>CAUYUJ010016666.1:181067-267529 GCA_963575745.1 Prorocentrum cordatum | reverse complement strand
AGGGGAGCAAACAGTGGCATAAACATAAAACTCGGAGGTCCGCGCGGGTTTCTCGGGTCGGCGCTGGGGCCCCCCGGCGGCGCCTCCGGCGCCGCCCCTGGCGCGCTCCGCGCGCCAGGGAGGGGGGTCCAGCGCGGATCCAAGAAATCCGCGCGGACCTCCGACTTTTTATGTTTATGTCATTTTTCGTTTTCCTATTTGATGCGTTATCCTGAGGACTTGCGGACGCTGCGCTCAGTGCCACACGGCACGGTGATGGGTCTGGTGGGGTCCAGCCCCCCCCCAGTCTTGCTGGGAGAGCCGCCGTGCACGCACGATCTGCTCGCGCGCACGCATCCTGTGTTCCCCATTCTCACCCTCCTCGGTCCACCACTCCCCTTCTCGTTTGGTCTGCTAGTGCCTCGGTTTCCCAACCTTCTGTTTGCCCCGTCGGCCAGTCTCCTCCTCTATGTTCTTTCGCCCTCTTCCTCATTGTTCAGATCTTTGCCGCTTCATCCCCCGCAGGGCACATATGCGCGTTGCAGAAGATCCTTGGCATGGATACCGGCAGCATCATCCACAATCTGGATAGGGAAGGGGAAGGAAGGAGAGGCGGGGGAACAGGTCTAGCGGCCCAGCCACCTGCAATATGTTGCCATGTCACACCTATCCCAGAAGGTTCTGCGAGTGCTGACACGACCTTTCATGGTGTGCCCCCCTGCGGGAGGAAACTTTGCACGCGGCTCGTGCGTCATCCCGGGTTGTCAGGATCCTGGCGCAGCCCCAAGGAAAGGGTACGTCATCTACGGGGGCAGACTGTGGAGAAAGGCTGGGCGCAGTCCTTCTACTGGTCGCACGCCTGCCGCATGCTCGGCGAACACTTCCTGATCGCTCGATCCCTCGGCGCCACGTGCCCGCACGAGGCCTGCCGCCTGTTCGTGCACCTCTTGCGGGGTGCATTGCCGCTTCGCCTCGCCTCGCCCGCCCGCAAGTCACGCACGAACTTCCCGCTTGGGGCACGTCATGTTTCCCTTCGGTCGCACCTCCCCCCCCTCGGGCCAACCGACAGGGCAACCACGGGCACTCCCGCGCCAACCACGGGCCAACCGCCGGACGAAGACGGAACAGCGACGGGACAGCGACAAGACCACCACGCAACAGCGGCGGAACAACCACGGGTCAACCACGGAATGCAGTCGCACCGAGGCAGAAGACCGAGGTCGGTTCGGGGAGGGTTCCCGCTAGTGTTCTTCGTGCTGATTGGATGTTCTTGTGCATCCTGGGGATGGTGCCCCTGGATGTCCTGTTTGCTTTGGCCGACGGAGGGCCTCATGTTCTCGAGGGATGCTCTGATGGCCTGGGTCCGACTGAACCCATCGGGCGTCGAAAGTAGGTATTTCTGGATTCCCGGATCCCACTCTACTTTGGGTGCCTTCCTGCTTCAAGAGTCGAGGGGTTCTGCCTCCCCCCTCCTCTTCAGGGGCTGGGCGGAAGCCTAGTCTACTTCCAACGCCTTCCTGCTTCGTCTCGTTACCTACTTCTTCCGACCGACGTGCAATGTAGGGAAGCGGTCGTCGATCCTCCTCGCCGAGTCGATCGGTGAGCTGCCCCCTGGTCGCTCCTCGAGAGGGCGCCAGTGGGCCGCGGGCCGTGCGGGCCTGTGCCCGCCGGGTTCTGGTCCCCCGGGTCGTTCTCGTGGAAGAGCGTCAGAGGCCACGAGAGGTTTGTGGAAGTCGGTCACTGGAGAGGAGGCACGCTTCCAGATGTCGAAAACATGTGGTGCACATGTTTTAAACATGTAACATTTCATGTTTACATGACATGCTTAGAACATGTCTAGGACATGTCTAGAACATGTGTTACACATTTAGAACACATGGTGAAATCAATGATAGGACTGTTAGGGTGTCCAGTGTCGTGGCATCCACAACGGTAGGGGCGAATAGCCCAGGGGAGAGCAATACGTGTACGCAGTTGCGCCGATGATTTATGTCTTCGAAAAGGCTCCCGGGCGAATACGTGTAATGCCCGCCCCTGCGCTATTCGCCCCCATCGTCGCCGCCGAGAGTCTCGCCCCCATCGTCGCCGCCGAGAGTCTCTCCCTGGCGGGGGGCCTGTCCAGCACCGAGTACACAGGCTTTAGAGCTGCTGTGAGGTCGAGCTCCTGCGGAGTGGAGTTCCTGTTAGAAGTTGACCGTTCACCCCACACAAGAAAGAGGGGGGTCCCAGGAGTTTTGCATCTTGGACGGTGCTTTCAGGGTTGCAGATGCGGTGCCATTGCTTGCAGCATGCATGCGAAAGGCTCCCATGTGTTTGCGAACATGCTGCTCCCGACATGCCGACGCGAAGTCTAATTGACCTGACAGTTGCCCCAGGAGTATCCGTGCCCGGGTCTGTATCACGGCTCGCCGTCTTCAAGATGTGGCAGGGCAATTGTTGCGTTTTCGAGTGTGCCTTCTTCGTTCTTCGAAGGGATCAACGTCGGACGGTGCTAGGACGAGGACAAATCTGTTCCAGAGCGTTCCTGAACGCTCTCAGAGCGTTTCGGGGCGCCCTGAGAAGGCCACGATGCCCGATACGTCCTCCAGAGCCGACAGATCTCAGAGATTCTCGATCTGCCCCCACCCGAACTTATCCTCGTCCTGGCTTCGCCTTGCAGCGGCCTGCACTTAACAGGGGATATGTCGACCCCTATCCCAGGCTTCGTGGGGTTTCCGAATGGACCAGAAATTTGGGGCCTAACCCTGGGATATACGATGGGGGGGTGTCCATTCTCGATAGGGTGCGTCCGAATAGCCCCCTTGGGGTGTATCCCAGGGTTTTCCCATTCTTCTGAGCGGCCAGACTTTTCGGGCGAAACTCGGGGATTGGGGGAGAAACATCGCCCGCGAGCACTCGATTCCTCGGAGCTCCGCGCGGAGCTCCCGGAGCGGAGCCCGAGCCCCCCGCCCCGGCGCGCGGAGAGGGGCCGCCCAGGGGGGGGGGGGCCAGGCGCGGCCCCGGGAGCAGTCCGCGGGGGCCTCCGTGGAAGCATGCCTCCTCCTCCTCCTCCTCCTCCTCCTCCTCGTCCTCCTCCTCTTCCTCTTCCTCTTCCTCCTCCTCCTCTTCCTCCTTCCGGTCCTCCTCCTCTTCCTCTTCCTCCTCCTCCTTCCGGTCCTCCTCCTCCTCCTCTTCCTCCTCCTCCTCCTCATGCCCGGTCTTCTACAGGTCCTCCTCCTCCTCTTCCTCCTTCGGGGGCGGAAAAGAGGGGGGTGATGACTAGGGGGGGGTGGATATCATGGCGGGGGCCATGATGTTTCCCCAGATTTCATGGCGCCTCTTCTTACTTCACTACGTCCCTGGCCCCCCCGCGGGGCCGCGCACATGCCGCCGGTCATGATTTGCACCCCCCCCTCTTGGACACCCCCCTCTTGGCCGCTCCCGACTCCTCCTCCGTGGTGACCACACCGTGCGGTGAGTCGGTGGGGATTCGGGGTCACCGCACGGTTTTGGGACTCGAGTCCTTCTCCGAGGATGTCTCGGGCGACAGGGGCCTCCAGGGTCCCAAGACCTTGCGGTGACGGACCGTGCGGTGAGGTCTTGAATGGGTTCGAAGTCACCGCACGGTCTGTCACCGCATCGTTTCGGGACTCCACATAGTAGGTTGACCTTGCCAGATCAAGGGTACCCTCGTGTCTTGTGTCTTGGGACCCATGCCTCCTGCATTTCTGTGGCAACGTGGCAACGTTGCCCCTGGGAGGGTCTTCTGTCCTCTCGCGTGTCCTGTCCAATCAAGGCCGACTATATCCCCCGAGCGTTTTCTTTGGGTGGAGGGCAGCGGGCGAAATTTGGAATGCCGTTTCGGCTGATGTTCGAGGCCTGAACTCTCAAAAGGCGTGAATCACAAGACGGACTGAACTTCGTGGTGCAAAAGCTCAAATGGATTTCACCCTGAGCCCTCCACCCTAAGAAAATGCGCAGATCTCGTTGGGTGGGACTCTTCTCAAAGGGCGGGTGCAGTTCAGTAGCCTTAAGTCGGGCCTGTCCCTGTAAAGGAAGAATATTCAAAAATAGGAAGAGTCTGGGGACGATTGTTCTGGCATTATTCGACCATTTGGGATCATGTTTTGCGTATTTTTGATTTTCCGTCGAACATCGGCCTGCAGGGGGACATGCCCGACCTAACAGTAGCGCTGTCGTCCTCGGCGGGCTCCAGCGGAGGCCTCAAAAAAACAGGCCGCGGAGCGGAAGCGGATGCGGAGGTCGTACATATCCCCCCTCCATCGCGTCTCGTCTGCCCGGTTGTCTCCGTCTCGTCTCGTCGCGTCTCGTCTGTATGTTTGGGAGGTGGATAGACCTCGTACCCTGACACGTCGACTACGGGATTGGCCGTTTTCGGTTCGCGAGAGGGCGTCGCGGCCGTAATTTCTACGGGTCCAGGTCCGTCGGTTTCAGTCCCAGGCCGTTTTCACTAAGGGGAGGTTTACTAAATCTGCACGAACGAAATGGGCACGGAAGGAATGGGTACAATGCCGAACAGCGGATTTGGTTCATTTTGAACAGGACTCGTTGTCCACGCCGCCGCGGCCTGTGTCCATTCGAGACAGAAGGCCGCCTGCCCAACAGCGGCCGCTGATGGTTTGGGACAACAATTGTTGTTGGCCATTGTACCCATTCTTTCCGTGCCCATTTCGGGCGTCCAAATGTCAGTTGCCAGTTTTACACTGCACCTCACAGCGGTATAGTCACCATCTCACCGCAGCCTGCGCGCCGCCCTCGAGTAGGGTCTCGACTACAGAATCGATTTGCCCCAGAGTTGATTTTTCTTGTCGAATCCACGGGCAATTCGTAGAGCTTTCGCAGATCTACGAATCAGTTGACGCCAAACTAAAGGGAGGCTTGTCCACCGCCGAGTGGTCCGCACCATCTCGTTCACCCGACCGTCTCGAGCCCGGTCTCGGTGGCCCGGCGGGGCCGTCCCTCCCGTGCGGTGGGGGAGGGCTCGGGCTCCGGGGCGTCCGTCCTGGACATGGTCAAGGCCTTCGAGGCCCCGCCCGAGATCGGGCTGAGGAGCCCTGGGGAGAATCGGCGGCGACGACAGGGGCGAGCAGCCCAGGGGCGGGCAAGTTACACTTCGGATGCAACTCCTGGGAGGTCAAATTCTGATTTTGTCCTGGTCCGAAATCTGGCTTGATCCAGCTAAATCCTGCTTCATCCGGCTTCATCCCGCTTGATCCCGCTTAATCCCGTTTAATTTGGGTTAATCCTGCTTGGTCCGAGGCCCACTCCGGCGTATCAGCTCCCAAATGGGGTTTCATCCTCCTTAACCTTTCCGACGAAAGCTTCCCAGTAGTTGCCTCCTAATTACACGTATTCGCCCGGGAGCCTTTCCGAAGACATCGATCATCGGCGCCTCTGGATACATCTATTGCTCTCCCCTGGGCTATTCGCCCCCATCGTCGCCTCTGAGAGAAGGGTGAAGAGGGAGAGGAGGAGCGTCGAAACACAAAGAGCCGCACAAACATAGGGCGACGATATCTATACATATCCACTGCTCCCGGCCAGGCCAATCCTGGGCCCAAGAGCTGTGTATACGCCCTCCTGGCTTGGCCAGGGAGGCATATACACCGCTCCTGGGCCCAGGATGGGCCTGGCCAGGAGCAGTGGATATGCATAGATCTCGTCGCCCTAAAACATGCGTTCTTTGAGATCCGCGCGGGTGGCCTGGATCGACATTGGGCTCTCCTGGCGGTGCCTCTGGCGCTGGCCCTTGGCGCTCTCCGCGCGCCAGGGAGGGGGGGGTCCAGCACCGCTCCAGTCAATCCGCGCGGAACTCGGAGAAATGACGTTCGTGTAGTTGTTTGGTTTCCAATTTAGGTAAGGAGGATGGGGGAGGAGGAGCATGAGGAGGAGGAGGAGGAGGAGGAGGAGGAGCATGAGGAGGAGGATGAGGAGGAGGAGGAGGAGGAGGAGAACGGCGAGGAGAGCTGACGGAGGGGTGGGAAGGGGAGAATCAAGACAACCATGACCACGAGCGGGACGAGGCGCAGCATGGGAGAAGTAAGAGGAGGTGGCAAAGGCCGCCCAGGTTCCATTCTCTCGCTTGTCATTCGAGACGTTGCCAACAACTGGGAGGAGAAAGAAGAGGAGGGGGGAAGAGGGAGTAACATGGTAATATCAATTCCTCCTGCTACTCCCTCTTCCTAGTTCTCCAAATGTTGTATTATGGAGACTCGGATGGGTTTTTTCCAACACCCCTCTCCTGGGCTGTCAGTGGCGTCCCTGGCGGCATGACCCTGCGTTTTCTGGACGAGCACCCCACGGCCCAGATCCTCGCCGTTGCCGATGCGAGTCCTGCTGGAGCCGTTTAAAGCTGCGACCCGATAGCAATGCTTCCCACACTTCTTTTGGTGCTGGACCGGCTCTCCCAAGAGGAACGCGCCATCCATTGTTATCCCATGATTTCTCTTTTTGCCCTTCCTCCTCCTCCTCATCATCATCATCCTTCTCCACCTCCTCCTCCTCCTTCTCCTCCTCCTCCGCCGCCTCCCCTGTCATATCCTCTTGTCTCACTTGTTTAATCGCTTCGCTTATTCCGCCGGCCCATATTGCCTCGCCGCTGTCGTTTGTCGGGGTGTTGTTGTCAATGCGGTGCGGTTGGGCGACTGCCATTTTTCGGAGACGGTGGGTGGTGGGTCAGAGGCCTCACGGATGTTGGTTGGGCTCTCGTGGTTGGCCTCTCAGGGGCCTTGGGAGGCAGTTTTGAGGCTTCCTGGGGGCCGTGTTGGGGCATCTTGGGGGCCTCTTAGGGCTTCTTGGGGTGCTTCTTGGGGGCCCCTTGGGGCCTCTTGGGGCCTCCTGGGGGCCTCTTGGGGCTGAAGGCTGGACTTTTCGGTTCCTGGTCACCACCTTATGCCCCCCTCGTGGGGCCGTTTTGGGGCTCTCATGGGCCATCTCGGGCGCCTCTTGGGCCGTCTTGGGGCCATCTTGGGCCGTCTTGGGGCTGTCTTGGGGTCCTCTTGGACCCTCTTGGGGCGATCTTGGAACCTCTTGGGCCATCTTGGAGCGTCGGGAAGCCGAAAAAGGAGAAATCCCCAAATGTATCCGAAACCTAAAGGAAATCAATGAATTGTGCCTCTTGGGGCCCCTCTTGGGAGTGCTTTTGGAGGCATTTTGGAGCGTCTGGAGGCCATGGTGGGCGTCTTGGAGCGATCTTGTGGCATCTCGGCGCCCTCAAGTCCTATCTTGGGGGCGTTTTGGGGGCTTCTTCGCTCCTCTTGAGGCTTTCCGGAGGGCGTCGAGGGCAGCGGCCAGGAGGAAAGCAATCTCTGGCAAGGAATCTGCCCGGGTACGTTTCGTCCGGGGACCCCCAGGGGCCGTCCCGCGCGCGCGAAGTAGAAGTACTGTACAGCAGTCACCAGAGATCTTAGCACGCCTCTGGCCCGTTGGGCCGGCTCCTCCTCCTCCTCCTCCTCCTCCTCCTCCTCCTCCTCCTCCTCCTCCGCCTCCTCTCCTGTCACATCCTCTTGTCCCACTTATTGTCTCCGCTGTGCGGCTCGTACTTTGTGCGCTCGCATCTTGCCCGTGGGCCTCTCCCTCGTGCACGTCGCTCGCCCCCGGGGGAGTCCGACTTACAGCGCAGATGTGCCTGTTCATCGAGTAGTGCCTACATGCCCAGATCCCCCAGAGGCAGGCCCAGGTAAGCCCACCGTCGGCTCGCCTGCACACCTTTTTTTCAGGAGGGAACAAAACAAACACACACACACACACACCCTGGTAGACGTTGGGATGCCTGTCGTGCTGGGACGCGGTCCCCAGTAGACGGCAGTAGGGCTTCGCTTGGCCGTACAAGCACGCTCACACTTTGCATTGTTTGATGCCTTATATATCGTTTCGCTTCGCGATTTGATTATAAGAGTGTGTTGGCCTCAGTGGCCTCATGGGCCTCAGTGGCCCTCTGTGGCCTCAGTGGCCTTTTGGGCTGGGCTGTGTTCGTTTCACTCGTGATTCGGACGCTGTCCTTTGGTAGTGCGACACACACACAGACACAAAGAATCGTCGATTTCCTCCGCAAATATCTGGGGAATTGTGGGAAGTGGGGGGAAGACAGAAGCCAAGAAACCATGGGAAGATATGGGGAATCCTGTTAGTTGTGTCTATGTATTTTTGTGTCCCAGGGCCCCCTTCATCTTTGCATCCGCAAGGGGTTCGTTCCCCACGCGCCGCGGAGCCCCGATCGGTGTCCCCGTGACCCTGTCCGCCCGGTTGTCCGCCGAGCCCGACAAGCCCCCCACACATGTGGATCCCTCGTGAGGGGGCTTCAACCAGGGCCCGCGTCCGCGCAGTGCCCGTGGATCCTCCTCCTCCTCCTCCTCCTCCTCCTCCTCCTCCTCCTCCTCCTCCTCCATTCCTCCTCCTCCTCATCCTCATCCTCCTCCTCCTCCTCATCCTCCTCCTCCTCCTCCTCCTCCACCTCCTACTCCCTCTCCCTCCTCCCCCTATCTAGGGAGTCCAGTTGGGACCAGACTGGAAGGAGTGCCAGGGGCTTGAGGCTGGAGGCGCACCTACTGTCAAGCGCCGCGTCCGACTCGCGCGAGCGGCTGGGGCGAGAGCGGGTACCTCGGTATCCATCATGCTTCCTCTTTGCTTTCTCCCTCCACCCCCGATCCCTCCCGCCCTGAGCTCCTCCTCCTCCTCCTCCTCCCTGTCCCTCCCTCCCTCGCCTCGCCATTCTCTGTCGGGACCTGCCTCCCCCCAAGGAGGCAGGCCCATCCAGTCTCCAGTCTGCAGATCCCCTCCCTCTGATCCCTGCGCTCTGTTCCCCGCATCATGCTCCTCGTCGCCCCCCCTGCTCCCCCCAAAGCACAGTTGCACGATTCCGGTCGACCCAGACGGGGTCACAAATCTTGAGTGAGACTGCTCTCGGCCTGATTCGGATCAGGTTGTTGCTGCTACAGTCCAGTCTTGCTGGTGTCAGCCGCTGATGTTGAGAACTGCCCCTCGTGCACGTTCCCACCCGCTGCGCGTGGCCACTGGCGCCGCTGGCCTGCGTTCTACGCAGCCCCCCCCGTCCGAGGTAGCCTCTGGCAAGACCATCAACTATAAGATCGTGGACCGGCGGGGCTGGCAGGCGAGGCGAGGCGCTGGGAGGCCCTCAGTCGGCCCGTCCTCCTTCTTCCTTCTCCGTCCTCCCCTTTGCTCCTCCCCTCCCCTCCCCTCCCCTCCCTCACCTCCCCGTCCCTCCACTCCCGCCCCCCCTTTCCTCCCCCTCCCTCCCCGATGCCTGCTCCACTTCCCTCGGTTCCTCCCCGCCGTTCCTGCCCTCCGCCCTCCGCCCCCCTCCATCCCCTTCTGGCCTGGCACCCGAGAGGGTCCCCGCGCCTCCGTCGCACAGGAGGGCCCCCGGGCCTCAGCCACCGCTTGGCGCTTGGGCCGTGTCTCTTTGAGGCCAGGCCTGGTGGCATTCCTGGCACACAGCGCGGAGCACATTCATCTGTGGGAGCATGTGGAACTCCTTGGACTCTTTATGTTTTCCGATGACGGCTGCTCAGATTGCGGGGGCTGTCGAACGGCATGAGCCCTTGGCCCCGCTGGGGCGGAGCGGCATGGGGCACCTGGGCGGGGACCGCCCAGCTTCGCGGTTGCCGTGCTTCGTTTCTGTTCCAAGCGTGGTCGGGTGTGGTGATCCGATTCTCTCTCATGATCGTTCGTCGGAGGGCACGAGCTATACACCTACACCGATCCTGGCCAGGCCAATCTTGGGCCCAGGATCGGTGTATATGTCTTCCTGCCCCGGGCTGGAGGGCGTATGCACCGATCCTGGGCCCAGGGTGATCCTGGCCAGGATCGGTGTAGCTGTATAGTTGGTGCCCTCTAGTTCGGATCCTCCCGGTGATCGGGTCTGCTCTTCGGGCCCGTCGGATCCCGCAGCAGTGAGCGGTGCCCGCGAGGAGGGGCCTCCGGAACTCGGGCGGCGGAACCGGTTTGGGGGCCCCGCTGCGCGCCCCTCACCCGTCACAGCAATACCCGCTTCTAGATCCACGACTGACCACCAGCACCGGGGCCAATCCAGAAGCCCAGATGCTTGCCCTGCGCCGCGATGATGATGTCCCGCCAACGGGGCGCCAGCTCTGCAACAGCGTCGACGTAGGCCCCGTTCGGAGCTGCATTTCCAAAGCGGCACTCGAGGGCGGGGTCTCTCCCCCTCCCCTCCTCCCTCTCCTGCTCCTGCTCCCTGCTCCTGCTTCCTGCTCCTCTCCTCCTCCTCGCTCCTCCTCCTCCTCCTCCTCCTCCTCCTCCTCCTCCTCCTCCTCCTCCTCCTCCTCCTCCTCCTCCTCCTCCCCCTCCTCCCCCTCCTCCTCCTCCTCCTCCTCCTCCTCCGTGGCCGCGCTCTGCTCTTCCGCTCGCTCCGCGGGCCCCGCGCCTGGCGCGCGCCCCGCCAGTCTCGACCCTCGTGCCTGCGCGCGCCGGCGCTGCCGAGGCAGTGCTGCGCCTCCGCGTCGCGGCGGCTCCCCGGGGGCAGGCGCCCCGCGCCGTTCACGCCCCGTACTTCCCAGACACAATTAATGGGCGATTCCCAGAAAATATGGGAAAATATGGGAAGTGGGGGGGAAGACAAAAACCCAGAAAATATAGGAAAATATGGGGGATAATTTTATTTGTGTGTATTTATTTGTGTGTCCCAGTTCCCCTTCAGTGCTGCCCAGCTGCGCGTGACAGATGGCTTCGCGCACCGCGCATGCCCAGCTTCAAGTCGGGCCTGTCCCACCACAGGGGGAACATCCAGACACAGTCAGACAATAGTCAGGGGACGACTTCTCGACTGTGTTTGCCCATTGGGGGGGCATTTTTTGAGTATTCCTCATTTTTCGCCCAAAATCCACCTGTAGGGGGACGCGCCCGACTTAAGCTCAGCTCGAGAGCGTGGTCGTCGCTCTGCTCGCCGCTGCTCTGCTCGCGCCGCCGCACTGCCCCTCTGCGCGCCGTGTGTGTGATCCTGGGTCGAAGGTTCACAGGCTCCTCCCCAGATGGGATGGGCCCCAGGCTTCCACAGGCCCACCCCCCCAGATGGGATGGGCAGTTGGACGACGACGCCGACGCCGACGCTGCTGCCGCCGCTGCTGCCGCCGCCGACGGAGACGACGACGTCGACGACGACGTCGACGACGACGCCGACGCCGACGCCGACGCCGACGCCGGACGGACGACGACGACGACGGACGACGGACGAACGACGACGACGACGACGACGGCGACGACGACGGTGACGACGACGACGGTAACGACGAACCGCCCCACACCCACAGGGGGAGGGGGGGGGTGCACTGCCACCCTCCACCACGCCGCGTTCACAGGGCCACGAACTCACGAGTCGGGTACAGCCAGGGCCCCAGGTAGGGGGACCCGGTTATCGGGGCTGGACAGAACCCCCAATAGTGACACGTCAATTAGTGAATTGTCCGTTTTCGGTTCTCGAGAGGGCGCCGTGGCCGTCAGTTTCCAGGCTTTCGCCCGCCAGATTCGGGCCCGAGGTCGTTTTCACTAAACCACGTTTTGCTAAAGGGGGTTCTGTCCATCCCCGAGGTTAGTGGCAGGGCCCCGCAGCCCCTAAATTGACCAGGATCATTAAACCAGGTCTGCCGTAAAGCTGCAGGTGCTTTTCGGGTGACGGCAGTTCCGGTCAGTGGAATAGGGCGTGGGGGCGTCCCCCAGTACACATCACTGAACCCGGTCCCACTAAACCCAGTTCTGCCCACGCCCGAACGAGGTGGGGAGGAGAGCGATCCTTTGCGCGAGGCCTTCGCGAGGCTCACCGGCGTACCCATTCAGCGGCGGGGGGGGGTTCGATGCCATGTGCATGGGGGGTGGGCGGGGGGGCAACCCTGGATTATATATATATATACACACGCATGCAAACATTTGTGTGTGTGTTGTGTCGTTGTCCTCCCTCTCTCTCTCTCTCTTTCTCGTTTTTTATCGCTCTCGCTTTCTCTCTCTCTCTCTATTTCTCCTCTCTCTCTTCCTGAGCTGTGACACCTTGCGTTGTCCTGGGCGAGGACCGCCGCCCTGGAGATCTGGCCACGGTGATCGCGAATCCCGCCAAGGCCAAGGCGGACTCCCGTCGCAGGGGCGAGGCGGAGGAAGGGGAGCCCAACGGGCGGGTGCAGCGACGCATTACGAGCGGCGAGCGTATCCATATCCACGACCTCGCGGTCTGGATTCCGGAAGCGATCCCGTGGATACGCGGTCGCAAGGATACGGGTCGCGTGCGGCATCCGCGGACAAAAAAAATAAAACGCACCGTATCCACGGGGTCGCGGCCCCGGGGCCTGCGTGGCCGTGGGTGCGGATGTGATCTCGGCCCACGAGCGTGGGCTGGGAGAGGGGGAGGGCGAGCGTGGGCTGGGAGAGGGGGAGGGGAACGAGAGAGGTGTCCGTACAGGGAGGAGGGTTCGGATGCAACTCCTCGGAGGTCAAATTCTGTTTTCGCCCTGTTCCGAATCCGGCTTAATCCAGCTTAATCCCGTTAAATCCGGCTTAAGCCCGCTTAACGCCGCTCAATCCGGCTTAATCTTGCTTGGTCCGTGGCCCACTCCGGCGTAACAGCTCTCAAATGGGGCTTCATCCTTCTAAATCTTTACGACGAAGTTGCCTCCTGACGGAGGAGGGGATGGGGGGTGTTGGAGGGATGCGAGGAGGGAGGCAGGGGTGTGCGCGACAGGCCCGGGAGGGGTGGGGGGACGGGAGGCGGGGAGGGGTGTTGGGAGAGCGCACGCGGCCAGGGTGGGCTGGGAACGCGGCGCAGAAACGGGGAGGGAGAGGGGGGGCCTCTGCGGGAATGGGCCTCCGTCCTCCTCCTCCTCCTCCTCCTCCTCACCTCCTGCTCCTCACCCTCGTCCTCCTCCCTTCCCCCCCTCCTCCTCCTCTGCCTCCTCCTCCTCACCATCCTCCTCCTCACCCTCCTCCTCCTCCTCCTCCTCCTCCTCCTCCTCCTCCTCCGTCCTCCTCCTCCTGCTCCCCCTCCTCATGCTCCTCCTCCTCCTCCTCCTCCTCCTCCTCCTCTCCTCCCTGCTCCCCCTCTCATGCTCCTCCTCCTCCTCCTCCCTTCCTCCTCCTCCTCCTCCTCCTCCTCCTCCTCCGCCTCCTCCTCCTCCTCCTCCTCCTCCTCCTCCTCCTCCTCCTCCTCCTCCTCCTCCCCCCCCCTCCTCCTCCTTCCTCCCCCTCCTCCTCCTCCTCCTTCCTCTCCTCCTCCTCCTCCTCCTCCTCCTCCCTCCTCCTCCTCCTCCCTCCTCCTCCTCCTCCTCCTCCTCCTCCTCCTCCTCCTCCTCTTCCTCCTCCTCCTTTGGAGGGGGGAAACGACAGGAAAGGTGTGGGATGGAGGGCGGGGGAGAATAGGGAGAGGGGAGGGCAGGGAGGCAGTGAGGAGAGGGACGAGTGGAGGGGGAGAGGGAGAGAGAGAGAGAGAGGGAGGAACAAAAGTCGGTGTCAGAAGCAACACCGTCGGAAAAGAAGTCGGTGCCAGAGGCAACATCGTCGACAGATACAGGTGCGCCTAACATCACACTGTACAAAGCAGGGGAGGGGGAGGGAAGAAGGCATTCGGGACGCCGCGTGCTTCTGCCACCACGACTCGAGCCACTCGGAGGCATCTGCTGTCAGCCTCCCGCCCCCGCCCGCGCCTACCTCGGGGGCCGTCGAGAGTCGGGGGAGGATAAGGGGTGGGAAGCAGAAGGGGTAACTTCGGAACGGGGTGTGAGATCAAGGTAGGTTCGGGGAGGGTACCCTGATGTCAGTCGTGCTTGCTCGATGTTCTGGTGCCTCCTGGGGGAGGGTACCCCCGAACTGTTGTCTGTGTCTGGGGTGCTTTGGCCGTCATGTTCTTGAAGGATGGTCTTCGGGCCTGGGTCCGACTATACAGTCAGGGGCGTTAGGGTTAAGTCGGGCCTGTCCCTCTACAGGGGGAAAATTCGAAAATGGTTAAAACATAGTCTGGGGACTATTGTTTGAGCATGTTTGGTTATTTTGAGATTTTCTGTCGTCCAAAATGCCCCTGTAGGGGGGCATGCCCGACCTAACGTTAGGGGGGATGGGCTCAGGGGAGCAAGGGCTCCCACGAGGGCGCGAAGTTATTCGCGCTTCGCGGTCCTCGTTCCTTCTCCCCCTCCTCCTCGTCCTCCTCTTCTCCCTTTTGGGGGGCGGCGCGAGAGCGCGAAGTTATTCGCGCTTCGCGCCTCGCGCAGCGCGAAGCGCGAAGTTGGGAGCCCTAGGGGGAGCAGGCATCGAGGCATCGAATCGACCCCGGCAAAGCGCCTGCTCTCATCGCCGGTCGGGGCCTGGTCGGCCCGCCACGCGCGGGCTCGGGGCGATCCGCCGTCGCGGGCTGCTCGTCGATTTCTCGGCGGTGCATCGCAGACTCCAGCTCGATGCCCTCCCCCTCCTCCACCTCCTCCTCCTCCTCCTCCTCCTCCTCCTCCTCCTCCTCCATCATTCGCCTCCTCCACCTCCTCCTCCTCCTCCTCCTCCTCCACCCCTTCCCCCCCCACGGAGCTGCTCCCTTTTTTCATTTTAGGAGCTGGAATGCGGCAACAGTCGCGCGCAGCGATGATTTTTCGTCAGCTCGGGCAGCACTTTTGGTGACACTGCCTGTACCCTCGCTTCCTTAGCGGGTTCGAGCCTCACGCCGATGGATGAATGCATGTGCTCATCTGGCTCTAGTGCCGAGACAGATACAACAGATACAAGTCCACATCGAGTCATGCAGAGCTCACGGCGGAGGGTGTCTCACAACTTGTTCGGCCTCCGGGGGGCCCTGGCCGGGCCTCGGGGCCGTCAAACAACGGCCCCTGGGAAGCGGTCCAGACCTCCAGGGCCCACGCATCGAACAAGATTGGAGCGGCCGGATGTCGGCAACACCCCAACATATTTATACTATATGTGCGTCGCGCCCCCAGGGGCGACGCGCGCACCGAGAAATCTTATAGTATATGCGTCGTGGCGGGCGCTTTCTGGCCACACCTCTCGGGAAACGATGTGCTACAAGATGGGTATACCATATGTTCGGGTCGGACGCGCGCCTCCAAGGAGGACATATAGTATTAGTATGTCCATGTGCGTCCCAGGATGTTCGGGGAGCTGGCCCCCTGCGTCGTCGCTCCGCGTTTCAAGAGGGGCCGGGAGGCTTGGCATCGCTCGGACGTGTGCATGTTTGTTTCGGCGAGGACCATCGAGGAGCATCCTGAATCATGTGGCGAAAAAAACAACACGCACGAAACCGAAACAAGCACAGGGACTGGACGTCCGAGCGATGGCGAGCGAGCGGTACTGAGGTGGAGGACGCTTCTCCGAGCAAGGGCCCGCTGTGAGGATCGCCTGGCTGTTGCGAGCCTCCCTGGGAGGGGCGTTTCTCCCAGGGCCCGCCGTGGGGGCCGTCCTGGCCGGCGTGGGTGCCCTCGGATGCCCATGGCCTCTGGACGTCGCGGCGCTCTGCTGCCATGGCCGCCCCAGCTGCCGCAGTCTCCGCGGCGGGGACGTCTGCAGTGGCCAACCCAATGCAGCCACGCGCGGAGGGGTGTGTGGGGAGGGGGGAGGGCTCCTTGGAAGCACCCCTGCTTCTCAGAAGGCGTGGGCCTCATCTACAGATGGAAGGCCGGCGCCTTCTAAGAAGCAGCCTCCTTCTAAGAAGCCCTCCCCCCTCCCTCCACCCCCTTGTGCGCGCCGCCAACCAATGGCCGTTCCCCGAGCGTTCTCCCCCTTGCCACTCGCCTCGCTGGCCGCTGCCCAGGCCGACTTTGGCTGGCAGACGAAACGCACGCTCAAGGAGCGGCGCGCCGGGCGGGCCGGGGTGAGTATCGAGCAGTCGCGAAGCGTCCTGGCTTGCCTATAGGCGCATCATTGGAGGCCTGGAAATGGGCACCAACACCAACAAACGGGCATGCCTCAACAGGGGGAAGGATGATCCTAGAATTCGGTGTTGGTGGCAATACCTAGGCCACCTGGGACGCCGAAATATTACCACCATCACCGAGATCGGGAGCACCTTCCCACGGTGGAGGCACACCGCCAATATTGGTGTTGGTGTCAACCTCTAGGCCTCCCGCACAAAATAGTGTTCTGAGACCCTTCTGTGGCTTGAGCGACATGTTCATAGAACATGTCTGGCTGAGACTGTTTTGTGTGCTATTGCATCGGCCTAATGCTCTTCGAGCAGTGCCTTGTTCTCGGAGCGTTTCGTTGTAGGCCGATAGGCATGCCGAGACGGTCGGTCCCTGCTCAAGAGGAGTGGACCGCGGGCGGGTGGCAATGGAGGGTTGCTCACGTGGGGGGTGGAGAAAAGGGGCCCTTCAGAGGGGTTCCTCAGACCTCCTTTTGGGCGCCCTGCTGGGCCCCACAGGGTCCTTCTCTTCACCCCCATGTCGGTCACGGCCCGTTGCCATCCGCCCGAGGGCCGCCGGGCGTGAATGGGGGCGGGGGGGCGGGGGGGCGGAGAAGGAAGGATACATCAGGAGGGGGAAAAAAACACAGACACAATTCATCGTCCACTCCCAGGAAAATATGGGAAAATATGGGAAGTGTGGGGGAAGACAGAAACCCAGAAAATATGGGAAAATATGGGGTATCTTTTTATTTGTGTGTATTTATTTGTGTGTCCCAGGGCCCCTTCACCCGTGTCGGTCACGCCCCGTTGCCATCTGCTCGAGGGCCGCAGGGCGTGAATGGGGGCGGGGGGGTAGGGGGGGCGGAGAAGGAAGTACACAGGCGGCCCGGATTCGTGGGTCGACCCTGCCAGCTCAAGGGTGCCCTTGTGCCCTGTGCCTCGCGACACGTGCCTTCTGACACTCCAGTGGCAGTGTGGCCCTCGGAGGGGTCTTGTGCCATCTCGCGTGCCCTCTCCAGTCAAGTCCGACTGTGAGGAGCGTGCGCAGGGAGGGGGGGGACCCAGGACCCTCTGGGGATGAGGTTGGATGAGAGTTTCCAGTGCAGCGGGTGCTATCAGCTTGCCCACGGGCAGTGGGCAGTGGAGAGTACCAGCTCGCGCTTGGGCCCCCGCCAGGACATGTGCGAAAGCGCGTGGAAGTGGCAGTCCGAGAACCCTTACGGATACGAGGACGGGCCGTAGTCGTGAGTACGTTCCCCCCTGTGTTCTCCTTCCTTCTCTTGCCTCCTCCCGCTCCCGACGCCTTCACTCTCTATATACAGATACACATATACACATATACACAGAAATATTAGATATACAGGAAGGGTTCCGAGTGAAAACCTCCACATAAGGATTCCGATCGAAATCCTCCACAGATTCTTACTGACGTCCTCCACACAAGGATTCCTATTGAAGGCCTCCACAGAAGGATTCCGATTGAATCCTCCACAGAAGGGTCATGGAAATCCTCCACATAACGACTCCTAGTGTAATCCTCCACAGAAGGATTCCCGTTGAACTCCTCCACAGAGGGAGTCCGATTGAAATCCTCCACAGAAGGATTTCTATTGAATTCCTCCACAGAAGGATTCCTATTGACATCCTGCGCAGAAGGGTTCCGATTGAAATCCCTCACAGAAGGTTTCCTATCGGAATCCTCCACAAGGATTCCCGTTCAAATCTTCCACGGAAGGATTCCGATTCAAATCTTGCGCAGAAGGATTCTTATTGAAATCTACATGAGGATTCAGATTGAAAGCCGCTCCAAAAGGATTCCGATTGAAATTCTTTACAGAAGGATTCCGATGGAAATCTTCCACCGCGTCTTTCTCTCTCTCTCTCTCTCTCTCTCTCCCTCTCTCTCTCTCTCTTTTTCCTCCGCCTCATCCTCCTCCTCATCCACCTCCGCCGCCACCACCCTTGCGGCACTTCCTGCCTTTGTATTTCTTCCTCCTCCTCCTCCCCTTTCTTCCTCCTCGTCCTCCTCGCTCCTCGGTTCCCTCTCTCTCTCTCTCTTCTCAATCAACTCCTCCTCCTACTCCTCCTCCGATTGAAATCCTCAACATACGGATTCCCATTGAAATCCTCCACAGAAGGATTTTTGTTGAAATCTTCCACACAGGGAGTCCGATTGAAATCCTCCACAGAAGGATTCCGATTGAAATCCTCCGCAAAAGGATTCCTATCGACATCCTTCACAGAAGGATCAATATTGAAATCCTTCACAGACGGATTTTGATTAAAATCCTTTGCAGAAGGATTCCGATGCAACCTCTCCACAGAGGATTCCGATCCAAATCTTTCGCAGAAGGCGGTTCAAATCTTTTACAGAAGGATTCTTCTGGACATCCTCCACTAATAGATTCCAACGGACATCCTCCGCAGAAGGATTCCTTTGGAAGCGTCTTTCAGAAGGGCTGTTATTGGAATTCCATACAGAAGGACTCTGGCAAGGAAAGACGAAAAACAAATAATGATAAACCAAAACAAACAAGGGAATCAACGGCTGGCGACTGAGCCCCCCCAACAAAAAACAAGGAAAAACCAAACAAGCCAAAACAACCAAAGACTGGCAGCTGAAGAACAAAAATCAAAGGATCCATCAAAACAAACGAAACAATCAATACTTAGTCCAACCCTTCCGCCGCCTCCTCCTCCTCGTCCTCCGCCGCCTCCTCCTTCTCCTCCTTGGTCCATATGGGCATCTTCCACAGGAATACGTTCTATGGAAATTCCGCGCGTAAGTTTTCCTATTGAAATCCTCCACAGAAGGGTTCTCATCGAAATTCTCCACAGAAGGATGTCTGCCGGAAGGAGAGGAGGAGGGTGGCGGTGGAGGAGGAAGAGGAGGAGGAGGCGGCGGAGGATGCAGAGAACGAGGAGACGTCGGAGGAATGCCCCCTCCTCCTCCGCCTCCTCCTCTTCCTCCTTCTTCTCCTCCTCCTTCTCCGCATCCAAGTCAGAATTCCCGTCCGGAAGGGAAACCATTGGAAACCTATGCTGATTGGGGGGAGGAGGAGGAAAAGGAGGAGGAGGAGGAGGCGAAGGAAGAGGAGGAGGAGGAGGATTTCAAGACGAACCATGATTTGGAGGATTCCTACAGGGCTCCCTCTGTGGAGGATTTCAATAGAAATCCTTGTGTGCGGGATTTCACTAGGAATCCTTCTGTGCGGTATTTGAATGGGAAATCCTTCCTGTGGAGGATGCCAATAGGAACCGATGAGGAGGAGGAGGAGGAGGAGGCGGCGGCGACGGAGGACGAGGACGATGAGGTGGAGGAGGCGGCGAAAGGGTTGGACTAAGTATTGATTTTGTTTTGGTTGTTCCTTTTTTTCCAGCTGCCAGCCTTTGTTGATTGTTTATTCGTTCTTTGGTGTTGCCTGGGGCTTTTGTCTTGCAATCACCAGCCGTTGATTTCCTCATAATTTGTTTGTTGTGGCATGCCTTTTTTTCCTTGCCAGAGTCCTTCTGTAGAGGATTGTAATAGGAATCCTTCGTGGAGGATGATTTCAATAGGAATCCTTGCGGATTTCAGTAGGAATCCTGCTATGCGGGATTTCAAAAGGAATCCTCATGTGCGGGATTTCAATGGGAATCCTTCCTGTGGGGGATGCCAGTAGGAGGATGAGGAGGAGGAGGAGGCGGCGGAGGACGAGGACGAAGAAATGGAGGAGGCGGCGGAAGGGTTGGACAACGTATTGAACGTCTGGTTTTTGTTTGTTTGTTTGGTTTGGTTTCCTTTTTTTCAACTGCTAGTTTTTTGTTTGTTTGTTGTTGTCGTTTTAGTTTTTTGTGTGTTTCCTTGTTGTTTCTTGGTTTTCAATCGCCAGCCGTTGATTTCCTTGGTTTTTTGCTGTGCTTCCTTGTGTGTGTGTGTTTCTTGGGGGGGGTCCTTGCCAGAGTCCTTTTGCAGAGCCCTCTTAATTCCTTTCTTTCCCCTTCGCCCTTCTCGTCCTCCAACATCCCTTCGGACGGGGCTAGGACGATGATACATCCATTCTGGAACGCTCTGAGAAGGCCGCGGCGTTTGAGAGATCTCCCAGAGCCGCCGGATCTCAGAGGTTCTCGATATATCCTCACCCGACGTTATACTCGTCCTGGCTTCGTCTTGTCCCTCCTTTTCCTCCCCGGCGCAACGCCAACCGTGCTGCGCGCGATGACGCGCTGCATCTGTCGGGAGCGGCGAAGAGGGGGGTGATGACTAGGGGGGTGGATATCATGGCGCGGGCCATGATCTTTCTTCAGATGTCATGGCGCCTCTTCTTATTCCACTACGTCCCGGGCCCCCGCCCCCCAAGGGCCGCGCACATGCCGTCGGCCATGATCTGTCTGCGCCCCCCCCCCTTGGACGCCCCCCTCTCGGCCGCCCCCGCGCTGCATCTGTAGGGCAGCACGCGGTGCGGACGGGTGCACGTCCGGGCGCGCGTCCGGGGCCCCCTCCGTCTGGCCACGCGCTGCCCTGGTCTTTTTCCCCTCTGCTGTGGCTCGGACCGCGCTCGGCGTGCTCTGCGCTGCCCCCCCCAGTTGGGAAGCGCGCGTCACGCCTCGAGAGCTGGGCGAGGGCTGCTGAGACCGTGGCTGCCAAAACGGCCCTCGCGGAAGGAAAAAACAACCTCCCGGAACGGGGCGCGCCGCGCGAAACCGTCAACGGGCTTCTTCCTGGAAGGACGAAGACAACTTCCCCGAGGTCGATGCAGTCCCCTGCCCGGCTTCCGAACGTCCGCCGATCCAGAAGTGCATGCCCCTTGGCATCGCTCGGACGTGTGCATGCTTTTCTCGGCGAGAACCATCGAGGACCATCCTGGACCATCGAGCAAACAAAAACACGCACGAAACCGACAAATGCACGGGAAATGGACGTCCGAGCGACGGCAAGCCCAGTGCCCTTCTTTCCTCTTCGCCTCCTCCACCCATTGACTATTCCCCCCCTCGCCTTCCGTCCTCCACGCGGGGGGATAAGCAGGAGGAGGAGAAGGAGGAGGAGGAGGAGGACGGGGATGGGGCCGACGGGATTGGATCGGCGGTCGTCACCAGACTCTTCTGTCCCGCGTTCGCGACGAGCGGATCTGGTGCGCGCTTGACAAAAGGTGTGCGACACTGCTGGCGGAGTGAGGCGTCGGGCAGGCGCTCGCTGTCCCCGTCCTCGTCTGCCTCACCATCCCCCCAGCCCTCGTCCTGGTTCCCCTGCCGCTTCTCGCCTCCCGTCTTCCCAGCCCTCGTCTTGGTTGCCCTGCTGCCTCTCACCTCCCCGCCCTCGCCGTTCCCTCTCTTCGATCTCGAAGCGGAGGCATGCCTCATGGCGGCCTTGTCGTGTCAAACATCGCCCTGGGGGCAGCATTTGACAATGCTTGTCGTGTCGGATGCTGTCTCCCTTACCAAGATAGCTCTATAATATCGTCCCAGAAGCCCTCCAAGATGGCACAGGAAGCCACGACTGGACTCCAAACATCACCCTCACAGGAGAAGGAGGACTGATATCATCGAGGAGGACCGATGAGGAGGAGAGGGAGGAAAAGGAGGAGGAGGAAGAGGAGAAGAAGGAGGAGGAGGAGGAGGGGAAGGAGAGGGAGGAGGAGGAGGAGGAGGAAGAAGAAGAGGAGGCAGGAGCAGTGATTAGGATTAGCAGCGAGGAGGAGCGACGGGTCGGCGGGAGCACGAGAGGAAGTATGCTCGAACTCCGGTGCAATGACGAACAGCCAGGATAATGCAGAAACGAAGAAGACGCGTGGGGAGTAGGAGTGAGGACGAACGCAAAGAGAGCCAGTTGGCGGAGAAGAGCAGGGGTGGCAGCGAGGAGCGAGTAGGAGGAGGAGGAGCGGGCAGGAGCGAGGAGCGAGGAAGGGGAGCGATAAGGACGAGCGAGGGAGAGTTGCGGAGGAGGAGGAGGAGGAGGAGCAGCAGGAGGAGGAGGAGGAGGGAGGAGCGAGGAGCGAGGACCGTGGAGCGAGGAGGAGGGGGGAGCACAATGACCGGAGCGAGGAGGAGGAGGAGGAGCAAGGGAGAAATCGATGATGATGACGATGATGATGATGATGATGATGAGGATGAGGATGAGGATGAGGATGAGGATGAGGATGAGGATGAGGATGAGGATGAGGATGAGGATGAGGATGAGGATGATGATGAGGATGATGATGATGATGACGATGATGCTGATGCTGATGCTGATGCTGATGCTGATGCTGATGCTGATGCTGCTGCTGCTGCTGATGATGCTTATGCTGATGATGATGCTGCTGCTGCTGATGATGCTGATCATGATCATGATCATGAGGAAGAGGAGGAGGAGGAGGAGGAGGAGGAGGAGGAAGGAATCACGACGACTGGAGTGAGGAGGATGGGGTTGTAGCGAGTAGCGAGGAAGAGCAATGAGCGAGTAGGCTTAGGCTGAGTGAGGATATGGACTGGGGACAAACACGGAACGGGAGTGAAGAGGAATGTGACGATTGAAGTGAGGAGGAGACGAGATGAGGAGTAACGGAGGAGCAATGGTCAGCAAGAACGACCGAGGAGGATGAGGAGTAGGAGGAGGAGGAAGAGGAGGAGTGAGGAGAAGCAAGGAGCACGTCGGGGTAAGGAGTGCGATTGCCGCAGTGATGATGAGCGGTGAGGAGGGAGGGTGTGTGCAGGAGGAGACGGAGCAGGAGGAGGAGGAGGAGGAGGAAAGATGAGAAGCAGGAGGAGCAGCAGCAGGAGGAGGAGGAGGAGGAGGAGGAGCGAGGAAGAGGTGGAGGAGGAGGAGGAGGAGGAGGAGGAGGAGGTGGAGGAAGTGGACGAGGCGGAGGAGGACGAGGAGGAGGAGGAGGAGAAGGAGGAGGAGGAGGAGAGGGAGGAGTGAGGGGAGCGATGACGAGAAAAAACGAAAGAATGGTAGTGTGGGAGCCACAATGGAGCAGGCAGCAGCACGCAGCAGTAAGCACAATCGCGCACCGGCTGCATCACGCAGCCGCGAATGATGTCCAACAGCAGCATCAGCAGCAAGCGAACAACCGCCGTGTTTTCCGTTGTGCTTGGAGGAGGTTGGGGAGCAGTTTTGGGCGCGGGGGAGACTTTCAGAAGGGGGGTATTTTCGACTGCTACATTCAACCTCTCGCAGCACCACAAGAACTTAGGCTAATGCAGCGTGATCTTCACAGCCTGGAGGCACTACATGGGGGCCCGCCTTCTTTTGAAGGGATGTAGTGCCAATGCCCAAAATATAGTATGTAGCACCCCGCAGATGCGGATAAGAGATAGGCGGCGGTGGGGACGTCGACAGTCTGCAAGACTCGGAGAACCCCGCCGCAGGCGCCAAAGTTTCACACATTATACAACGAGCCCGCCGCAGGCGGGGTGGGTCGCGGGGTGGGTCGCGGGGTGGGTCGCGGGGTGGGTCGCGGGGTGGGCGGGGTGGGTCGCGGGGTGGGTCGCGGGGTGGGTCGCGGGGTGGGTCGCGGGTGGGTCGCGGGTGGGTCGCGGGTGGATCGCGGGTCGGTCGCGGAAGGGTTCTGGGGTGGGTCGCGGGGTGGGTCGCGGGTGGGTCGCGGGTGGGTCGCGGGGTGGGTCGTGGGTGGGTCGCGGGGTGGGTCGCGGGGTGGGTCGCGGGGGGGGTCGCGGGGTGGGTCGCGGGTGGGTCGCGGGTGGGTCGTGGGGGGGACGACGACAACAAACAACGACAACAACAGCAACAACATCAACGACAACAACAGCAACAACAGCAACACCAACAACAACAACGCAACAAACATAATCCTCACCACGGATTCTCACTTCAGCAATGCGCCCAGGGACAAAGAATGACCGTCTGGCCCCCCTCACCCTGATGATTCCCACAACCGACCCTGCCAATCACAAATGACAACTCTCATCGGGCTTCTGCACATGGCTCAATGTTTGCCGCACCACGCGGTTTGCATGGTCTCGAGAACAATAGTGCGTGAGTGTGCGTGTAATGGGGAGGAGCTTCAATGTTTCGGGTTGGCGGTCGATTGAGTTGGGGACGGGGTGGTCATTTGCAAAGGGCGGACAGAATTCCCTCCCAGACAGGGGGCGAAGGGGATCGTACGAACCATCTCTCCATGCTGCATGCGCCCAGGGAGCTTCTTGGACAGCACCTAAGACTTGATCCGCCCCTCCTGCGCACGCGTCCAATGTTTGATCCGCCCCTCGTGCGCATGCATCCAACCTGTGTCAGGACTCTTCTCCCCCTAAAGACAGCGTCCAATCATTTGATCCGCCCCTCTCGGCGCGGGGTCGCTGGCGGCGGCCGCGGACCTCTCGGCCCAGATCCGCCTCTCCCCGCACCCCCTTCCCGCCCCAGCCCTGTCTCCCGTCGTGAACTCTTTCGCTCCCCGTCCTGCATCCTCGGCACCTCATGAAGCCATGAAGTGGCGCAGAGACACGCGAGGGGAGAGAGAACCTTGCCCGAATTTGCAACGGCCGTTTCCTCGGCCGTCGTGGAGCCCCGAAGGCCGTTTGGGCGGCCGGGCAGGGCTTCGGGATCCTCGGGGTCGGCGGAGGGGGGGACCGGTCCTGGTAGGGCAAGTGGGGACACAGCGTCCCCAGCTCCCCCTTGATGATCTCACCACCCACCAAACCACCCCAACCCAACCCGAAGACCTCAAATTGACCTCCATTTCCAGTGGGGGGGGGTCGGGGAACATCGAGAAAACACGTATGGAACCCGTACCCCCCCCAACCCGAAATTCGGGTCTTCGGGTTGGGTTGGGGTGGTCTGGTAGGTAGTCAAGTGGGGACACAGCGTCCCCAGCTCCCCCCTGATGATCGGCAACCTGGCTTGCTCAACCTCTGCTGACTACTTGGTTCTGTCGGGTTTGGCAGACCCATCTGGCGCTACCAGCGGGCCCTCGGGACGAGGGGGCCCAAGACGCTGTAAGCGCCACCTTCTACCGACACAGCTGCTGTACAATTGCGCGGCAAACGGATTGCGGTTCCACACTGCGACTACGGCTGATCCCACCAACCACCCAAATAATCCAGAACAAGGACACATATTGTGTACAATTCATTTCTCGGAGATCCGCGCGGCGCCTCTGGCGCCGCCCCTGGAGCGCCTCGCGCGCCAGGGAGGGGGATCCACGCCGATCCAAGACATCCGCGCGGACCTCAGCAACATGATGGTTCTGCCTTTTTGTTGCTCTTCTACCCCTCTCCTCCCCCCCACGCCCCCCTCCCCTTCCATCCCCTCCCCGCGCCCCCCTCCCCCACGTCCATCCCCTCCCCTGCACCTCCTCCTCCTCCTCCTCCTCCTCCTCCTCCTCCTCCTCCTCCTCCTCCTCCTCTCCTCCTCCTCCTTCCTCCTCCTCCTCCTCTCCTCCTCCTCCTCCTCCTCCTCCTCCCCCCCCGCGCCCCGCTGCCCTCCCCCCCCCTCCGTGCGCGGCGCGCCGGGATGGCCGCGGCGGTGGCGGCGCGCCGGGCGCCCGCCGGGGCCGTGCGGACCGCCGAGGCGCTGCAGCGGGCCGCCCGGGAGCGGGCCGCGCGAGACGTGGTGCTTCCCGAGGCTCCGAGGAGGGAACCCAGAATGCATAGGGGGAGCCCCAGAATGCCACAACGCCTCCTCGTCCTCCTCCTCCTCCTCCTCCTCCTCCTCCTCCTCCTCCTCCTCCTCCTCCTCACCCTCCCCTGCTCCCCCTCCTCCTGCTCCTCCTCTGCTTTGGACTTCATTGGACTTCATTGGACAGGGGCGCAGCGCCTGCCTCGGACTCGTCGGCAGCTTCCGGCGAGAGCTCGCTCGGGTCGCAGCTCCGGCCACCAAGCAGACCACGTCTCTCGTCCGCACGCGGGGGGCCGCCCTGCAGGAGGAGGAGGAGGAGGAGGAGGAGGAGGAGGAGGAGGAAACGGCCCCCATACAGTCGGACACGCGAGAGGACAAAAGACCCTTCCGAGGGCCACATTGCCATAGGAATGCAGGAGGCATGGGTCGCGAGACACAGGAGACAAGGGTACCCTTGATTTGGCAGGGTCGACGTACTGATCCGGGCCGGCTGTACCGTTACCCGTCGGTCGTTGAGAGTCGGGAAACAAATTCTACACATCGACGCGTGTTTTCCGATCACGCATTGAAGCTGGCAGACAGGAGAGCGGATCCTGGTGTATACGGGATCCTGGTGTATATGTGTGTTGTTGTTTCCCCGGGAAAACGAAGCAAAAAAGTATACACCACACCACCCCGACGTCGTCCCCGACACTCAAAAAGTCTTGGGATTGAAAAACAGCCCGCCACTGGTAATGTATATGCTCCAGTTTCCGTGAAAGTAGGAATCCTTGGATCTCCAGATTACAGTCTATTTTGGGCGCCTTCCCACTTCAAGAGTGGAGTGGTCCTCCCTCTTCCCTCGTCCTCGGGGAGCGCCCTCCTCTGCAGGACCTCCCAAAAGGGGACGTCAAGGGGGTGCATCAAAGGGGGGCGTCAAGAGGGTGCAACAAGAGTGGGCGTCAAGGGGGTGCATCGAGCGGGGCGGTCCACGCGCGCGGTTAAAGCGCGCAGAGTGGTTTCCACCCCTTAACGTTCGTTCCGGGGTGTCTGCAGACTTGACCATTCGGCTCTACACAACTCATATTGTTACCTTTCCCTCCTCGTATTCCTCTCGTTGAGCCTCTTGGGAAGCCTTCGTCGCTACTGCTGGATTCGCATTGAAATTCTGGTCAGGACGCACCCCGGGAGAGGTCCATGGAGTAGCGGTATCGGTACTTGTTGATTTGCCTCAGAGGCTGTGCAGTCAACGCCCACGACGCTGGCCCAGTTCGGGGCGCTGATGCGCAAGTGCGCCAAGGCTCTGTCACGAGAACGACGACGACGACGCTGGCCCAGTTCGAGGCGTCGATTCGCAGAAGCGCCAGGGCTCCGTCACAGGGCATCAGTTGCCTTCGGCGTCTTGTTTATTCGTCTGTTCTTTGTGGTTACTCTGCTTACTATGAGTGCCCTCATCTTGCATTATTAAAATTATCTTAGTATGTACTGATGGTGATTTGTATGGCCATTATTCGTATGGTGATGTACTGATGGTGATCGTATTAGTGTTCGTACCATTTCTATGTTGAATTGTAATATACGTTTAGTAGTCGTAGTGCTACTACTATGTTTACCCGTGTTATTTTCTATATTTCTTATCAGGATTAACCATTTTCGTTGCACTATTAATATTCATATTGCTAGCACTCGTATTTGTATTGTTAGTTATATGTTTATTGGTAGTAGCATTTGTATGCTTAATGTTCGTCGTAGTAGTTGTGTTTTTAGTGTTGCTAGTGCTATTCGTAGTTGTGTTAGTGATATGATGATTATTTGCCCGATGACCACTATATGTTTGTGTATGTACTTCTTTATTGTTCTCCCTCTCTCTCTCTCTCTGTCTCTCCCTCTCTCTGTCTCTGTTTGCCTCCGTATCGGATGACCTTCGGTCCATCTCGCCAGCGTGCTTGGGTTGTCTGTCAGAGTTCTCGGGGAAGCTTCGTCTGGTCTCTCCGGGGCGCTCTCGGGGGGCTCTCGGGAGCAGTTCCGGGGCCCTTGGGGGCGTCTCTCCTGGGGGGCTCTCGGGGCCTCTCGGGGGCCCCTTGGGGTCTCTGGGGGGCCTCTTGGGGGCCTCTTGGGGCCTCCTGGGGGCCCCTCGGGCCCGAGGGCTCGAAGTGCCCGTTCGGGTCCCCCATCTGGCCCCCCCCTTGGGGCCCGCGGGCTCTCCTGGGCCGTCTTGGGCGCCTCTTGGGCCGTCTTTGGGCCCACTTGGGGCCTGGGGCCGCCCTGGGGGCGATCTCGGAAGCCTCGTGGGCCGTCGTTCAGGAGCGAAAGAAGGACGTACACGTACATGAATCCACGCTGTTTTCGAGATTTCGCATTGCGCGAATATTCGTATCACGCGGCCGGTCTTGCGGGTCAAGGGGCCGTGTTCATGTACATAGCACGGCGCGTACGTCCTTGGTGGGCTCCCTAGTCGTGGAGCTCTGGGAAGCCGAAACGGCGAGGACGCCAAGAACTTCAAACTCCCAAGAAACATACATGGATGCTGCCTCTTGGGGCCCGGCCCTCTCGATAGGCCTCTTGGAGGCCTTTTTTGGACGTCGTGGAGGCCTCTTTGGCCGTCTTAGGGCCATCTTGGGCGTCTTGGACCGATCTTTCGGCGACTCGGGACTGTCTTGGGAGCCTCTTGGCCCACCCTTTGGTCCTCTTGGGCCCGAAAAAGCTACGCGAGAGGACGAGACAAGCCCCCGACGAGACGCGACAAGCCCGGGGAGACTTGAGGATGTGGAGTCCGAACCCTCAAAGGCTCCTCGGGAGTGAGGATCATTGAGGCTTGGAGGATTGGGCCCGAGACCTAAGGACACTCCGTGGATGTCTGAGAGGGGCGCTGGTTCTAGGGGTGGCGCTCGGAAGGTCGCGGGCGCCGCTGTTGCACCACCATCGCCCAGAACTGCCACAGTCCTGCGCGATCGTGCTCACCTGCTGCCTCCTATCTCCCACCTCCTACTGTCCATCTCGTGCGGAAGTGCGTCGCCCATCTCATGACTCCGATATCACACTATGGTTATATATATGTATATATATATATATGTATGTACATGCAGATGCATATATATATATATATATATATACACATTTACATATACATATATACTGAGTGATCCTGGGCGCTGATGGCTGTCTCCTAGCTGCCCTTTCCACTTCGACAGTGCCCGGCGCATCAGAGCGGCCTCGCCCACGCAGCCCACCAGAACTCTCGGCGCATCCAATTCGCAAGCACTGTCCCTCGTGAGGCTGGTCAGCACCTTCCCGCAGTCACAGGCCCGAGAGATCTCTGGTGCCACGGTGCCGTCGGGGCGGAGGCGCCCCCGCTGGCCTCTCACCACCTCAAGGCGTTATGGGCCTGTCGACAGCTTTCCCAGAGGGCCCTCCGAGGGACCCGTGCATGTGTGTGTGTGCGCTTCGGGCACCCCGCTCTGCGCGAGCTGGCGAGGCTCGCGCGCTTCTCTCCGTTGGCTTGCCCTGCGCCGCACCGCCGCGCGCGTTGAGCGCGACGCTGCGAGGTGTGCTGCTCTAGATCGTGAGCTGGCCCGGACCGCGCGTTGCTCTCCGCCTGACTTGCCCTGCGCCGCGCTGCCGCGGACCGTGGCCACGGCATCAATCGAATGCGTGCCCCCGCCTGGAGGCCGGGGATGCCAAGCTCGCCGAGCGCTGGCTCGACGAGATGCGCGGCGCCAGCTTCGAGCCCGACCTGCAGGCGTACAACACGCTGCTGGACGCCTGCGCCAACGCCGGCGACGTGGACGCGGCGGAGAGGCCCCCTGCCTGCCGCCTCCATCCCCAGACTCCCTCCCCTCTACAGTGGAGGCGTTCCAGAAAGGGCCTCGGCCTTCGAGGATCGAAGGAGCTGCCATCTCTGCCTCGGCGGAGGGCGGCGGAAGAGGTCGGCGGAAGAGCTGGCGGGAGCAGGGCGGAGGCGGCTCCGCCGGCGGAGGCCCGAGGAGTACAGAAGATGCGCCGCCAAGAGTCAGGAGGGAAAGAAACACACAGACACAATTAATCGTCGACTCCCAGGAAAATATGCAAAAATATGGGAAGTGGGGGGGAAGACAAAAAACCCAAAAATATAGGAAAATATGGGGGACCTTTTTATTTGTGTGTATTTATTTGTGTGTCCTGGGGCCCCTTCAAAGAGATGTTGGGCGTCGCGTAGGGGGCGTGTGATGAAGGGGGGGGCGGCGAGGGTAGGATGTCATATATGGGGCGAGCGCACCTAGCTTGCCCCTCCGCCCTCTCCCCTCCCCTCTCCGCTGACGTGCTCCTCCTCCCTCCTCCTCCTCCTCCTCCTCCTCCTCCTCCTCCTCCTTCTCCTCTTCCTCGTCATCATCCTCCTCCTCCTCCCTCGCCTCAGCTTTTCTGCCGTTCTCTCACACGCATATTTTGGGCTGTCCTGCCTCAGAGTGGTAGTGAGGCCAGCCATCATGACCACAGAGCTCGGTGACACCACCAATGCCCGCGTCCCACCACTCCTCGCGGCTGCTGTCGTGCCTTTGGTGTTGCTGCTGTTCTTCCACATCTTTCCTTTCTCTCTTCATGCTCCTCCTCACTCATGTCCACTCCCTCCCCCCCTTTGTCCTTCCTTCTTCCTGCTCGCCCACCTCGGCCTATCGCCTCCTTCTGCCCGCTCAAATCGTAGCCTGCGTAATTTTACGCCGGTGGATCGCAAGGACATTGTTATGGACTATGGGATAGTTGCCAACAAAACGCTTTGATGAAGCCCTAATGTGAGTAAGGGTCGTTTGCTCTGAAGTTCGAACTATAACCCGTCTTGAGGGCCGCCCGTCACACCGAAATAGTGTATGTGGCAAGCGAGGTTGTAGTGCATGTGAGGGATCCTTGTTGAGATAAGATTCTCGTTGACATGGGGTGTGCAGGAGCCGACTGCATTCACGCACACACGCACACACCACGACGGTTGTGGTAATAATAGTTACTCGCACAGTGTGTGTGGCCATCAGTAGCACGTCTGGTACAGACCAACATCCAAGCATCTACAACCCGTCGTTTGCATTACACACCGCGCATGGCAGGTAATCGGCGCTGTCGCGTGCTCATGCGATAGTCAAGGCTGTCTGTGGAATGCTGATGCCCAGTGAGATGCGCAATGCCCGAGCTTTGGGCCCAGGGCTGCTTCCAATTTCGATCGGGGAGCGAACGTCGTATTTGCATCGTTCGGTAGAGCACCCGCGTCCCTGCCCGCGGCAATCCGCGCATGTCGGTCACCCCGCTGCTGACGGAGTAGGGCTCCCGAGGTCGCGGTGCAACACGTGGCAGCCACCACCACTGCACACCGTTCCGCCACCGTCGCAGCCCCAAACGTGGGACCCGATCCCCCCGCCGATCCCCCTGCTCGACGCGCCTGTGTGGAGCGAAGAGGAACACGCCATGTGCTGTCTTTGATCAGGCCGTCCGTACGTCAGTGCACGCCCCCGCGCACAGGTCGGGCACTCGTCAATTCGAAATGCTCGTGCCTGTGGCAGGGAGATCTGGCCAACATAGGGCAATTGCCAGTGCAATCTCACGCAGCCTTGCAGGTGTGCCCGTGGTACACATTTATCGTCAAGACGCTGAAATAAGTACCACTTGGGGCCTTGGATGGGGCTCTGATTTTCGGGCCGTTCCTTTGATCGAGGTCGTGGAACCTGTTCTTGGTCGAGGCTTAATGCGGCCAGAAAAGCCCCTTCGATCCTCATTCGGCGTTCCCCCTGGTAGAATGATGATTGTACATGTGTTTTCCATCTCGACGGTACGGCGAGAGGGACGGCGCAGCGACTAGCGCAAGGGTGGCATCGCCCCGTTCCAAGTTGAGCTTGTAATGGCTCAGCCAGAGCGCAAAGGTGACGCGAGATGTGATCCAGCCGACTTTGATTTCGCGTGCGTGGATAGATTACTGCAGGTTCTTGGATGGCGGTGGTAATGCAGTCTGGGTGGCCAGTCGTCGAACAATGTTTGTCCCTGGTCCTAAGTGCGCGCGCATCTTTTTCAGCATACATGCAACAGTGCCTAAAGCACATGTGTTTCGAACGAACATGCCATGGGATCAGCTGCCAATGCGGGATTTGCTTAGTGATTGGATGTGGCGGCAGGTGTTATCTCGTTGCTACGCTCGGCGGCCGCCAACACCACCAATTCAGCGCGTTCGTCCTGGCCTATCTTCGAGCAAGGCTCTCAGCCTCAGAACCTCATCGGTCATTTGTACCCCGGGGTGGTCAACAGGGCCAGCACAGTTCACCCACCGATCGTTGTGCGCAATTCGTTCGAGCGAACCCTGTGGGGGTGTTGCTTCGGGATCTGCCTCGAGTGTCAGCCTTACCTGCTCCTCCACCCTCTCCTCTCCCCCTTCCTCCCCCTACCCTTAAGTCGGGCGTGTCCCTCCACAGGAGGGAAATTCAAAAATAGTGAAAAAATAATTTGGGTATTTATTTTGATCATTTTTGGTCATCTTTGGATTATGTTTTGAGTACTTTTAATGTTTCGTCCAAAAACCCCTTGTATGGGGGACAGGCCCGACCTAACCCTACCCGTGGCTGGTGGCCCCCGCCATGCGTGCTGCTTCCTCGGCTGGTCCTGGCACGAGCTTGGTCGCTCATGCCAGTCGCATCGGCTTTGCAGTGTGCGCGCTGGTCACGCAGTTGGTTTTGAATGTTCGGGGTGGGCGGTGTGAGCCCGCCAACCTCTTATTCTCCTGCCGTTTAGTCCCTTCGGGAGCCCCACCTGCAGCGGTCCACGGCAAAAAGTCCAGGGTGCTGCGCGAGATGGACGGCCAGGGCCCTGCGCCGGACGCCTACAGCTACTGTGCGGTCATCCGCTCCTGCGACATCGCGACCAGGCGCGGGGGGGACCCGCGGCTGCCTCTCCCTCGGCCTGGTCCTCTCCGCCTCCCGGTTCCCAGTCGACGGGACGACCCGCATAGTGAGGGTAGGCATCCCGCCCAAGGGTACCCTTGCATCCTTGCCTCCTGCTGGGTTCATCATTAGACACTTTTCGTTGGCCGCGCCCCGCTCGAAACGCTTCGAAATGGGCGTCCAAGGCCCATGCATCCTTATCGCGCATCCTTGCTATCCGGGTTGACTGTATCCGCCTCGCGGTTCCCAGTCGACGGGAGGCCGAAGGGACCAGGAGGTCGGGGCTCAAGAGACGGGGGTCAAGGCAAACGGGGGTCAGCCAGAGCGCCGGATCTTGCAGGATCCTGCAGGGCCAGGGCTGCACTGACTGGGGTCTGGGCGCAGGATTCTGCAGGATCTTGCAGGATCTTGCCAGGCCCGGCTGACCTGGGTTTGGATTGATCCGGGTCGGAAGATCCCCGGGGATGGAGACCAGAGAAGGGGAACGGGAGGAAAGGATGGGAGGGGAATATCGGGCTGGGCTAGGACAGGAATACATCGTGCCTTAGCGTTTTCGGAGCGCTCTCAGGCCGTTCCTGGACGCTCTGAAAAGGCCGCGGTGCCTGTTACATCCTCCAGAACCGGAGGATTTCGGAGGTTCCCGATCTGCCACTGTCCGATCTTGTCCCTGTTTTGGGCGTCCTCCTCGGGGAGGGACCAGTCCTCCTCCCAGGGACACGGAGGAGGAAGGATGGATGAGGAGGACAGGGGGGGGGGATTGGGAGACGGCGGGGGGCGCAATTGAGGTTCGCTCGCGCCACCCACATCTGATGCCCCTTCCCACTGCGTTGATTTTTTCTCCATCCGCGGCCGCGTGTCAACGCGGACCTGGAACCCCCCCCCCAGACGCCGCCTGGTGCGGCGCAATCAGAAGAGGACAACGGCGTACTTAGGCGGAGGAAGAGGGGGAGGAGGGGGAGGAGGAGGGGAGGAGGAGGAGGAGGAGGAGGAGGAGGAGGAGGAGGAGGAGGAGGAGGAGGAGGAGGAGGAGGAGGAGGAGGAGGGGAGGAGGAGGTGGGGGAGGAGGAGGAGGAGGAGGGAGGAGGAGAGGAGGAGGAGGAGGAGGAGGAGGAGGAGGAGGAGGCGGCGGATGATCAGGAAGATGAGCGGCAGGATGGGCAGGAGGAAAGGAAGGAGCAGCAGGAATGATGAGAAGGAGGACGACCAGCAGCCGCAGGAGCTGGAGCGGAGGGAGCGGGGAGCGCAAGGAGGACAAGGGCACAGCGGAGGGGGGGAGGACCCTGAACTTCCAGAGTGCTCTACAGTCACCCAGTGTCCCGGATTTATGTTTGTCTGTATCTCTGATTATCTCTCTCTCTCTACATATATATATATATATATATATATATATATTCCCCCCTGCGGAAAGCGACAGAGCACCACGGCGGGACAACCCGGCCACCGCCCGCCCACCAGGGAGGGAGGAGGGGCGGTCAACGGCTCTTGAGCCCGCCCTAGCCACATCGGAGTCATTGCTCTCGCCCGCCCGCGCACGCAGCGTCGCCTCGCACGCACGCGCGGCATGAACCCGAAGCCGAAACAGATCTCCCGCCGAGGGCCACTGCGTTCCACTTCGACCTCACGCCCCAACCTCCGCCCCTGAAGTCACCGGTGTTGGTTCTCCCCGGACAAGACACTCTTGGTCGGCTGCGGGGGGCGGCGAGACCGAACTTTGATATTCACGGGGCCAAGTATCAATCGTAGCTGCTATCTTGGTTTCAAGAGTAGAAGCGTTATCATCATCACCCTGATGATGGTCATTCGTATCACCCCTGCCATTGCTAATAGTATGATTATTATTGTTCGCGCCCTACTATTACTATGATTAGTATTACACTGATTGCCTCCGGGGGCAGCGCATGTTACCCCCCCCGGCCCCCCCATCTTCCTTCCCGTAGCGGTAACGTTCAGAAAGACCGGCCGCAGGAGGGATCCCCCAAGGATGGCCCAAGGACCTCCAAGTTGGCACGTCCGAAATCCACGCCCTGGAGCGGTGGGGGGCTGGCAGGAGAGGGCCCCCAGCGACCCCGAGCTCCCCCGGGACGCAGACCTCGAGCGCTCTGGCGCCGAGGGGGGAGGGCCGAAGTCCCAGTCCGACGCCTCCCAGCGAGGAGAGAGAGGCGCCGGGGCGGGGGGCGACGAGCGGAGGGGCCGACGCGCCTCCCGAGGCGCGGCGCGGCCGCGGCGGGCGGCGGCGCGCTGCCGCGCGCGGAGGGGCACTTTGCCGCGATGCGGAGGGCGGGCGTGGAGGCTCGGGAGCGGAAAAGAGGGGGGTGATGACTAGGGGGGGGTGGATTTCATGGCGCGGGCCATGATTTTTCCTCAGATTTCATGGCGCCTCTTCTTATTTCATTACGGCCCAGGCCCCCCCGCTGGGCCGCGCACATGCCGCCGGTCATGATTTGCACCATCCCCTCTTGGACACCCCCCTCTTGGCCGCTCCCGAGAGGCCTCGCACCCGGTGTACAACGCCATGATCCGGGTGTGCGCCGGCGCCAAGGACTCGGGCTATGATGCTCCAACCTTCTGTAGCCTGGATCGCCAGAAAGAATCTCGAGCGCCCAAAGAAGTGCCGGAACTCAAGGGTTTTCACGTGTCGGGCCCTGGGAGACACTCGTCCGACACTGTTTCGACACTCTTTCGACACTCTTTCGACACCTCTTCGGGTGCTCGGAATTGTTTCTGGGATGCGGTCCTTAAGTAGGATGGAAACAACGTAGGACTCGGGGCAGAGCACTGATACCGCTTGCCCTTGCCTCGTCGGCTCGCGCGCGCTCGAGCAGAGAAGCTCGTGCATGGTCTGGTCCCGCGCGGTGCAGTGACGAAGCTCGTTGGGAAGTGGCGCCCCCGAAGAATCAAGGCATCGCATGTCTGCTCCTGAGGCTCGGGCTGGTGGTGTTGGGTTCAGAGCAGGGAAAGGTACCGATGCCGCTGCCCTCGCCACGGTTTCGTATCTGTGGGCCTCCTGGGAGGCCCTCGTCGCCACGGCTGTTTTCGCCTCGGCCCTCGTTCAGAGCGTGAATTACCTACCCCGCTTTCGCTTCCAGGCAAAACCAAGCCATACCACGCGCCTCCTCGTCAAGCGGCCTGATCAGTACAGGCTGCAATTTGGCATCGTTTGGTATCTCTTGGAAGCGAGGGTGGTCAAAAGCGAGGGAGGTTTGTTTTCCCCCTACTCGTAGCCGGTGCACAGCGCCACGGTCCGGGCGCGCGGCAACGCCAATGAAGCAGAGCACCTGCAGATCTTGGCGGTGCGATTGTATTTCGAGTCCCAGGGGCCCCCGCAGGTCGATCGAGCTCGAAAAGCGCAGAAAAATGCAGTCCGGGGTGGTGCACAGCGCCATGACCTGGGTGTGCGGCACCGCCAAAGACGTGTTCGGCTCGAGCGGGTCGCAAATTCCGGGGGGGGGGGGCGGGGCATGTTGAAAAATCAGGCCATCGCATGTCTGGGCTCCTCCTCCTCCTTCTCGGGCTCAAGCTGGCGGTCTTGGGTTCCGTCCTCTTGCTCCTCCTCCTCCGCCTCCTCCTCCGCCTCTGCCTCTGCCTCCTCCTCCTCCTCCTCCTCCTCCTCCTCCTCCTTCTCCTCCTCCTCCTCCTCCTCCTCCTCCGTTTCCCTCTCTTCCATTATTGCATCCTTGACCCATGATGTACAGCAGGGGACGGCACCAATGCTGCTAATTTTGTGCCCTGTTTTCGCTTTCTGCCTGGCATCGCTCGGACGTGTGCATTTTTTCTCGGCGAGGGCCATCGAGGAGCATCCTGGGTCATTTTGCGAACAAAAAAAAAAGCACGCCGCGGCCGGTATACTCAGGAGGGGAGAAAACGTCACAGACACAATTAATCGTCGATCCCCGGGAAGATCTGGGAAAATATTGGAAGGGGGGGGGAAGACAAAAACCCAGGAAGTATGAGAATACGGGGAATCCTGTTATTTTTGTGTGTTCACTTGTGCGTCCCAGGGCCCCTTCAGTCCTCCAGAGTCGCCGGGTTTCAGAGATCTCCGATCCATCCCTGTCCGAGTTGGTCCCTGCCCTGGTTTCCATGGGCGTCCGACGCTGCAGAAGCAGCGTGCGGTGTGGCGCCGCGTGCCCGCCGATGACACGCGGTCCCACATCTCGGGGACGGCGTGCGCCGTAGAAGCCCTGGCAGGGGACGGGCGTGTGCGGAAGGGGCACTCGCGAGGCGATCGCCCCACGGGGAGAGCGCGCTCGTCCGTGGTCGGTGTTGCACGCTGTCTTCCGGCCACGCGCCGAGGGCGGTGCGGGGTGTACGAGGGAGGGGGTAAAGGCTTCTTAGCAGCACCCCTGCTTCTTAGATGGCGCGGGCCTTACCTACGGATGTGAGGCCGGCGCCTTCACAGAAGCAGCCTCTTTTTGAGAGGCCTTCCCCCCTCCCCCTAACCCCCTCGTGCGCGCCACCAAGTCTTTGCAGCGCGGAGGACCTGCGCGGCGCGGAGAGGTGGTTGGGGGACATGCGCCGGCGGGAGGTGGCGCCGGACGTCGTCAGTTACAACTCGCTGATCGCGGCCTACTCGGCCTCGGGCGACGTTCAGAGGGCCGCGGGGGTGTTCGACGAGATCCGTGGCGCGGGCCTGCAGCCCGACCCGGTGAGCTTTTCCTCCATGATCGCGGCGTGCGTCGCAGCTCGCGGCGGGCTCGGCAGCGGGGGAGGGTCGATGATCCTCGGGGCGTGTGCTTCTACGGTAGGTTTGCGTCGTGTCGACCAGCGGCGACCCCAGCGCGGACGTTCAAGGTTGAACGCCGCCGGCGACCCAGAATCGATCGATGTTGAACGATCGGACGTTGCGGCAGCGGCCGATCGTTCAAGGTTGAACGATCCCTGCGGTGTCAAAAACCAACGCTGGGGTCGGCACGACACGAACCTGCCGTAAGAAGACGGCACGGCACAAACGTAGACGCTCGACGGTCCGTGCGGATTTCTCGGATCTGCGCTGGACCACCCTGGCGGCGCAGCCGGCGCCGCCCCTGGTGCGCTCCTCACCACCCACCAAACCACCCCAACCCAACCCGAAGGCTCAGATTTACCCTCGATTTCCAGTGGTGGGGGGGTCGGGAAACGTCGAAAAAACACATGTGGAACCCTTACCCCCCCCAACCCGAAATTCGGGTCTTTGGGTTGGGTTGGGGTGGTCTGGTAGGTAGTCAACTCCGCGCGCCAGGGAGGGGGGTCAAGGGCTGATCCACGAAGTCCGCGCGGGCCGTCGAACGTTCATGTTGCGAGGGCCTTACGGCCGGTGCCGCCGACCCTGAAGGGGGGCGGCGGCGGCGACGACGACGGCGGCGCTGACGTGGGTCGGCGTCCTCAGGGATCCTGTTTGAGGTCTCTTCGGAGCGCTCTCGGAGGCCTCTGGTGGGCAGTTTGGGGGGGCCCCTGGGAGCGTTTTGGAGGCCTCTTGGGAGCCTTCTGGGAGCCTCTGGGGGCTTCCTGGGGGCCTCTTGGGGGCCTCTTGGAGCCTCTTGGACGCTTCTGGGGGCCTCCTGGGAGCCTCTCGGGGCTGAGGGCTCGGAATGACAATTTGGTTCCCCTGTCTGGGCACCCTCTTGAGGCCCTCTTAAGGGCCTCTTGGGCCGTCTTGCAGGCGTCTTGGCCCTTGTTGGCCCGTTTCGGGGCCCTCTTGGAGGCCTTTTGGGGTGATCGTCGGAGCCTCTTGGACCGTTTTGGAGTTCAGGGAAGCTGAAGAGGCAAGAACGCCCAAATGAAAAACTGAACGGAAAATCAAACATGTTTGCCTCTTGGGGCTCTCTTGGGAGTGTTCTTCGAGGCCTCTTGGGACGTCTTCCAGCCTTCTTGGGCCGTCTGGAGGCCATGAAGACGTCGTGGACCGATCGTTCCGCGATTCGGGGTCCTCGTGGACCGTCTTGAGGCCCTCTTGGAGCACTCTTGGCTCGTCTTGGGACTTTTTTGGGCCTCGGGACCCCCCAGAGGGGGGTGGCATTCTGACCCCCCCCGGGGATCCCCGCAGGACCCCCCTGGGAGCCCCTCCCGGGACCCCCCCCCTAGCGGGGAAGGGATCCAAGGGAAGGGAGGTTCCCTTCGACTCAATTACGACGTTGTTCGATTTGGTTTTGGCTTGCGCGCTTGAGGAGGAGGGACCAGGAAAAGGCGAAGGTGGCGATGGACCCAGGGAAAGAGAGGGAGCGGCGACGTCGACGACGACGAGTCAAACGGAACAGCCTCTTCCACACGCCGACAGGGCCGGCGGATTTGTGTAGTTGCTGCTTCGTCCAGCGTTGGCCCACTGTGTGCTTACCCCGTTCAGCTCCACCGATAGCATACAGCCTGTCGGCCGTCAGCACATCGCCTGCGTCGTATGGAGGCGCTTCGGTGGACAGGCACACGTTGGCGCCAACTCACGTGTCGAAGGCCATCGAGAGGGGGGGCGAGGGAGGAGGCGGAGGGGGAGTCGCGCGATCCTGGTGCTCGCGAGCTGGTCGAAGGCGCACGGCTCTTCGCTTGGAGCGCTACGCGCGTTTACCTGAACCCGCAGCTCGACCGTCACGATCAGGAAGAGATCGATGAAGGCACCGTTCACTGGCGATCCGAGATCATGAATACTTTCCCTTAGGGGAGAAAAGTCCTGAGAGGCTTGTCGCAGGGGGGGTGTCAGGTGGGATTGTCCAGATTCCCGCTGGGTTGTCCAAGGGGTTGTCCGGGGTAGTTCGTCTTGTCATCGTACGTCAGAGTGGGTTAGTCCGGGTCGTCCGGGGGGGGGGTCCAGGGATTTTGTCGGTTTTAATTATTCCCACTGAACCGTGCACAGTAAGGCGACACAGTTGCAGCGGGTACGTGGTTCTCTCGCATGCTACAGGAGGAGGAGCTGAGCGTCGTCGCCTTCAACAGCATGATCGACTGTTATGCGAAGCTGGGCAACCCACAGATGGCGCAACACTATTTCGACATGCTGCGCAAGTACTCGCTGCGCCCGAACAGCAGCAGCTTCAATGCTGTCATCAATGCACATGCTCAGGCTGGCGACCTGAAGGAGGCACTGGCGCAGATGTACGCCATGCGGAGGTGGTCGCGCATGATGCCTGACAGCTTCACGCACACGGCCATCGTCGGCGGCTTTGCGAAGAAGGGCCAGCTCGACAAGGCGGAGCAGTTCATGTCGCAGATGCGCGACTCCGATGTTCTGCCGAACGAGGCGACGTACGCAACCCTCTTTCGGGGCTGCGCGCAGGTGCTCCAGGTGAAGCGCGCGGAGAGGCTGCTGGCAGAGATGCGGGCGGGCCAGATCGAGCCTGGCCTTGTGACATGCCAGGGAGTGAGAAGATGCACCTGCCACGACCACCTGGGGCGGAGATCTACGCGTGATTTTCGACCCCGAACCAAATCTCCTGGTCCGTTTTTGAGGTCGACGCTGCGATCGTGGCGGCCACAAATCGGGGTAGGGTGTTTGTCAAGGAGTGGCATGTAGACGTGGCTCGTTGTGAACCATACCGCGACAGAGGGTTGCCAACCTGTGCCCAACATTGGCAGTCATGCTGTTTTTTGGTTTGGGGTCGAGCATCCCGCAGCCACGGGCAGGATGGGGTCGGCCTGCGGGTCCTGGCGCTCTCTCGCTCCTGTCTCCCTGGACTGCTGGCGCGCCCACCTCCCATGGGTGGACTGGCGCGGCTCGACAGCACTTCTCCAGACTGTGTCCGGGAGCGGTCCGGTGATCGATTCCGGGCGGTTTCTGGCCAGACGGCAGGCAAGCATGTTTTGTCAAGACCTTTCGCGTCGACCGCCCGCCGTTCTCGTTGTCGCAAGTATTCCCTGGCGGCCAGAAGATGAGGTCAGAACGGCTGCAGAACAGCCCATGCAGTCAATCCGCGGCATGCAGACGAGTGTCTGTCCGGCAAGTGCGCACTTGCATCCCTCGAGTGGAGGATCGACTACAGAATTGATTTACTCCCAAAATTGGGTTTTCCGTCGACTCTACGAAAATACGTAGAATGTTCGGTAGATCTACTGAACATTCTAGTTACTTTTCGTAGGTTCGACGGAACACCAAATTTTGGTTAAATCATTTCTGTCGTCGATCCTCTATTCGAATCCTGGTCTCTCAGCCCATCCTAGCTCGTACTCCTCGGCTATTGGCCATGGACTTCAAACTTCAGCTCAAAGTTGGGCGTCTCAGGGACTTGCACCCTTTTCCGGCATCCTCGTGGTCCTGTCGCATTGACGTTTTCAGAGTCACACCAGTAGGGCGTCGCAGTCACAGCAGGTTCTCGAAAATATCCCGAACGCCTCAGACGGCGACAAGAAATTTCTAAGATACGTCATGCTTGACGGGCCCCCAAAAAGTTAAAAGAGAGCCCCAAGACGCCCTACGAGGCGCCACAATGTTGCACAGCTCCAGCTCAAGAAACGTGCGGCGCATCCAGAATCATTGTGGCTTGGGATCCATCTTGCAGCATCCTGATAATCTTTCGGGGACACCTCTTGGGCCCTCTGGCAATTTACCCATCCTGTGGTTATTGTATCCATGCGGCTGTCGGAAATGTCGCCACCGTGCTGGGGGCCTCTGGTAGAGTTCTGCCCAGCGCATCCTGGGCGGTCTTCAACACTGTCCCCGTTGCAAGTGTCCGAGGGGTGGCTTGACTGGCTTTGAGATTTGACTCCAAACGATCTCGCAACTAGTTTCCTCGGCAGGCTCCGCAAAGGCAGCCTGCCGCGCGCGCGCTGAATTAACACGACAATGTTAACCAACATGGACCCCTCACAGTGTGCTTCTAGCAATATGTGTTGTGCGATCCAGGTGTAGCAATATACGTGGTGTAATCTACTGTGTGCAATGAATCACTTGCTCAATTTGAAGCTGTCCTCTCCACTGCTCGTGCAAACGTTCCACCCTCCCACCCGCAACTTGGTCGCAAGACCTTTTAAGACCGTGACGGTGGGTACCAAATGGCACTTGGCAACGACACCGACGCCGACGACGACAGCGACAACGACGACGCCGCCGCCGACAACGACTACTACGACACCGACGACGTCTCCAACGACTTCGACGTCGACTGCAATGACGACGACGATGGCACTGACGACGCCGACGACGACGACGACGACGATGACAACGGCGACGACGACGCCGACGACGACGACGACGCCGACGACGACGAAGACGACGACGACGACGCCAACGGAGACGACGACGACGAGGGAGGAGAGAGGACGACGACGGCAGCAACGACAACAACGACGAGGGAGGAGGGAGGACGGCGACGACGAACGACGAAGAAGGAAGGAGGACGGCGACGCCGACGACGACAACGACGAGGGAAGAGGGAAGACGACGACGACGACGACGACGAACGCGACGGAATAGGAGGGACAACCACGAAACGCCGACGAAGACGACGAGAGAGGAAGGACGACCACGGCGACAACGACGACGGAAACGACGCCGACGCCAAGACGATAGACAGAGGACGACGGCGGCGGCGACGACGACGACGACGACGAGGGAGGAGGGAGAACAGCGACGACGACGACGCAAGAGCGCGCGCACACGCTTTTGTTGAAAATCCGTGTTGCGAAACCTTGTGTGGTTGTATGTTTTTTGGACACTCGATTTTGAAATCTATCCGAAATCGAAGGTTTTTGAAGGATTTCGGCATGCGCGCGCGACGACGCGCGCGTGCGCACTTCGTTTATTTGTTGCACCGGATTCTCGCGACGGCACGCGCGCAAGGGCGTTCGAGAGATTTCGACATGCGCGCGCGCGCTTGAAGCCCGTTTGGTAGTATTTCTTGAAACTGTTGAACAACATATGGTTATATGAAAATTTCGCAAGAGCGCGCGCGTAAGTATTCTTAGCAAATCAGTGTTGCGAAACCCTGTTTTTTCTATGTTTTTGGGGAGCTCGATTTTGACATCCTTCCGACATCGAGAGTTTTCGAAGGATTTCGGCATGCGCGCGCGGCGGCGCGCGCGTGTGCAAATCGTCACATTTTTTGCAAGGGATTTTTGAAAACTTATGATTTTTGATAAACAATGTTCGCGCATAGTATTATTTGCAAAGGATAGCGGGGGGGAGTGATACCGGCCTGGCTGGGATAGTATGAGTTCACAGGTAGGGTGGACGATTGTGCAAAATAAATTTGAATTTGAAATCGCAGTACCCCAGGGGGGACCGTTAACTCTGGGGGGGTAGAGTCTGTTCTGTTCTTAGAAGGAGAATAGCATGCGTGCAATATATGTCGCGACATCCATGATGTGGCACTTAGGTGGTGCAATCGATGTGGTGCAACCTAGGTGGTGCGCAATCTATGTGGTGCAATCAGCGCTGTACGCCACCCTGGCCCAGGCGACAGGCGGCGACGAGTCGGCGACGATCCGCGACGGTGGCAACATAGCATAGCCGCCAGATCGCCATCCAGGCCCACTTCTTTAGACCACAGGTAGGAATCCCTAAGTGCAAACGCCCGATTGCGAGAAAAATGCTGCAACCTGGTCTGGAGGATGTAGCGTGCAACTGCTAAACAGCTTGCCTGCAAGAATCCGAATAGTCGAGTTTGTATATATATATACAGTAATTGTTTATTATATTAGATATTCCGTCTTGAAAAGAAGCGAGCGGCGAAGGACCGTGATCCGGAGTCAATCAGGCGCCATTGTCTCCCGTTGTCTCACATTGTCGCCCGTGCTCTCTCGTTGCCTTCCGCTGTCTCTCGTTTCTTCCCGATCCTTACATGTGGGTCTCTATGCCCATTCTCGTCCTTCTCTTCACGTCCTAAATCCATATCGTTCTCCATATAACCCGATCGCTGTATTCACAGCCTTATATCCCCACCCCTGTCCCTTCAGTGCTCGCATTCGTTTCCACATCCGTTGACTGCGGGATTCTGACTTCCCCTCAACAGCTCGTCTGCAAGGGTCCTGTACAATGTTTCCAAGAAGCCAGGTACGGGGCGACCATGATCTGATGTCGTTGGGGTGCCATTGTCTCCCGTTGTCACCCGTTGTCTCCCGTCGTTGCCTGGTGGCCTCCGTTGTCATCCGTTGTCTCCCGTTGTCTCCCGCTGTCTCCCGCTGTCTCCTTGACCCCGTCCTCTCTCGTTTGCTCCCGTTGTCTCCCGCGGTCTCCCGCTGTCTCCCGTCGCGCTCTTGTTGTCCCCCGTTGTCGCCCGTTGCCTCCGTGATCATTTTCGGTGTCTTCGTGTATGCCTCCCTTTCTCCTCCTCCCCCTCCTCCTCCTCCTTCTCCTCCTCCTCCTCCTCCTCCTCCTCCTCCTCCTCCTCCTCCCTCTGTCATTGTGTAAAGCTGTTTAGGGCCTTCTGGTGCGAGAGTGTAATTTGTCAGCGCAGCGTTGATAGGTCGAGGGGTTCGAGGCGACGGGGATGTGGATAGGGATCGATCGGCATGGGGATTGGTAGATTGGAGATGGTAGATAAGAGATGGGGATGGGGATAGAGGCCCAGGGGCTGGGATAGAGGCAGGGAGCAGACGGGAGACAGCAGAAGACAGCGGGAGGCAACGGCGCCCGACCGTTTCTGGATCACTGTCCCCTCCCAATCCGGCTCCTCCGAACAGACATCGATGAGTTGTATTGACAAGATGTTTGTAGGGTTTGGTGCTTGGGGTTTGTTTGTATCTGTCTTGTCATGCTTTTTTCTCGCCCATCGGTTCCACAGAGTCGAAAGAAGTCCGGCATCTGTACACAGTTGTGTTTTTGCCCGAACTCGCTGCGCAATTAAGGGCGGAAACAGCCGAGTTGGCATCGTCTCGGCCGAGTAGAACAAAACAAATGCTTTTAGGGAAGTTTGAGCTCGCGGAACGGAGGGGGGGGAATCTGGGTAGGGTGAGCAGGGTGGGGTGGGGGCGGCGCAGGTATTCTTTCCCACTCCCCATATACAATTCGATGCTGGACATCTACGCCCGCGACCGCGATTGCGGAGCGGCGGAGAGCTCGCTGTGGCAGATGCTGAAGAACAAGGCGGGACGGCCGGGCAAGTCCAGGTTTGCCAGAGGGGCCCGACCACAGATCACGAGTCTCAATTTGGCATCGCTCGGTCGTGTGTATTTTTTTGGGGGGGGGGCGAGGGCCATTTTGGGAAAAATACACGCGCGACATCGGAACATGCACGGGGAATGGACGTCCGATCGATGGCGAGTTAAGGGGAAGCCGCAGGGTGTCGGGGCGTCTGTACGCTGCTGGTCCTGGGGTTGGGCGATGCTTCCGCCCGCTCACGTCGGGGATCGCTTACGGTGCCCCTTGCCCAAGGCCCCCCAGCTTTTCGCTCCGTTTGACACCGCGTGAATCGCTCAACCTTGAACGATCGGCGGCTTTTCGAGCGCAGGATCGTTCCAGGTTGGCCGATTTTGGGCCACTGGCGGCGTATAACCTTGAACACCCGCGGCGGGGTCGCCTCCGCGTCGGTGGTTGCTGAAGGTGCCCCTGGCCCACGGTCCCCCCAGCTTTTCGCTCCGTTCTGGAGCTCCTGGGGCCTCCTGGGCCTACACCTTGGGCCAGGGGCACTTCTAACAACGCCTGGTCACAGGTGTCGCCCGACCTTATCACCTACGGCGCGCTGCTCAAGGCCGTGGGACGCGCTGGCGACGTGGCTCGCGCGGAGCTGTGGCTGGCTCGGCTTGGCGTTACGGGCTGCGCGCTCGACGAGAGGGTCCACGCTGGAGTCCTGACTGCCTGTGGGCAGGCGGGCGACCTGGCAGCGGTGGATCGCGTCTTCGCCGCCATGCGCAGGGCACACGTCCCCGAGTCGGTGGTGAGCCACTCGACCGCCATCAACGCGTGCGTGACGGCCGCCGACCTGCCCGAGGCGGAACGGCGCTTGCAGGCCATGCTGGAGCGTGGGGTCAGGCCGAACGCCTACACGCTCAACGCTCTGGTGAACGTGTGCGTCGCCGCCGCGGAGGCCGCCAGTGCCGAGAGGTGGTTCCTGGACATGCTCCGGGACCACGGCGTAGAGGCCGAGGTCGTCTCCTTCAACGGCCTCCTGCGCGCGTGGTCGTCGTTCGGCGACCTCTCTCGCGTTCGCTTGTGGCTCGGTCGCATGCCCGCGCTGGGTGTGCGTCCAGACCTGGTCAGCTTCAACGTGACGCTCAACGCGTGCGCGCGCGTGGGGGACGCGGCTGCCGCGCGGCAGGTCCTGGAAAGGATGCGTGCGGAGCGCATGAAGCCCTCCATCGCGACCTACCGCGCCCTGGTCATGGGCGACTGGACCAATCATGAAACTTTCTGTTTACGGAGAGCGCGATGCTTTAACATGAGGAGAGAAAGGTGACCCCAAACACAGTAATTTAAGGCGACGGTAGGGGCGAATAGCCTGGTGGGGGAGCAATACATGTATCCAGGGGCGCCGATGATCTATGTCTTCGACAAGGCTCCCGGGCGAATACGTGTAATGCCCGCCCTGGGCTATTCGCCCTTATCGTCGCCGCCGAAGTAACAGTTCAATGTCAGAGTATGGGGGGAATGTCATGAGCTGCTGAGGTCAAGCCGTTCCAGCTGGCTGGGGACTACGAGGCGGTCAGGAGTTTCATGCAGCAGATGGAGTACGAGGCGAGGTGCTCGAAGTCACTCCGTCGACCAATCTTGGCCATGGCAGGAGGAGGAGGAGGAGGAGGAGGAGGAGGAGGACGAGGAAGAGGAGGAGGACCAGTGTAAACCCAAGAGTCATCAACGACGTTGTAATACACCCTCCCTCCAAGCTCCCTCTTCATGGGCCCCTACAACGGTTCATTTTTACTGAGGGAATTGCCTCGTTGGAAGACAACCGTTTGGGGACCTTGAAGCATGTCAAAATGTTCTCGGGATTCCAACGCCACGGATCAACCTGACTGCTGCGTCTTGACAATCCTGAACCGTGCCAGAACGCCATTTCCTGTGACTTCAGCACCGCGAATCAACGCAATCTTTGTACCCTTCAAATCCTGAATCCTTCCAAAACGCTACTTCTGGTACGCTGATCATGGGAACATGTGAAGCTCTTGCGAATGTTGAAAACGAATGTGCGTGGTGCTAAGGCGAGAGCCACACTTTGAGCAGGAACCGCCTTCAATGTGTGACACTCTTGCGTTTTTTACAGAATGTGCACGGCGCTAAGGCGAGAGCCACATTTTGAAAACAACCTGCCTTGAATACATGAAACTCTTGCAAATGCTAAGAATGAATGTGCGCGGCGCTGGGGCGAGAGCCACATTTTGAAAACGACCCGCCCTCCATCTGTGAAGCTGTTGCATGTTTTTAAGCTTCAGCGTCATAAGCGGTGCGGAAGTCTCAGTCGAAACGCCTGGCCCGCCCAAAAAAATGGCCTCCAGGTGCGACAGGGAGAAGTTGTTTATGAGGAAAAGGAATGGAGGAGGAAAAAGAGGGAGGATGAAGGACGTTGCACGGGCGACGGATGGGGCAGACAGTTAGGAGAAGAGGATGCAGGGAGGGGTCGGGAGGGATGGGGATGCGGGGAGTTTGATGGGAGGGTTGGGGAAGGAAGGCACGGAAAGGAGGGTATGCCGATAGAGGGTGGGAAAGCATGCGTTGTAATGAGCATTTGGCCGCATGATGTCACCGTATGGATCCCAACATGAAAGTACAAGTTGGAGCGCAACATGTGGCGTCAATGGGTTGCAGCGGGTCCCAAATCATTGTGCGCAGTGTTCATTGTGCCATGCATGGATGGGGCCCGAGGGGTGGGACCAGGTCGGTGGAATCCGAAGGGCGGGGCCGTCGCCGTGGGACCCACTGGTGGGATCCTGCGGGTGGACCCCCCTGGGTGAGACTCTTGACTGCTGGAACAGCTGCGCCCTGACGACGCATCGGTGCGACCTTACGAGAGGAAGCCCGCGAGGATCTCGGATGCCCGTCGCGCCCTTCCCCGGCGCAGTAGGCACTCGAGACTGGCACGACGCTCGCTTCCGCAACGCAGACAGCGGGCAGTAGCGGGTGCAATGGATGCCGGTGATGGCGCAGAGCCAAATGCGGGCGCGTGTGGGGACTTGCGGGTAGGACCGAATCGTTGGTATTTTGGGTGGGTCCTCCTTTTCTTCTCGCCCTCGCTGCAGGGCGCACCGCACGCCCGGTGCAGCACTGAGGGACGGCGGGCGACGGGGCAGCTCGGGACGAGGCCCCCCCCCCCCCAACGCGCAGCGCCTCCCTGTCTTCGGGTGCGGGCCCGACACTGGACAGGCGCGTTCCACTACTCGCAAATCCACTACTCGCAACTCGCCTGGATCCGCAGCGGGAGATTTACGACATATTACAGTCGACCCGCAGAGTAAGGATAGGCATCCCTCCCAAGGGTACCCTTGCATCCTTGCTTCCTGGGTCCATCCTTGGACACTTTCGTTGGCCGCGCCCCGCTCGGGAAGCTTCGAGATGGGCGTCCAAGGCCCTCGCATCCTTATCGCGCATCCTTACTCTGCGGGTTGTCTGCACACAGAGGAAGACATGTACGGTAGGTTCGCGTCGTGTCGACCAGCGGCGACCCCGCCGCCGGCGTTCAACCTTGAACGCCGCAAGCGACCCAGAATCGGTCGATGTTGAACGATCGGACGTTGCGGAAACGGCCGATCGTTCGAGGTTGAACGGTCACCGCTGTGTCAGAAACCATTGCCAGGGATGTATACACGCTGGTCGTTGGAAGTAGGTATTCTTGGATACCCAGATCCCGATCTGCTTCAAGCGCCTTCCTACTTCAAGAATCCACCTGATTTTGCTCTGTTCTATTGTTCTCTGGGAGGGCCTGGACCCGATCCACTTTATCCACCTTCCTACTCTATGTTTTTGCCTGATTCTCCCGACCGACGTGTATATTTCGGACGTTTGCGAGCAGGCACTCTGCGAGCACGATCGGCGGAGGAGGGAGGAGGAGGAGGAGGAGGAGGAGGAGGACGACGAAGGAGGGGGAGGAGGAGGGAGAAGGAGGAGGAGGAGGAGGAGGAGGAGGACGAAGGGCGCGCTCGGCGAGGCGCGATCTCGCCGGCCTCCCGCTTCTCCCTCCGGCCGGGGCGGGCCCCTCGGCAGCCCTGCGCTCGCCGCCGAGCCCACGGCGCCTGCACCCTGCCGCCCTCCTCCTCCCCTCTCCTCCTCCTCCCCTCTCCTCTCCTCCTCCTCCTCCCTCCTCCCTCCCTCCTCCCTCCCTCCTCCTCCTCCCTCCTCCTCCTCCTCCTCCCTCCCTCCTCCCTCTCCTCCTCTCCTCCCCCCCCTCCTCCCTCCTCCTCTCCTCCTCCTCCTCCCTCCCTCCTCTCCCCTCCCTCCTCCCTCCTCCCTCCTCCTCCCTCCTCCCTCCTCCCTCCTCCCTTCCTCGCCCTCCCTCCTCCAGCAGGGGCCGTTGTGGAGGTAGCTGGCCGCCTCTCGGGGGGTCGTGTGGGCAGTCAGTGGGGATTCGGGGTGGCAGCACGGTTTTTGGAATCGGGTCGCTCTTCGAGAGGACGTATATCGGGCGACAGGAGCCTCAAGGGGCCCAAAACAGTTCGGTGACGCATCGTGCTGTGAGTCTTCACGGCTCTCCCGAGGTCATCGCACGGTCTGTCACCGCATTGTTTCGGGAGCCCCCAGCTTCTTTGACCCACTGCCGTCGGCGTCGGGCCCGAACGCCATAGCCCGACAAGGCGGGGAGTACATCTTCCTGGTGCTCTCCAGGGCGAAGGTTGTCCTGATGCGCCTCCTCCACTCCACTTGACAACGTAGTGGGCTGCGGCCCCTTCGAGCTCGGCTCCTTGTGAGCGTTGTGGGAGTCGGGCCTCAGTTCGGTTGCCTTCGCTCCAGCCCGTGTCGCCGTCCAGGGTAAGCGCAATCCTCGTAGTCGTTTACCGCAGTTCCTGAGGCGCTCGCAGCTGGTTGGCCACGGACATCGCGCACCTGACCGTCTCCATCTTGCAGAGCTGGGCACGCAGAGACTCGGCCAGTCTCCACGTCCTCGAGAGGGTGGAGCGGCTCTTGACCTTCAGAACCGTGATACAGTCTTCGTCCAGGCCCCTGGAGTCGTCCAGGGCGTGCTGTTTGCGGCGTCATGCCTCACACCGCGAGGCCTTGTAGGTCGTTGTGGCCTCGCGGCATGTCTCCGGCACCCCCTCGACCACGCGGGAGGGATCGAAGTCTGTTGTGATTGGCTGGGGCGCGCTCTCGAGAAGCGTGCCCCTGAGGGTCTGCGATCGTGCCGTGACGCCGGCTGCTCGAGTACTCCTCGAATCTGGTGTCGGACCTCTCCACGGAGTGCGCTCTGCTGGTACGGTCGAGGGAGCTCCGGCCGTGGCGACGGCCGCGCTGGGTTCCAAGACAGGTAGAGCGTGCGCGCGTGATGGGTCGAGTTTGTACGTGTGTACACATGCAGTATCGTCTTTACGTGCAAGTCTGCAGTTAGGTGCATGCTATGTCCTGCTATTTCTCTGCTCGCAGAACCGTTCCATAGACGCCGTACGTCTGGCTCTCAACGATCCCACTTGCTCCGGGAAACGCATCGCGAGTGCACCGTCCTCGAATCTCCCTTCATATACCCATAAACAATCGCGACCAGCGCCTGTCGCACATGGGGTGGAAGTAGAGACGCGGTAGGGGAAACTAAGAGGAGAGAGGAGGAGAGGGAGAGAGAAAAGGGCAATGGGAGGGAGGGAGGGAAGAGGCAACGTAGGTCGAACAACAAACGCATGCATAAGCACATGTTGTGAGGTCCGCGCGGACCTCCGAGAAGTGATGTGTGTGCATGCTTTGTTCTACTGGTAGGTGGTGGACGAGGAGAGATATGGGGTCTCGATGGGTATCCGGCAGGAGGCAGTGCAGTTACGCGCTGCGGAGGCAACGCTGCCCCCTTTCCGCGCATATGTTGCATCACGTTTGATCTGAGCATCGTCCTCCTCCTCCTCCTCGGAGGGGCGCGGGAGAGGAGGAGGAGGAGGAGGAGGAGGAGGAGGAGGAGGAGGAGGAGGAGGAGGAGGAGGAGGAGGAGGAGGAGGAGGAGGAGGAGGAGGAGGAGGAGGAGGAGGAGGAGGAGGAGGAGGAGGAGGAGGAGGAGGGAGGAGGAGGAGGAGGAGGAGGAGAGGAGGAGGAGGAGGAGGAGGAGGGAGGAGGAGGAGGAGGGAGGGAGGAGGGAGGAGGGGGAGGAGGGGGAGGAGGGGAGGAGGAGGAGGAGGAGGAGGAGGAGGAGGAGGAGGAGGAGGAGGAGGAGGAGGAGGAGGAGGAGGAGGAAGAGGAGCGAGGAGCACACAGCTTGCAGAAGCATTGTGCGCGGCCGCCCGCCGAGGGGCTCCCCGCCGACGCCTTCTGCGCGCGCGCCCTGCTCTCCCTCTGCGCCGGAGCCGCGGCGGCCGGAAACTCGCACGCCGCCGACGTGGCCGAGGAGCCGACCACGAGAACAAAACGACGCGAAGATCGGGACAAAATCGGATCGGGATAACTCGAAGTCTCTGAGAATCGGCGGGTTTGGAGGATGTATCGGGCGCCGCGGCCGCTCCAGAGCGTTCCGGAACGCTCTGAGAGCGCTCCGGAACGCTCTGGAGCGATTTATCCCGATCCTAGCCCTGTTTTAGAGTGGCCAGTTGCCTGGTTGAGGCTTCGGGCCGGGCGCAGGAAGCCCCCGCAGTTACCGCTGGCGGTCGGAATCCGTATCGGTCGGTCCGTTCCCATCCCCGCTGGACCATGGCAGCTCGGCCCCACCTCGGCCCCACCATCCCGCCACCCCAGCCTATATCCCCATCTAGGGGGGTAGATCGGCCAGTGGGGCCCAGGCCACGCCAGTGGGGATAGGGATCGGGCAAATGATGCCCAGGAAAGATAGCGTGCGATGTGGCGCCGCCAGCCAGCTTATCACACGCCATGCCCCACCTTGAGGAAAGCGTGAACCGAAGAGGCCCCGGCAGGGGAGATGGCTTGCACAGAAGGGGCCTCCGCGGGGGGATCGCCTCACGGGGCCAGCGCGCCTTTTCGGAGATCGATGCTGCACGCCATCCTTCCCAGCACCAACCATATAGTCCAGGCTTGCCTCGACGGCCCTGCCTTGAGCAGTCCCAGCTGGCCTCAGCAGGGCCCCCCGAGCAGCCCGGGGTGATGGGCCTGTTTTCCACCACCACCACCATAAGTCGAAGGGGGGAAGGAGGTGGAGGACGAGGAGGAGGGCAAAGAGGAGGAGGATGACGAGGAGGAGGATGAGGAGGAGGACCCCCTCCCTCTCCAACTTATGGTGGTGGTGGTGGAAAACGGGCCCATCACGGGGCGGTCTCAACACTGTGGCACCGCCTCCAGCGGCGCCCCCCTCGGGGCGCTCCGCGCCTCCGGGTGTTGAGGCCACCCCGGGCCACTCCGGGGGGGCCCTGCTTCGGGGGTGGGCAGAACTCCCACCAGGGAGGAGGGGGAGGAGGAGGAGGAGGGGGAGGAGGAGGAGGAGGAGGAGGAGGAGGAGGAGGAGGAGGAGGAGGAGGAGCTGGTCCCCTGGTGGCTTTCGGGCCATCATTCGGGCCTCGGGCGGCCGTGCGGGACCATCCGGGCATCCCTGAAACGCTCTCGGCGGGTCGCGGCTGCTGGGAGGCACCCCAATCGGGGGTGGACAGAACTCCCAACAGGGAAACGTCGATTCGTGAATTGTCCGTTTTCGGTTCTCGAGAGGGCGCCGTGGCCGTTGTGTTCCAGGACTGCTCCCGCCAGGTTTGGGCCTCGGGTCGTTTTCACTAAACCACGTTTGACTAAAGGGGGGTCTGTCCATCCCCGACTGTTGAGGCCAGCTGGGGCCATTCATGAAGCCCCATGGGGCTCAACGGTGCCACCCGGGGGGCTGTCTGTGCGCAGCCCGAAGCCTCACTGCAGGGGCCCGGTCCTCCATGCCCGCCCCGACAAGGGAGGTCCCCAGGGTTCAAGGGTGTTCCCGTGCGTCTGGCAAGAGCCCCTGCATCTCTTCGAGAACCGATTGAACCTCTCGGGCCTCTCGGGAGGTGGAGGGGGAGGGAACGGGGGCAGAGGGCGTAAGCTGACTGTAGCACTTGCCCTTCCCTGCTGACTGCCGACAGCTCTGCACCCTACCCAGGCTGCCCTTGCAGCGTCGCGGCCCCCCTTCAGAATTGGCCTTTCCACCACTGCCTTCTCTCCGATATCCGCTTCTAATTCCGTACGAGACACCCCTGTTTCGCATGTGGGTAATTAGCCCGGTTATACACCATGGGACATAGCAGCCCGCACGTTGGGGATTGGAGGGATGCGCATTGCCGTCAGCAGGGCCCGACTGGCTCCGCCCGAGGGGCATGGCCTTGTCATGATTGAGCATATGTTCCACCCAAGGGATAACGCATGTTACCCCCCCCCCCCTCCCCCTCCCCGTAGCGGTAACGCCCCGGCCCCGATCCAGCGCGCGATCCCAGGCAGTTTAGGGTTGATTGTGCACGCGGGCGTGCAGTATGGTGCACGCAGGCAGTGCGGTGTGCACGGGCGTTTTGGCGCACGCATCTGTCGTTGCAGCAGCAGCCGTGGTGTACGCAGGCATAAATGGTGTACGCAAGCATTGTGGTGTACACATCACAAGCCCTGTGGTGTACACAGGCGCCGTGGCGTACACAATCGCTGTAGTGCGCAATGTCGCTACGATGCAAGCGCGCGCTGTGGGCTATAATGGGCCCACGCATATCTTCGCACTTTTTCCTCCTCCTCCTCCTCCTCCTCCTCCTCCTCCTCCTCCTCCTCCTCCCTCCTCTTCATTTTCGTGCACACAGGCGTTGTTTCTCACATTCGCTGTGAGCTCAAAATGTCCAAGAGTTCCTCGGGCCAGAAAACAACCAATACTCACAAGCAAATCAGAATATTGGGTATACATTCGGGCCCCTAGCAATTTCCTGGACTTTGGTTCCGTCAAAAGCGAGGTGTCCGCAAATTTTGTGGTACACGCAAACAGTGTGGTGCATTCGGAGGGGTGCTGAAAAACAGCAGCTGTGGCGTCAATAATCACAGGCGTTGCTATGCAGACGGCTGCTGTGGTGGACATCGGCATTGCTGTGTGTATAAAGTGTTCTCCTGAAGACAAGTCTTGCTGCCATCGTGGCTCCCAGGGTGGGGGCTGGCGGGAATTTCCTGTTGCTCTTCCCGCTGCGCCTCCTGCGCCTCCTCCTGCTCTTCCTGCGCCTGCTCCTGCTCCTGCTCCCGCTGCTGCTCCCGCCGCTGCTCCTCCCGCTGCCTCTCCTGCTGCTCCGCCTGCCTGCCGTTTTTCCTTCTGCGCAGTTGCCATGTCGCGCACAGTCGCTGTGGCGTGCGCAGGCGTTGTGGGCCCAACATCTCCCAGCGCTACTGCGGCCAGAAAAAACAGAACCACAATCAACTCATAGATTGAAGTTGATACGTTCGGGCCCCCGACGATTTTCCGGAGCTTGGCCCCGTCGATATTCCCTTCAGGCGTACACGGACTTTGTGGTGTGCGCAGGCGCTGTGGTGCACAGGGGGTGCTGAAACAGCGGCTGTGGTGCACGCGGGCGCCGTGGTGTGCGCAAACTGCGCGATGTACAAATGCGTCGTGGTGCACGCGGTTGTTACGGTGTACACAGTCGCTGTGGCCCACACACATATCATTTCTGTAGCAGTCCAGGTGCGCAAAAGGCATTGTGCAGAGCCCGTGCTGTGTGCACAGGCGCTGTGGGCTTGGGCGGCGACGACGACGATGACGACGACGACGACGACGACGACGACGACGACGACGACGACGACGACGACGTAGGCGGCGCGCCTGAGGTGGTGTGCGCCGCGGCCCCAGTTACCCGTACCCCCCCACCATGCCCCCCCCCCGGGTAGCATGCGTTATCCCCCAGAAATTAAGAATGGTCTCTTCGGGCCTCGTGGCCCATGATCGCAGCACGAATGGGCGCAGATATCTTGGATGGAAAATGAAGCCCATCTTGTGAACGACATCGCGTACCTTACTCCGCTTCGCTGGACGCTGGACCATTCCTCAGCGTGCCCCCTTCCTGGCCTTTCGGGGTACACATGGTCACCTTGGGGCCCTGGGGAATGCCCCCCCCCACACCGTCGTTTTTACATCGGTGGGCCGTGTCCAGGAGCGTCCCCTCTGATCCTTGAAGTCCTTCTGGAAGCCAGTCTGGCCGGCAGGAGGTGTTCTCCGGGGCCTCCGAGCTTTTGCGCGACGACCAGTTCGCCCGCAAATCGCTCGCGCGGGCGCTGGGCTGGGACAGCGGGGCTGGGGCGCCGCGACCGTCCCGCTGCCGCTGTGCCGCGTCTTTCCGGTCCGCAGTTCATCCTTTTGTTTTTGCTTCTTTTGTCTAGCGTTCCCTCGCCATCGTCATCATCATTCGATTATGTGCGCCCTTGGCTTCTCTTTGTCTCTCTACTACCCTTTCACCTCGCCGCCGCTGCGCCGCAACTGATTGTCCTCCTGTCCTTCTGCGCTTCTCCCCACTTGGGCGTGTGCCTGCTCCCGGGCTGCTCGCCACAGTGAGGTCTGATTTAGGATATCGATATGCGTCTTGCGTTGGAGCGTCATTTGCCTTTTTGCGCACTTTCCGCGGCATCCCAATCAGGGGGTCTCGTACATTGGGCACGCAGCGAGGCAGGAGATAGTATCTTCAGTCGCGGAAGCGTTCTTCAAACAGCTTTCCGGATTGGACAGCGCCGATGCAAGAACGAAGGTCTTGTAAGACAACTGCACGAGCGACACCTCATGCACGTGTTTACATATTCTGGTCTGCAAGGGGGATCAGAAGGCCCCTCGGTTTGTTCCCTGCCTTTTCCTTCTTGCCCTCCTCCGCCCCGCTCTTCTTTCTCAACCGTGCTCCCCCTGCTTCCTCCTTGTCCTCGTCAACGTCCTTTTCCTTGCCGCTCGCCCCGTCCCCCCCCCCGTCACATTCTCCTCCTCTGCTTCTCCGCTCCCTCCTCCTCCTCCTCCTCCTCCTCCTCCTCCTTCTCCTCGTCATGTGCCTCCTGTTCCTCCTCCTCCTCCTCCTCCTCCTCCGCTTCCTCCTCCTCCTCCTCCTTTGTGGTTGCCATGCCCATTTCAGCCTCTCGCCCTCCTGCCTCTCTGCTTGAACCCACTTGTGCGCCGCCATTTTGGCTCATGGGCCCTTGAGCTATCATGGTGCGCCGGTGACGGACGCGCTCCAGCCTCCGCAAAAAAAACGATACCGTGCTTTCTTCTAGCACGGGTTCCCCCTAATTGTTATTCGTTTTTCTCGGTATCCATACAATTAGTCCCGTGCGATCCACAGTGGCAGCGGAGCCTGTGGTTGAGATCCACGAGGGGGGTCAGGACGACCCCCCTGTAATTTCATTTTCGGGCGACAATCTGTATACTCTTGTCCTGGTCCTCCCGCTTCCCACCCTCCTGCACCGAGCGCTGCCGTGAATTCTCCAGACGACGCTCAGCCTCAAGACGACGAGATTTCTGCAGATCCTTGGTTACAACTAGGACAGGATCCTTGGGCGAGAGGCGAAGGACGAGAGGACGTTTTTTTTGTGGGAACGTGATGACGACGTGGGCTGGTCAGGTCGGGACTGGGCCCGCTGGTTCTCGCAGTCCTGGACGTATTCACAACCCCACGCGCGTTTACCCTCATCAGGTTGGAATGTGCGGGGCCGTGGTTCGCCGGTTGCACCGGATCGGCAGAACACGCTTCTGCGGACACAGGCTCAGCTTTTTTTTTTTTTTTTTTTCCGCAAGCACCGACGTAGGGGAGATACCACTGCCAGATTTCTGATCGCCAGAACGGACAATTGTCTCAACAATCGGAGGCCCCAAAGATACCAAACGACCTTCTCCCACTTGGAATTGAAAATATCCACAGACTCGTTGAGAGCCTTACATGAAGGAGCTGCCGGCGTGGCGCGCTACTACCAGGACTCTGAAACCACGTACTTGAATATCCGATCTACCGCTACGCCAGCGACGACTTCAATATCATTATCAACCAACTCACCGAGGTCCAGTTGTCTTCGGAGGACAGCGAGCAAGTTGTGGTCAAACATACCAAGAAGGCCGTTGCCGAATACCGAGACCGCGGGATGCCTAAGGCTTTCGAAAATTGTTTCTATTCAGTCGACACCAAGCGCAAGCGAGAAAAAATCATGGTCATCCATATCGCGCGCAAGCGCGTGCTTGTCCGAGAGCTCGAGAAGCGCATGGCCCTGCCGGAGGATCTGGCCGGGTAGATGCTTCTCAGAACATGCAAGCTACATGAAGTTGCTGGGATGCGGTTGAGGACTGGGCGGAAGAATCATGCGATTGTGATCTGGCGCGCGAGAAGCTTCGGATGCTTGCGCGACCGCTACCTTCTGGCAAAGGCGGCCATCGCATCCATGGCGCGAGTTCTTCTTCGCATTTTGTCGGATATCAGGGATCTGTTCGCGACGAGACGGACGCGAGAACACCGGGGATTTGTTCGCGACGACCCCCAATGCATTCTCATGGGACAGTCGTTCTTTACCTTGGCTGGGTCCTGCGAGGATCTCGATCCTGACTGAGGCTTTCAAGTGCGTGGGCGACGAACGCGCGCTCTTCGTAGTTGGGGACTTGCCCGTATACGTGAGTTCAGAGGAAGACGAGGCTGTCGCCATCTACGGCAACTGCAGTCAGGTACGACAGCACGCGCGCCCATGGAAGTTTGGGCGAGCCCCCCCCCCGAAGGAATGGCCGAAGGCCCCTGAGAAGGGAAAACGCCGAGGGGGGCGAACTGGACGTGTCCGACCGAAGCGGTGGACCAAAAGTAAGAGGATGAGTTGTCCGAAATGTCCCCGACGCGGGAAGATGGGCCACTGGGCTCGGGACTGCGCGAGCGAGCCAGACGAGCGAGGGCGCGGGCAACAAGCAGGCTCCGGCGGCTTCCGTGCAGTTCCCCTTGAAGCAGACGATGCATTGCGCGACGTTTGCCAACCGGGACCTAGGATCCAGTCTGGAGTTAGTTTCTTCAGTTGCACCATCTTTGTTTCTGCTGGTACCAGATTTTCATTGGACTTCTTGTTCATGTGGGGTTCGGTCTGGTGGATGCTGGAGCTCGGCGCGGAGTCTGCGGCAAAGATAAGTTCGAGCAAATGGTGAAATATCTGGGAGATACCTATGATCTGAAACCCACGCAGATACCCACTCTGGAAATGGATGACATGGGCGTTCGAGGATCTACCAAGTTTCTTCCCAGCTGGGCCCTGCCCGTTGCTGCGGCGAAGAATTGCGGCGCTTCTGAGGTGGCGTTATCACTTGGAAATCGCTCGACGGCAGCAGGTCGAGATCGCGCGAGGTAGGGGCGCGCGCGCACATTGTGATCGAGGTGTTTAATTGCCCCGGGGAGGGTTGGCCGACAACAAATCCTAACAGTCTCTTCGCAGACTCTGGGGTGCCACCAGGTCGCCGAGCCTGAGGATGCCGCATTCGGCGTGGAATCGCAGGCACCCTCGGCTCAAATCCGTCGTTCTCAGCCAATTGCCTCCTTTCCCAACGTCTCGGGCGATGATGAACCGCGCGGGGCGCATCCTCATCGAGAAAGAGCCGCAGCCGGAACTTCCGAGCAACGGCAGGCCCAGTCATCCCACGATTACCCCAGAGAAGCGGACGCGGACATGAAAGCAATTCAGCTTGAAGCCGCTCTCCATTCTGGACCGCGTGGCCATGGGGCGCCGCGCAGAGGCCCGCATCCGTGCGAACGCCTGCAAGAACCCGCTCGGGGATGGCAGGAACCTGGGCCAGGTGGCGGCACCGCGCGTGCGACAGCCTCGCGACCCGCGACCTTGCCCCCGAGCCCTGAAGGTCCCCAGCGGGAGTGGTTCGCGGCGGACAGGAGGCTGGGGCGCGATGGCACGGGCGCCGCGAGGACCGACTGGGCCGGGCCGCGCGCGCGTTCCCCGAGAAAGCCATGCGCCATCGGGGCAACAACCAGACCCCGCGGTGGGCGCGCGACGGCTGCCAGATGCGCTGGACGAGGCCCTCGATCGACGGCATCATCAGCACAGTCATGCCAGGCGGCCAGGAACGAGCGACGTTCGGGGGGCACGCGGGCTACGCTTGCAAGGAGATCGACGAGATGGTCTCCCAGCTTTGCTGGTGGCGCACGAGGGCCCACGAGTCGAGCGACCCAGTGTCGCATCAAGGACGCAGACGCGTGGCCGCGCATGCGGCCGCGCGCGAGGTGCGCGACAACCTCATGGACGGGGGCGGCTTCGACACGGTCGTGGAGGAGACCGTCGTCTGATGGCGTCGCGGGTGGAAGACGTGTTCACGGGTCGCGGGGCGCGTGTCCGAGCGCATCACGAACCTCGCGGCATTTTTGCCGACCCGACAAACTTCGTCGACTCATTTTCTGCAAGCGATCCGTTGGCTCACGCCGCGCCGCCGACCCCTTGGGGCGGTGGCAAGAGTGAAAGACGGAGTTCGCGGAACGCGCGCGATCGCTGGGCGGCCTCGGGGCTTCGGCCTGTCTTGCGCAACGCGGGTTCAGGGGGGTCCTTGTAGGGGGTTGTTTTGAAGTTATTCGTGGTCTTATGCGGGTTTCTTGGGGCTTACACGGGGCCTGTCCCGGGCCTCCTCTTCTGCCCCCTGGATAGGCTCGGGGATCGCTGAGACCCAGCTGGGGGCGCGCCCGGCCAGAAGTTCGAGAGCGTGCCAAGCTGCGTCGACGAAGAGCTTCCTGAAGTCCCAGAGGGGGCGGAGAGCGCTTCCGGATTCGGAGCCCCATGCCTCGAGCCTCGATCCACCCTGTGCGCCTTCCTCTGCGAAGTGGCGGCACCGGCCGGGGAGGTCGGTCCTCGCCCCGGACCCTCGGCGGTGCCCCCGGGCACCGAAAACGGTTTTTGGAGGCTGAGTTCGAGGAGGTGCCCCGGGTGGTCGAGAGACCACGAAAATCTGTTAGGCATCGGCGGCGACGACGAACACATTTCTTTATTTGTGTTCCTCCCCCTCCTCCTCCTCCTCCTCCTCCTCCTCCTCCTCCTCCTCCTCCTCCTCCTCCTCCTCCTCCTATCCTTATTCCTTATTAGAATATACTCCTACTCCCCCCTCAGGCCGGCAGATAGGGGGCCCATCCGGGCGGTCCCATCCTAACCCGTAAAAAAACAATACAACATCAACATTTTTCTTATTTTTTCCTCTCGACATGGACGTCCTGTCGTCCACGGCGATAACCCATTGCAAAAAGTATTTCAAAGAGCACACGCGCGCGTTCATGTCATAATCCTACCGAACACCGTGTGTTTGCAAGCATTCCAACATAAAAACATCAACAACCCAATGCTTTTTCACACAAATTATACAAATGTCCTGCCCGGGCTCTCTTGCTGAAATCATAGGAAAACCATAGGAATCTTAAGAATTCTGTCAAATCCAGCGATTTCACGTCATCGCGCGGTGCACTCGCGATGCTCTGTCATGCACCCAGGCCGCGAATCCTGTGCAACAAATACCACGCGGGCGACATGCGCGCGCGTCGCCGCGAGCGCATGCTCAAATCCTTCTAGAGTCGTCGCCGTCATTGGCACCGTCGCATGGACGTCCTGTCGTCCACGTCGCAAAATGCATGGCAGGAATGGGACGCGGCGCACACCCCGCGCCCGCCCATCCAATCCGCCCCATTCTAATATGCAAAAGACAATACGCAGTTTTTGTTTTTCTTGTCAACATGGTCGTGCTGTCGTCACGTCGCAAAATGCGTGGCAGGAATGGGACGCGGCGCACACCCCGCGCGAAGGGGTGACATGTCGCTCTCGCTTCGGCGCCGCGCACAAACTTCCTTTCAGCATGGACGTCCTGTCGTCCACGTCGCAAAATGCTTGGCAGGAATGGGATGCGGCGCACACCCCGCGCCCGCCCATCCAAACCCCCCCGTTCTAACAAAAAAAACAATACAAGTTGGGGCCTTGAGGAAGCCCCAGGAGGCCCCACGAAACACCAGGAGGCGCTCGCCAGTTCCCGTCGGCAACCGCCATCGCGGCCGCATCAGCTGTACCAAACCGGCTGGCCGGTGTGACTTCGGCCCCCAGTTGTGCCAGTTTTGCTTCTTATGTTGTGGGAGGGCGGGTGGGACTGGGCATGCCATGCTTGACTCGCTCGAGCTGGCTAGCTTGACTCCTACTCCTACTCCTCCTCCTCCTCCCCCTCCTTGCCCTTCTCCTCTACCTCTTCTCGATCGAAGTAGATGCCCGCGGCGATTCCGGCCGCCTTTCCAGATATGATTGTTTGAACATTTCTTGTTTTTGATAGGTTTGGGTCTCTGGGGGCCGTTTCTGGGCCCCGCAAATTTGTTCAAAACCAGACTGACTTTTTCTGGGGCCGTCCCACGGCTTTCCCCGGCCGTTGCTAGGGTTCCTGGGCCCTTCGTGGATCGCGTGGAAGTCGTCGCGGGGCCTCTGTGGGAACCTCTTGGGCTGCGGAGAATCGATCTTGGAGGCTTCTAGGCCTCTTGTGGGCCGCTTGGAAACCCAATCGGCGAATGTGCTGAACGTGTGCGTTTTCCCTTGGGAATGAAACGATTTGTGCGTCTGGACGCCTTCGGGGGGCGCTTCGTGGACGCGTTTTCATACGTCTTGGGGGCCTGCGGGGCCGTTTGGAGGCAATCTTTTGTGATTCGGAGCGAATCGCCCCGCGCGTGGGCCGTCTGAGCAGCCTTTGGGGGCCCTGCTGGCTCGTTTCGGACCGTTTTGGGACCGTCCTGCGGCTCTCCTGGGCCGTTGCTAGGGTTCCTGGAGCTTTCGTGGGTCGCCGGGAAGCCGTCGTGGAGCCTCTGTGGGGGCCTCTTGGGTCGCGGAGGGTTGATCTTGGAGGTTTCGTGGCCGTTACGGGCCGCGTGGAAGCAAACCAAAAAAACTAATGTTGTGAAAATGTACGTTTGCCCGTGGGAATGGACCGTGTTTTGGCTTTTGGAGGCCTTCTTGGAGCGTTTCGTGGACGCGTTGGGCCTATGGGACGGTCTCCAGGCAATCTTGGGCGATTTGGACCGAATCGCTTGTCACGTGGGCCGTCCGGGCGTCCTGCGGCTCTCCCGGGCCGATGCCATGGTTTCTGGAGCCTTCGTGTATCGCCGGGAAGCCGTCGTGGAGCCTTTCAGGGAGCCTCTTGGGTTGCGGAGGGTCGATCTTCCTTTGTGGGCCGCGTGGAAACCCAATGGGCGAATGTGCTGAAAATATACGTTGTCCATCGGGAATAGGAAGAGTTTTGCTTTTGGAAGCCTCAACGCCGTCTTGGGACCCTCTTGGGCTGTTTGGGGCGCCTCTTGGGGTGTTCTGGGGCCCTTTTGGGCCGTTTGAGGGTCCTCTTGGAGGCCTCTTTGGCCGCCTTGGGGGTGGTTTTGGGGGCCTCCACTGCCGTGTGCGGGTGTCGGGAAGCCGAAGTGGCGAGAATTCCCAAATCTTACAAAACCTGGAGGAACATCAATGATGTTGGCCTCTTGGAGGCCTCTTGGAGACTACGTTGGGCATTGTGGAGACCTCTTGGGCCGGCTCACGCGATAACATTCGGGGGAGCTCAGAAGTCACACAACATGCCCCAGGAGAATTGGGCCGAGGGGCTCCGAACCTTTGTGAAACAACCCTCACGACAGGACTGAGGCGTAGAAGGGTAGTGAGAGGATCTGAGGACACGTCCACTCCGTGGCCAGCGGCACGATGGCGGATATCATATGTATAGTGTTATGTGCATACAATAACTACGTTGGTATATATATATATATATGTGTATGTATGTATGTATGTATGTATGTATGTATGTATGTATGTATGTATGTATGTGTGTATGTATGTATGTATGTATGTATGTATGTACGTATGTGTGTGTATGTGCATGTGTGTATGGCATAATGTATGTATATGTATGTATGTATGTATGTGTGTATGTATGTATGTTTGCATGCATGCATGCATGCATGCATGTATGTATGTATGTATGTATGTATGTATGTCGCAATGCATGTATGTATGTATGTATGTATGTGTGTATGTATGTACGTACGTATGTCTGTATGTTTGTATGTATGTGTGTATGTGTGTATGTATGTATGAATGTGTGTATGTATGTGTGTATGTATGTATGCATGTACGTATGTATGTATGTATGCATGTATATGTATATGTATATGTGTATGCATGCATGCATGCATGCATGTATGTGTGTATGTATGTATGTGTGTATGTATGTATGCATGTATGTATGTATGCATGCATGTATGTATGTATGTATGTATGTATGTATGTATGTGTGTCGGCATTTATGTATGTATGCATGTATGTATGTGTGTACGTATGTGTTTGTAGGTTTGTATGTATGTTTGCATGTATGTTTGTATGGATGTATGTATACATGTATGTATGTGTGTGCATGTATGTATGTATGTATGTATGGATGTATGTATGTATGTATGTATGCAGGTATGTATCTATGTATGTATGTATGCATGCATGCATGTATGCATGTATATATGCATGTATGTATGCTTATATATATACATGCGTCCCTTGGTTTCGATGACGTTGTGCCAGATTTGACCCTGGCCATGCCCATGTTGCTCACCGTTTTCCTTGCGAGGCAGCGGCCCGACGAATCCAGTCAACGGTTGTTTCCGTTCACTCTCGATGGTCTGGGCGTTGCGTTGTTCCATTCTTTGATGAATGCCCCGTTGCGTACAGACGTGGAAGCAAGGTACCGACCGCGTGGAGAGTAAAGCCCACTGTGCGCGCCCGTGGCGACCCGCGTAAGCGCATACCGCTGTTGTCAAGGCCGCCACCTTTTCCGGCCCATTGGGGAGCAGGTTTTGTCACAGTTCCAGTTTTGGCCTTCCCCACCAGTAATCTCTCTTCTTCTACTCGCCATCGTCATGCGGGAGTGGGAAGCGCGGGGCGGGACGCAGCCCAGTCGTCCTGTCAGCGTCTTCTTGTTGTCAACTCCTTCCTTGGAGTGGTGCCGCTGGAGGTGTTCCGAAGCAGGCTTGTCCTGTTCAACGTATGCGTTCCCACAGCGTTCTCCTGTTGGTCGGGTTTGGGCTCCACGTCGTGTTGCTTGAGTTCCATACGGTGGGGGTGCAGAAAGGAAGAGAGAGAGAGAGAGAGACAGAGGCAGAGACAGATACATATATAGAGATATACATAGATAAATAAGTGTGTGTATATATATATATATATATATATTGAGAGAGGCATTGGATTTCAAATTTCTCGGCAAGGGTGCCGAACCGAATACAAGAACGGCTATACCTATGGACCAGGGATGCAGCCCCGAATGGGAAGCAATGCTTTTTCAGCCGCCGCAGTACACGATGCGATCTGCACGTGCAAGCCCTCCATGCTGTTTGCCGACTTCCCCTCGGCATCGGCCCCCTGCTGGCCTGCCAGGCGTCCGCACGGGTTTCTCGGATCGTCGTCGGACCCCCCTCCCAAGCGCGCGGAGCGAGCCAGTGGGTGGCGGCGCCGGAGGCGATACCAGGGGGGGCACCAGCGCCGCTCCACGAAAGCAGTGGGGACTTACGAAGATTTATATTCATGCACAGTGTTCTTCCCCGACCGGACCCCCCCCCCGGAGCCAGGCGCCGCTACGACGAGGGTGCGAAGTTATTCACGGTTCGCGACTCGCATTTTTTTTGTTGTTGATATCTTCATCCATTTCGTTTCCCTCTTCGATTCGCGTTTCACGAAACTCGGAACGCGAACATGTCAGGAGCGACAGGTGGACGTACACGTGCATGACTCCGCGCTGGTTTTGATCGTGCGCATTGCGCGAACGCTCGTGCCACGCAGCCGGTCTCGCGGATTGGGGTGCCGTGTTCATGTACGTGATTGCAGGGGTGGACCTAAACGGTGTTTTGGCGATTTCGTGGGCCGTTTTCGTCTCGATTTCGTTTTGCGGCAAGGGCGGATCGAAGACAAAGCGAGGGAAAACGAGAACAAAGCGAAAACGAAAAACACCGTTGAGGTTCAGCCTTGGTATCCGCCTCGGAAGACGGGTCAGGATGGGCCCTGGGAGGAGTCCGGGGGCCGATGTTGAGCAGATCTGCCGTTGCCCAGATCGGAAGAGCTGCCGTTGCGAAAACGAAAAACACCGCTTAGGTTCAGCCCTGCGTGGTTGGGCGCGTAGGTCTTTCGTGGGGTTCCCCAGCATAGCTGCCCTTGAGGAGCGCTACAAGCGGCTGGCCCTGCGCCTGCGGCTGCCGGGCACCGGCAGGGAGCCGCGGTCCCCCGCCGCGGAGCCCCCGGGGCAAGACGGCCGCGCGGACCTCGCGCGGAGACCCGTGGCCTTCGAGCTGGCGCAGGACGGAGCGCCATGGCCCAAGGGCCGAGGAGGCGGAGGAGGCGAAGGCGAAGGAGGAGCAAGAGGCGGAGCAAGATGAGGAGGAGGAGGAGGAGGAGGACGAGGACGGGGAGGAGGCGGAGGAGGCGGCACCGTATGAGGAGTGTTGGCGAGAAGGAGGAATGGGAAGAAGCGGAGGGGGAGGAGGAGGGGGATACGGAGGAGGAGGAGGAGGAGGAGGAGGAGGAGGAGGAGGAGGAAGAGGAGGATCTACATTTCCCTACGCATCTGTTCCCAGGCGGGGGCCCTCGGACAGGTCCCCTCAAGCGAATTTCGGATCCCCGGGCGCCGCCGGAGGCCCCTGCAGGGCGTCCCCTGGGCCGTGCAGACCTCCCGGGCGTCCCTGCCGAGCCTTGCCAGCGAGGCAATGACGGTCTCGCCCGGAGGGGGGTGGTTCAGGGGCAACGGCAGGGGGGGATGGGCATACACCTTAGGCGATGCTTAAGAAAACTTAAATGTTCGGCCAGAGTCTCGATTATTCTTAATGTTTCAATGTAAATCCTAAGATTTGAATAGAAATTCTGGGTTTTTATTCACGTTCTGAGACTATGAATTTCTTAACCCATGATTTCTTAAGCATTTCGCAGGGTGTAGGGGGGATGCATCGAATCGTCCATTGATCGCCGATAGGGGCCCGAGAGGCCTAACCTGCACAGAAAGGTGCGGATTCACTATCGGGGGTCCATCGCCGATCTCTCGGATATATATATATATATATATATATATATATATCGCCGACTCCAGGTCGATGCATCCCCCCTATGCCAGTCCCCCCTTATCGTTGTCCCTCAGTGGTGGTCCAAAAGGAGGGCGCCCAAGTGCTGCCCAAGGCCAAGGTACGAGCAGCAGCGGTCAGAAGGGATCGCCCACGAGGCTTCGACATGAGTCGAAGACGCCCACGGCGAATCACCGCCTCCCCAGCATTTTAGAGTACGCCTGTGTGCCCAAACGTTTGGGCAGAGTTTGGCCACGCCATTGGACCATGCATTTCCCCAGCCGTTTTGGAAGCCCTCCGGGGAACACGTGAGGGAGGAAGAGGAGGATGAGGAGAGGGAGGATAAAGGAGAATGATGATAAGAAGGATGAGGGGACCTCTTGGGAGCTTCTTGACCAATGTTTGGGGACTCCTGGGAGCTTCCTGGGGGCCTCTTGGAGGCCTCTTGGGGGCCTCCTGATTGGGCCTCCTGGGGGCCTTTGGGGTTTCTTGGGGGCCTCCTTGGCCGTCTGACAGCGTCCCTCTCTGGGGCTCTCTTGCGGTGCGTCAGGGTCGTCTTTTTGGCGTCTTGGAGGCTTCTTGGCCTCTTGGGCCTTCTCGGGGCCATTTGGGGGCCATCTTGGAGGCCTCTTGGACGATCGTGGGGCAATCTTGGGGGCCTCTGGGGCCGTCGGATGGCAGTTTTGAAGCAAATCCCAAAATCTGTCAAACAACTAAGGAGAATCAATACATTTGGCCTCTTCGGGCCTTCCTGGAGGAACTCTCGGAGGCCTCTTGGGCCGTCTGAGGGGCCTCTTGGGCGCTCCTTGAGCTGTCTTGGACCATCTTGGCGGTCTGGGCGGCGTCTTTGAGGCCATCTTGGGGCTGTATTGGACTCTTTTAGGGCCATCTTGGCCGTCTTGGAGGCCATCGTGGCCGTCTTGGAGGCCATCTTAAGTGGAACAACCGATAGGAGATGCGTCTGGAAGAGCTTTTCGGGTGGCCGGATGGTTTGGCCGAAACCCCAGGGGGAGTTCTTTGGAACAGAGCCGAAAACAACCAAACGTTCAGCACGCCAGGCACCCCTGTGATAAATCAACCGGCACCGCCGCCCCCTGCCTTCTTTGAAGCGCCTATGTGGCCGAACGTTGAGGTCAGACCTGCTAAGCTATCGGACCATGTGTTCCCCGAATCGGTTTGGAAAGCCTTCGGGGAACACGTGGGCATCTTGAAGGTCATCTTGGCCGTCGGAAGGCCATTTTTGACCCTTGGAGGACGTCTTGGAGGGCTCTTGGGCCGTCTTGGAGGCCATCTTGAGCGTCTTGGAGGCCTCTTGGGACGTCTTGGGGGCCTCTTGGGGCCGTCTTGGGCCTCTTGGGCGATCTTGGGGGCAACGTTTGAGTATTTTAGTTTTTCGTCGAAGGTCGGCCTGAAGGGGGACAGGCTCGACCCAACACTGAGACAAAGAATGCACGGGGAATGGGCGTCCGAGCGATGGCAAGCTTCGCATCTATCGGGAGCGAAAGGAGGACGAACACGTACATTTTTATCGCGGCCGCAAGCGGAAGCGCAGGAGGCATCCGAAAAGGTCGGGCGGGCTACGCGCGAGCCTAATTATACAGCGACCGAGCGCGGGATCAGAACCTACCGCCAGGTGAAAGGACGAACACGTACATGAATCCACGGTGGTTTCGAGAGTGCGCATGGCGCGAACGTTCGCACCACGCGGCCGGTCTCGCGGATTGGGGGGTGGCGCGTTCATGTGCATGGTTGGGCGCGTACGTCTTTTGAAGGCTCCCGAGGAGAAGGAGACGCGGGTTCCTCGACGAGCAGACAGCGGCATGTTGAGAGAACCGAAGATCGTCGTCGTCGTCATCGTTGTCGTGGTCGTCGTCGGATGGGCGCGTACGTCCTCCTTATGGGCTGCCTGCGCTCACCCCCGTGCTCGCCGCCCATCGGTGGGCGGGGCGTCCGTCTAGGCCTTCTAGATGGGGTCGGAGTAGATAGGGTCGGAGGATCGTTCCGCATCGCCGATGTATCGACGATGCGCTTCGATGTAGAGCCCGATTTTCTCCCCGCCGATGCATCGGCGATACATCGGCGCTGCGGTGCGATTCTCCGGCCATATCGGTTGGAGCCCATCTGGGAGGCCTCTAGCCCGCTCGGAACGAACGAAAGGGGGTGGTAGGGAGAGGGGGGGATACGAAATCTTCTGCGTGCAGCTGGTTTCGGCCCCGCCGTCGGGCCCATTCCTCGATACATGGGCGCCTTCTCGCGCCTGGAGGCGCTGGGAGAATCAGCTACGTGAGCTGATTCTCTACCCTGCCCTTTCTTATCCCCCCCCTTTCGTTCCCCCCGGTCCGGCTTCTTAGAAGCACCCCTGCTTCTTAGTAGCACCCCTGCTTCTTAGAAGCACCCCTGCTTTATCCATAGATGCAGGGCCAGCGCCTTCTAAGAAGCAGTCTCCTTCTAAAAAGCCTTCCCCCCTCCCTCCACCCCCTTGTGCGCGCCGCCAAATCTGGGAGGCCTCTATTAGTCCTTCGGATGCAACTCCTGGCAGGTCAAATTCTGATCTTGCCCTTGTCCGAAATCCGGCTTAACCCCGCTTGATCCCGCTTAATCCGGCTCCATCCCGGTTAATCCGGCTTCGTCCCGCTGAATCCGAGGCCCATTCCGGCGCCGCAGCTCATTGTTCCGACGAGAACCTCCCGGTGGTTGCCTCCTACATTTCGGGCGTCCACCTAGTCCGCGCTCTGGCTGTGGGCATCCCAGGCGCAAAAACCTCCCTCATTCTTCCGACATGAACCTTCCCGGCGCAAACCTCCCCGGCGCAAGTGGGGCTTCATCCTCCCTAATTTTTCCGACGAAAACTTCCCTTATCATCGACTCCCAGGAAAATATTGGAAAATATTGGAAGTGGGGGGAAGACAGAAACCCAGACAACATCGGAAAGTATGGGGGATCTTTGTATATGTGTGTATTTACTTGTGTGGCCCAGGGCCCCGTCCAAATCGTCCGCGCTCTGGCTTTGGCCAACCTCTCCAATTCTTCCGACGAAAACCTCCCCGGCGCAAACCTCCCCGGCGCAAATTGGGCTTCATCCTCCCGAATTGTTCCGACGCAAACCTCCCGGCGTCCAGATCGTCCGCGCTCTGACTGTGGGCACAATTCATCGTCGACTCCCAGGAAAGTATCGGAAAATTTTGGAAGTGGGTGGGAAAACAGAAGCCCAGAAAACATATGAAAATATCGGTGATCTGTGTATTTGTGTGTATTTACTTGTGTGGCCCAGGGCCCCGCGGCGGGCCTGGGCCGAAGGCTCTCAGGACAGCAGCGGCCGGTGGGGCGGGGAGCCTCCTCGTCTTCCTCCTCTTCCTCCTCCTGCTCCTCCTCCTCCCCCTGCTCCTCCTCCTCCGCCTCCTCCTCCCTCCTCCTCCTCCATCCTCCCTCCTCCTCCCTCCTCTCCCTCCTCCTCCTCCTCCTCCACAATTACTCAATATGAAAATACTCTCCCTCTTCCCCTTATGGCGTCCGGGTGATGGCCGCGCACCCTCCGCGTACTGTTGTTTTACACAGGATCCCCGGGAAATCCCGGGAAACGATTCTCGCTGAGGCGCCGGCGTCATTTTTTCCCAAAATGCTGCTCTCGTTGAGGCGCCGGCCTCATTTCTGCTCCCGAATCGTTCCGAATCGTGCTCCCGCTGCAGCGTGGGCCTCATTGTCGGATCGGTGTTTGGCCTCCGTCGTTCAGGATGGCGTTCTCGCCCCAGCGCGGGCCTTTTTCTCGCGCGCCCATCCGCCCGCCACCACCGCGCCGCACCGCCACCACCACCACCACCACCACCACCACCACCAACCACCACAGCACCAGCACCAGTACCAACACCACCACCACCACACCACCACCACCACCACCACACCACCACCAGCACCCACCACCACCACCACCAGCACCACCACCACCACCATCACCACCACCACCACCACCACCACCACCACCACCACCACCACCACCACCACCACCACCACCACCACCACCACCACCACCACCACCACCACAACCACGCACACACGCACGCACGCACGCACGTGCACCACCACCCACTACGCACGCGCGCGCGGAGCCACAGGTCCGCTACGACACGCGTCCGCGGATAGAGAAAGTCAGCGCCATGGTAAGGGATGGGAGGGAGGGGTAGGACGTCAGATATGACGCGAGCGCACCTAGCTTGTCCTCCTCCCCCTCCTCCTCCTCCTTCTCCTCCTCCTCCTCCTCCTTCTCCTCATCCTCCTCATCCATCCTCCTCCTCCTCCTCGTCATACTCCTCCTCCTCCTCCTCCTCCTCCTCCTCATCCTCATCCTCATCCTCAGCCTCATCCTCATCCTCATTCTCCTCCTCCTCCTTGTCCTACTCCTCCTCCTCCTCCGCCTCCTCCTCCTCCTCATCCTCCTCATCCTCCCTCCTCCTCCCCCTCGTCCTCCTCCTCCTCCTCCTCCTCCTCCTCCTCCTCCTCCTCCTCCTCCACCTCCTCCTCCTCGCTCCTCCTCCTCCCTCCTCCTCCTCCTCCCCTCTCCTCCTCCTCCTCCCCTCCTCCTCTTCCTCCTCCTCCTCTCCTCCTCTCCTCCTCCTCCTCCTCTTCTCCTCCTCCTCACTCCTCCTCTTCCTTCGGGGGACCTCCCGGCGTCCAAATCGTCCGCGCTCTGGCTGGCTGTGGGCCTCCCCGGCGCAGGACGTCGGCGCCCCGCTGCCGCCGCGGCCGCCCCCCGCGGCCCCGCGGGGCGCCGCCGCCCGGGGCGGGCGCGCGGCCGCCGGCGCCGCGGCCGGCCCGCCGGAGCCAGAGGAGCCTCATCCTCCGCCTCCGCCCTCCTCCTCCCTCCTCCTCCCTCTCCTCCCTCCTCCGGCCTCCCCCTCCCCTCTCCTCCTCCTCCTCCCTCCTCCTCCTCCTCCTCCTCCTCCTCCTCCTCCTCCTCCTCCCTCCTCCGCCTCCTCCTCCTCCTCCTCCTCCTTCTCTTCTTCTCCTCCTCCTCCTCCTCCTCCTCTTCCTCCTCCTCCTCCTCCTCCTCCTCCTCCTCCTCTCAAGCAGTGGCGAAGCGGCCTGGCTCGCCTACGGCCCTACCTTCGGTGGTTCCCACGAGATGTTCTTTGAACATTTCTGATTGGGGCTGTCTTGGTTTCACACATCGGGTTAATATTCGAAGAACATTGTTTTGGTTCTTAGAACATTTTTGGGTTCTAAGAACATTTCGCGGTAGGACTATTGGAATGCCAGGACGGTCGGTACCTGCTCAAAGGGATTCAAGGGGCTCTAGGCCTCCTATATAGGGTCCGTGTACCCTGAGACCCGACGCTGCAAAAAAATTGGAGCGGCGGGGTTTTGGCCGTTCTCGGCCGCCAGAGGCCCTCGCCGGGCCTCGGGAGCGTCAAAAAACGACTCGGGACGAAAAATTGGTCCTGGGGAAGTGGTCCAGAATCGTCGGGGTTCAAGGGGCTACATGTTTAAAACCTGAATTTAGTCGGGCCTGCCCCTCTACAGGGGGAATATTCCAAAATAGTCCAGAGATAGTCTGGGGACAATTTTGACTATTTTTGCCCATTTTGGGGCTGTGTTTGACTATCTTTTATTCTTCGTTCAGAATCCCCCTGGAGGAGGACAGGCCCGACTTAACCCCAGAACCGTCGGGGTTCAAGGGACTCTAGGCCTCGCCTCCTATACGGGGTCCGAGTAGATGGGGTCGGAGGATCGCGCCGCATCGCCGATGCATCGGCGATGCGGCTCGACGTGGAGCTCGATTTTCTCCGCGCCGACGTCGCCGACGCATCGCCGACGTCGCCGGTCCTTCGACCCCATCTACTCGGATCCCATCTAGGAGGCCTCTAGACACAGACCCTCTCTCGCGGCCCAGGCGGTGCGTCGGACGCCTCCTCGAGACGGGGGGGTCCCCCACACGGCTTGAGCCAGAGGGGCTACGGAGCAATGAAACAAACATGGCGGGAGGTTTTTCACCATTTGCGGCCTTTGGGGGCCCTTACCGGGCCTCGGGACTGTCAAAAAAAAGATTCGGGACTTGGTCCCGGGGAATCGGTCGAAACCCTTGGGGGTCGGCAAAATTTTGACGTCGGGGCTCAAGACGCGGGGGTCAATGCAAACGGGAGTCAGTGAGAGCGCCGGATCTTGCGGGATCTTGCCGAGCCAGAGTCGCATTGACCCGAGCTCGCGTGCAGGATCCAGCAGGACTTGCAGGATCCTGCGCATCCTGATCCTTGCTGGATCCTGCACGGCGCCACGGCTGCCCATGGAGCCTGAGGATTGGCGTCCCCCCAACATATTAATACCTATACGACCACCTTTCGGATAATAAGGGGGGAGAGGAGGGGACCCAACATCTGACTCAATCGATCTCACTATCGATCTCACTCAACGGGACACCACGGGACACCATGGGACCATTGTCGATCTCACTCTCTATCTCACTATCGATCTCACTAAACGGGACACCACGGGACACCGCGGAACACCTGTCGATCTCACTATCGGCCTCACTATCGATCTCACTATCGGTCTCACTCCACGGGACACCTCGGGACACCTGTCGATCTCACTATCGATTTCACTTTTTGGAACACCACGGGACACCTCGGGACATCACGTCGATCTCACTATCGATCTCATTATCGATCTCACTATCGATCTCACTCAACGGGACACCACGGGACACCGCGAGCCACCGCCGGACGGGCGGGCGGGGGAGAATCATTTGTTCTGACTTCGCCCAAGCAGTGGCGGGCACCACGGGACACAGCGAGCCACCGCCGGACGGGCGGGGGGGGGGGGGGGAGAATCATTTGTCTGGACCGACTTCGACCTAGCAGCGGACGCAGCTTCGCCGCGCTCGCACGCACGACACGAACGAAACGAAACGAGTTCCCGGTTGGGGGGTCTTCGCTCCACTGCGAAATCTCACCTCCCCTGGCCTCCGACCATGTGTCTGCGTCGCCCCCTCCGGAAGGACGACGCATGTGCCGAGAAATCTTATGCGGTCGGACCGAGATCTGAGATCGAGGTCGGTTCGTGGAGGGTACCCTCATGTCGGAAACTGGAACATACCTATACGACCACCCTTCGGGTGATAAGGAGGTTCGGGGGTGGGGAGGAACCAACGTCTCACTCGATCGGTCCCACTATCGATCGCACTATCGATCTCACTATCGGTCTCGCTCGATCGATCTCACTTGATTGATCTCACAATCGATCTCACTCGATCTATTTCATTCGATCGATATCACAATCGATCTGACTATCGATCTCACTATCGATCTCCTTATCGATCTCACATTCGGTCTCGTTATCGATCTCACGATCGATATCACAATCGGTCTCACAATCAACGTCATCATCATCATCAGCATCATCGTCATCAACGTCATCAACATCATTTGTTATCATCATCAGCATCATAATCATCATCATCATCATCGTCAGCATCATCTCATCATCATCATCATGAACCACATCATCAACATCATCATCGGGATACCATCATCATCATCAGCACCATCAGCACCAACATTATCATTTTCGGGACACCAACATCATCGTCACCATCATGTCATCACCATCATCTTCATCGGGACACCACCATCATCGACATCAGCATCAGCATCATCATAATCATCATCGGTCAATCATCATCAAATTCATCACCATCATCATCACCTCATCATCAACATCATCACCATCATCGGGACACCATCATCGTCATCATCATCAACCTCATCATCATGGGACACCATCATCAGCATCAACATCATCATCATCACCATCAGCACCAGCATCATCAACAGCACATCATGAACCTCATCATCACCATCATCATCGGGACACTATCATCATCAGCATCATCATCATCTCATCATCATCATCAGTATTATCAACATCATCATCAACATCGGGACACCATCATCATCATCATCAGCGACATCAGCATCATCAACATCATCATCATCACCAGCATCATCATCATCATCGGGACGCCATCATCATCACCACCGTGGCCATCATCATGACCATCATCATCATCAACATCGTTATCATCATCATCACCATCACCATCATCATCATCATCATCATCATCATCATCCGTAGCCATTTTGGCTCAAGTTGGAACCATTGCTCCGTGGCTCCAGCTTGGGAGCAGCCGAGGAGCAGCTCGAGGGTCCCGGCAGATAGGCTGCCAGCGCTCTCGCCCGCCACCCCACTGAGTGCATACCCTCTCTGCCCCTCCTCAGATCTGACCGCCATGGCGTCGATATGGTTGCGATCCAAGCTATGTTTCAGGCCATGTTTGACACCCAGTTCGCCAAGATCGAGAAATCGATCGATGATAAGGTCGCGGGTCTTGCTGCCACTGTTGGAGTACAAGGCCAGATGATGAAAGAGATCACCGACCGCCTCGAGAAGTCAGAGAATCGTCTCAATGCCATGGAACAGATGGCTCAGGTGAACGCTCGTTTGCCCCCTCTTGTTAACAGTCAAGGAGGTAAGCGCCGTGCAGTTGACAGCTCGGTCGGTGACGGGTCCACCACAGGAGGGAGTGCAGGAGGAGGATCGTCTCTTGAGGATGCCCACCGTCTGCTCATCCTTGGGTTCCAGGATCGGTTGATGGCCACTTCTCTCGAGAGGGTTGCCAAGGACATTATCTGTAAGTGTGCGACAGAGCAGGCAGCCAGTCTCATTCGAATCCGTGCTTATGACCTCCAGAAGAAAGTTACCCTGGACTTCCCTACCCCCGCCATGGCTTCGGACTTCCAGATGAATTTCAGGAAGCTGAGTGAGAGTTACAGTATGGTTAACCCACGGAATCAGCAGGATGTGTGGCCCCTTCGTGTGCGTCGTAACCTGTCTCCTCAGCATCGGCTTCTCTTCTTCAAGATGGGGAAGGTACGGGGTGCGGTCCAGGAAGAGCTTTCCAAGGTTGGGTTGCAGGCCAACTCTAATGGAATCGGCGGGGATGTCTTCGGCCTTCGCTCGCGTGAAGATCCAGTTCCTCTCTTCCGCCTCGCCTGCTGCCCCCGGAACTCGGATGTGATCCACATTCGCCCAGATGAAGCAGGTCTTAGTGCTCTTGGACTGAGCACTCCTGAGATCCGTGCGAAATTCGAGGCTGCGTTCGCTACTGAGCTCACGCGTCTCTTTGAAGTTGAATCTGACAGGTTAGGTCGCCCTGGGGGCAAACTTTTTCTGTTCCCCCCAGGGACCTTCAGGATTTTTGTTGGCGGGTGCCCGTCGCGCCCGCGATGGCAGGATTGAGTTTAATCTTTCCTCCAGTTTTGATGCCAGTAGCTCGAGCAGTTCCGACTCCGACCCGAGCTCTTCTTCGCCCAGCGGGGGTCTGCCCGTTGAATCGTTGCCCCCCTTTTCCCCGCCCCCCCCCCTTGCTCTCTGTCTTTGCTCACGTGGAACTCTAGGGGACTCTTCGCTTCTATTCACCACCCCTCTACGCGGGCCTCTCGTCGGTACAAGCAGCTTCTGGGATTGTCTCGGCGTTCCAGTATTTTGCGCGCGCAAGAGACCCATGGCACAGCTGGCGACGCAGCAGCACCCCAGGCAGATCTGCAAGGCTGGTCGATTGGATTCTCAGGGCATGCCTCTGACATTGCTGGTGGTGTGGTTGCGCTGATCTCTCCTACTCTCTGCGCTCTCTTCACGGACATTCGACATTTCAGTATTGATGAAGGCCGTATCCTGGTTTCTAAATGCAACGGTCGACGGGGTGCTCTCTGGGCCCTTAATGTACACCTGCCTACCTCGGGGGAGCCTATGTGGGCATTTCGGAGGCCTCTGAGGCTTATTCGGAACGCCCTGGGGACTCCTGACGCTCTGGTTATGATCGGTGGGGACTTCAATTTCCCCCTCGAGGAGGATGGCCGTCAGTGCGGGGATGGATCGGGGTGGAGGCCTGGAGATCGATATAGGCATGATATGTGCCACTCTTTCTTCCCTCGTTGGACTGAGGTCCACCAGCCAGATCCTGCCCGTCGTGAGATTGTCAGTGGGGAAATCTGCCACGTGAGCCGACTTGACCGTCTGTATCTTGCCTCTCCTAGTGCTGTTCTCTCTGGTCTCTCCATCACGTGCTCGGTTATTGGCAAAGCCACGACTGCGCAGAACGTATCTGACCACATTCCTGTACTGGCCACGTTTGGCAATACCAGCCTTCTGAGAATCCCTCTATCCCTCCGTGGATTGGGAAGCATCCGCGGTTCCATGTTGAGCTTGAAGCCCTCCTGTGTGAAATGGATCGGGCTGCACATATTAATGATCAGGTTGCCGTGGTCAAGAGGTGTACGTTTGAGGCCTGCAAGCGGACGCGTTACTTCCTCCCCCATCAAGTCGCTCGGACTGCAGATGAGAAGATTCACGTTTCATTGGCTGCGTTGAGGGGTCTTCGTGCACGGCATGCACAGCGAGTCTCCTCTGCCATTTCTTGCTATTCTCACCTGTCCCGCTTCTTCGTCATCGACCCTCTCACCTGTCGGAATCTTCCTGCGCTTTGTGATCACACCCACTCGCTCCAGAACCTTCGGCTGACTGGGTTAGAGCAGGAAGCGGACAAAGAGACTGATTTGGAGATTCAGGCTCGGCTGCGTTCCAGGCTAGAAAGGCGTCGTGGGCCCTGGAGGCCTCCTCAGAAACGGACCCCTCTTGGGACTATCCTGGACTCCGGCGGTGCCCCGCGCAGCACCGTTGAGGAGGCGGGGGAGGAGCTGGCTCGGCACTGGGAAACGGTCTTTGGTTAGTTCGACTGCGACACCTCTCTCTGGCTTGAGCTTGAAGCTCACATCTCTCCTGTCCGCCCCCTTCCTGGCGCTCAGTGGCGGCTTGGCTTTGAGGACTTGGAGAAATTGGTGAGGAGGCGACGCGATTCGATGCCAGGGCCTGATGGGATTGTTTACTCTTGTTGGAAGTCCCCTATCCCGATTGCCATCCTGCACGATCTCTACTGCCATCTCTTTGACCATCGTGCTCGCGACATGCCCCCCTCCATGCGTGAAATGATTATTGTCTTCCTAGCCGATGGGGAGAATCCGACGGATCTTACTGCCTGCCCTTCTCGGTCTCCTGATGCATGTCGTCCTCTTGCCATGGCCAACACTGACTGTAAGATAATGTCAGTGGCGTTCTCTTCCCAACTGGAGGAAGAGGCGCGCGAGTGCGCACACAGGGTTCAGGCTTGCATTCGAGGGAGGTCTATGACAGACCAGATTCTTGAGGCGGAGTGTTGGGGGGTTCTGCAGTGCATGACAGGGAGGGGCCTGGCTTGCATGTTCCTGACCGGCTTTGCTGCTGCGTTTCCGAGCATTGCGATTTCCTGGCTCCGTCGGGTGTTGGTCCTGATGGCTGTTCCTCCTGGAGTTGTTGGTTTTTCGAGTCGCTGTGCTCCGATAACCTGGGGACCGTCTGCTTTGGAGGGAAGCGTCACATAGCGATTCGCCTGCTACGGGGTGTTCGCCAAGGGGACCCGTCCAGCATGCTGCTCTTCGCTCTCGCTCTCGACCCGTGCATTCGCTGGCTTTGTTGTCGTCTCCCTCGGCAAATCTTGGCATATGCTGACGATTTGTGGTTTGGGCTTCGGGATGTGAACGTTGATCTACCGATCCTTCTCCCGCTACTTCAGCGTCTGCATCCTGGGATTGGGCTTGCTCTGAACATGAAGAAGTGTGTCCTGGTCCACTGTGGTCTGAGTATTTCTCCGCGTTCGTCTCGACTGATCCGCGGGTTACTCGCTAGTCTTGGGAATGGGGCTGATGCCGTTGGGTTGGTTCGGCATGCTCGATATCTTGGGATCCAGATTGGCCCGGAAGAATGGAAGCACGCGTGGGGCGCCGCTCTGCAGAAATTTCAGCAGCGTTGCATTGAGATTCGGAGACTTCGGGTTGGGCTCGCTATGACTATTAGAACGTATATGATATTTGCCGTCTCGGTTCTCAGGTTTGTGATGCAGTTCTATCCTCCGTCGTCGGTGGTTCTGAAGTGTGAAGGGAACATGCAACAGAAACTCATGGCGGGTCCTCGGTTTGCCTTCAACAGACTGATGTGCACCAGGATGTGTGACCTCGGCTTATCGTTGGAGTTCCCTGATCTGGCCCAGATCGGTATTGCCGCTCAGGTTCGTCTTGCCCACAACAGTGCTGTATTCCCGCGAATCCGTGAACAGATTCTTGGTCTTTCCCAGGAGGGCGATTTCCACCCTGCTCGGATGCGGCATCCTTGGTGGCAGCACACGTTCTGTCGGTCTCTTATTGGCATGTGGAGTGCGCACATCCACCTGTGCGCTGGCTTTCTTCAGGCCTCGGGGTTTCAAAAGAAGCCCACGCGAATCCTTCGTGTCCGTGCTCCTCCGATCTCTCCTATCCGCTGCCTTCACACTCGGGTGGTCCGATGGGTCCCTGGGGTCTCAGTCGCCCAGATCTCTGCCGCCGTTCAGGTTGTCCGCAAGGTTTGCAAGGTAAGTTCTCTCTATCTGGGGCTCGCGGTCTCACGTGTCCTGGCGAGGGGTGTCTGTACCAGTGCTAGATTTCATCATGGACCTATCGGATGCCGCTGGAACTGTGGTGCCCCTGGGGCCAGCGACGCTATGGAGCACTATGCGGTATGTCCTGAATTTCGACGGCTGAGTTTAGCTCTCGCCCCTTGCCTCCATCTTTTTTTTAGCGAAGAGTCCTGGTTCCGATGTTTAATCTTTATTGCCCCTCCCCCGTTTTTTGAGCAGCGATTAATCTGTGCGAGCCTCTTGGATGGATTCCTCTTTGTCCAGGCCAGCTTCCGTGAGGGGTCCAGGCTGCCGCCGATGGATCTCCTCAAAGGCCGCATCCGCTTGCACACTCGGCGGCGCCCCAAGGTTGCTCGTGCCTGGTCTGCCTCTTCTTAGTAGGGGTCTTTTATACCTTTGCCCTCCTGGGGCTAGTGGCTCACTGTCCCCTCTGGGACCTGCGGAGTCGTACGCTGTACATGTTCCATTCTGTCGTCTTGTTGCTATGTTCTCCTCGTGCCCCGCTGGGGGCAGCGGGCTTGGCCTCGCTCTCTGCTGATGCCCGTGTCGGGGTTCCCCGGAAGCCGCTCTCTCTGCTCTTCTTGGGGTCCTCTGCGCGGCCCGCGTTTCCCCAAACAGTGCTTCTCGCGGCGTCCATTGGCTGTTGCAAGTGACAAGCCTTGCTTCAGCTGTGTTGGCCGCCGACTATTCCTCATTAATTTTGCTGCCGCCAGCTTGCCGATGAAGTACCGCAAGGCTCCGCCTGCTCTCTGGAGAGAGATTTTGTGAGGGCCGGGTCTGTTTTCCTCGATCGTCCCATGGCCACGGGCTTAGCTTCTGATCGGCCCTCCCTCTCTCTCTCAGGGTATGCCCTCAGTGGGATTTTAGCAGTTGTGCTGCAAGAAGTTTTTAGTTATTGTATAGCTCCCATCTTGAGAGATGGATCTGGGCTGGACTCATTTCACCGGTTGTCATCTCTCATTGCCGTCGGTCCTTGAGGGGGAAAAACGACAAAAAATCATCATCATCCTCATCATCATCATCATCATCATCGGGACACCGACGGGGCAGCGGCGGGACACCGCGCGGCGCCGGACGCCAGAAGGGAGTCATTTGGTCCGGCCGCGCCTCAGCCACAGCGGGACACCGGCGGGACACCGCGCGGCACCGGTTGCCGGAAGGGAGTCATATGGTCCCGCCGCGCCTCAGCCACAGGAGATTTTCCTCTCGCCCGCCCACGCAGCTTCGCTTCGCCCGCACGCACGGCACGCGCGAACACGAAACCGACACCGATTTCCCGGTAGGGGGGCTTTCCGTTCCACTTCGATCTCACCCCCTCATTTCCGATACATGACCAGTGGCGGGCTGTTTTTCAATCTCAGGACTTTGTCGAGGGTCGGTGACGACGTCGGGGTGGTGTGGTGTATGTTTTTCCCCCGTTTCCCAAGGGAAACAACGAAAAACGTATACACCAGGATCCCGTATACATCAGAGTCCGCGTTCCTGTGCGAATTTCAGCGCAGGGTCGAGAAAAGCATTGGTGTATAGAGTTCGTTTCCCTATCATGTTCTTTGTGTTTGTTGGATGCTCTTGTGCATCCTGGGGAGGGCACCCGAGTGCTCTTCAGTTTGGGCCGGCGGAGGGTCTCATGTTCTTGAAGGGTGTTCTTTTGGCCTAGGTCCGACTGTATTCTTGCGTCGCCCCCCAGGGGCGACGCGCGCGCCGAGAAATCTTATAGTATAGGTTCCGTGGCGCCCGCTTTCTGGCCATGCAATTCGGGAAACGATGTACTATAACATGGTTGTACATCAGGGGCAACGACAGGGGGGGACAGGCATAGGGGGGGATGCATCGGCCCCCACTCGCCCATTGATCGCCGAAAGGGGCCCGATAGCCCCAACCTGCCCTGGAACGTGCGGATTCACTATCGGGGACCTATCGCCGATCTATCGGCGATGTAACGCCGATTCCAAGTCGATGTTTCCCCCCCTACGCCTGTCCCCACTATCGTTGCGCCTCAATACTATACTTTCGGGTCGGACGCATGCCTCCAAGGAGGAAACATCGTACTAGGCATGTCCTTGTGCGTCCCAGAGGAGCCCCGGGCCCGGGGGACCTTCGGACGAGGCTAGGGTTAAGTCGGGCCTGTCCTTCTACAGGAGAAATATTCAAAAATAGTCCAAAAATGTTATGGGGACGACTTTTTGACTATTTTGGGCAATTTTCTGGCATTTTTGGGTATGTCTTATTTTTCATTTAAAATCCCCTGTAGGAGGACAGGCCCGACTCAAGTCCATGACGAGGATAAATCCGTTCCAACACGTTCCAGAACGCTCTCGGAGCCTTCGGGGCGCTCTGGGAAGGCCGCGGCGCCCGAGACGTCCTCCAAATCCGCCGGATCTCAGAGATTCTCGATTTATCCTTGCACGATTTTATTCGGAAACTGGAACATATACATTACCAGTGGCGGGTTGTTTTTGAATCCCAGGACTTTGCCGAGGGTCGGGGACGACGTCGGGGTGATGTGGTGTATACCCCTCCCCCGTTTTACACGGGAAACAACCCAAACATGTATACACCAGGATCCCGTATACACCAGGATCCGCGTTCTTGTGCGAATTCTTGACGCTTCGCGTACCCCCACCAGCCCATCCAGAAACGATGTCCAGGCAAGTTGAAGAGATCAGGGAAGTGGGGGAGCAACGAGAGGGACAGCCGATCCGTGCAAAGGATGAGGCGGAAGAGGAGGTCAGATGGATAGATGAGGGGGTGGCGAGGAACCGAGCGAAGGAGGGATGAGGAGAATGATGACGCTGGGTGGATGGTTGAATGCTGCTCGGATGCCTCTTGGAAGCCTTTTGGAAGCCTCTTCGGGCGTCTTGGGGGTCTCTTGGCGGTCAATGGGGGCTCTTGGGCGTCTGGGGTGCTTCGGGGGGGCCTCTTGAGGCCGCTTGGGATCCTCTTGGGGGGCTCTTGGGGGCCTGTTGGAGGCCTCTTGGGGGTCTCTTGGAGCTTCACGGCGGCCTCTTGGAGCCTCTTGGAGGCCTCTTGGAGCCTCTTGGGGGCTTCTTGGGGCCTCATGGCGGCCTCTTGGGGCCTCTTGGAGGCCTCTTGGAAGCCTCTTGGGGCCTCCTGGGCGCCCTTTGGGGCCATCTTGGAAGCGATCGATCAAAGAAGAGGGTGGAGTTAATTAACCTTGCCCCCCCAAGAGGCCAAAATGGGGCCAAAACCCTAGTAAAACCTATGATTTTGGCTTCCTCGCCGAGGCCGTTTTGGACGCCCTGACCGCTCGCGACCGGCCCCGTCCAGGTCCAGGGGAGGGGGTAGGGGGGAGGGGTAAACCCCTCCCCGAAGGGAAAGAAAGGGGGTGGAAGAGGAAACTCCCTAAACCAAACCACCTACGCCCAGAGGGCTGGTGGGATTTCAGCGCAGGGTCGGAAAAAGCGTCGGTGTATAGAGTTCGTTCCCCTATTTATCCTCGTCCTGGCTGCGTCTCAGACACCAGATCGGGGGCTCGTGGGCCCAGACCCCAGACCCCCTCGAGTCGTGGCAAAAGTCACGGCGGGATGCCTTTCCAGATTCGCGGCCTCCGAGGTTTGCGGGCCTCGGGACCGTCAAGGAACGTTCCTCGAGGCCTCCCAGATGGGGTCGGAGGATCGCGCCGCATCGCCGATGCATCGCCGATGCGGCTCGATGTGCAGCCCGCTTTGCTTCACGTCAACGTCGCCGATGCATCGCCGACGTCGACGATCCATGGCCGATGCGTCGCCGATGTATCGGCGATACAGCGCAATCCTCCGACCCCATCTACTCAGACCCCATCTAGAAGGCCTCTAGTTGCATAATGAGAAAGCGGTTTCAGGGAAGGGGTTCAGATTCCAGGTCATGACGCCGGGGGTCTGGGGAGGAGGGGGTCGTTCCAGGAAGGGCTTCGGGAACGAGCTCAGCTGGGGGCTCACGCTTCTTCCTCCCAGGGACTGCTGAGAGCAGTTTTCTTCGGACCCCACCTCCGCCCCTCTCCCACCTTCAACTACTCCGCCACAAATAAACACACGCACGCACACACATATACACGCAGACGCCCTCCAATGGATTGTTTCTAGACGCCTGCAAAAGTTCGTCGGAGGGTGTCTGTTTTTATGTGTATACGTATGTGTGTATATATGTGTGTGTATATATATATATACAGATTCGTGGCGTTCTTACGGCCCCCCAACGGACGGCAGGCCCTGGCCCAGTGACCCCAGGGAGAGAGGGAGGGACGAGGATCGGACGCCGGGGGAGTTGCGCCTCCGCGCGGGGCGGCACCCCTGCTTGAGAGAGAAGTGCACTTCCCCTGATGGGGAAACGCGCTTCTCCCGGAGAGGGTGGGAGGACGCTCGCATTACTTTCTTCCAGGAGCCGGTTGGAGCGGTTTTCCTCCCAACCCCACCTCTGCCTTTAACCCCACCTTAGCGTCCCCCCGAAGGGGGGCAGGGGAAGAGGCGAGGGCTGGGCTGGGGTTTCTGGGACATGAATGAGGTATGCAGTGCATGGCGGAGGCTTTCTCGGGTTCGGCTCCCGCGTTTCTTGGGTACGCGCTTGGGGGTTCTGGGGTACGGTCCGACGTTTGCGACATTCGGGCGTCGACCAGGAAGGGAGAGGGACGAGTAGCAGGAAGAAGCGAGGATGAGAAGAGGGTATAAGAGAATCGGGGGACGGCAGGAAGAGAGGTCATGACGATGGCAACAGCGACGACGACATGTTTTTGATTTTGGGAGTGACGAGGAAGAGGAGGTGGAGGAGGAGGATGAGGAGCAGGAGTAGGAGGAGGAGCAGAAGGAGGAGGAGAAAGGAGGGAGGGAGGGAGGGAGGGAGGGAGGGAGGGAGGAGGAGGAGGACCAGGAGGAGGAGGACCAGGAGGAGGAGGACCAGGAGGAGGAGGAGGAGGAGGACGAGGGAGGAGGAGGAGGAGGAGGAGGGGGGGAGGAGGAGGAGGAGAGGAGGAGGAGGAGGAGGAGGAGGAGGAGGGAGGAGAGGAGGAGCAGGAGAGGAGAAGGAGGAGGAGGAGGAGGACGAGGAGAAGGAGGAGGAGCAGGAGCAGGAGGAGCAGGAGGAGCAGGAGGAGAAGGACAGGAGGAGGAGAAGTGGAGGATGAGGAGGGCGAAAGAGGAGTTGGACGGGCAGGAGGAGAGGAGGAGGAGGAGGAGAAGGAGGAGGAAGAGGACAAAGAGGAGGAGGAGGAGGAGGAGCAGGAGGAGGAGGAGGATCAGGAGGAGGAGGAGGATGAGGAAGGAGGGAGGGAGGGAGGGAGGGAGGGAGGGAGGGAGGAGGAGGAGGACGACGACGAGGAAGAAGAGGAGGAGGAGGAAGAGGACGAGGAGGATGAGGAGGAGGACGAGGAGAAGGAGGAAGAGGAGGATGAGGAAGAAGAGGAGGAGGAGGAGGAAGAGGACGAGGAGGAGGAGGAGGAGGAACAACAGCTCAATGAGGAGGAGGAGGTAGAGGAGGAGGAGGAGGAGGAGGAGGAGGAGGAGGAGGAGGAGGACCAATGTACGCAGACGAGGCATCAACGACGTTGGAATAACCCCATCCGTCCAAGCTTCCTCTTCATAGGCCCCTACAACGGTTCATTTCCATTGAGGGGACTGGTCCGTTGGGAGACAACCGTTTGACGATCCTGCAGCGTGCCAAAAAATGTTCTCGGAATTTCAACGCCACGCCGTCACGTATCAACCTGCATGCTGTGTCTCGACGATCCCGTATCGTGCCAGAACGTCATGTTTTGGGTGTTCAACACCGCGAGTCAACATAACTGTTGCGCCCGCATAATCCTGAACACTTTCAACACACCATTCATGGCACATTGATCATGGGAATACGTGAAACCTTTGCACATGTTTAAAACGAATGTGCGCGGCGCTGAGGCGAGAACCACATTTTGAAATGGAACCGCCCTCATGAAACTCATGCAAATGTTTAATACGAATGTGCGTGGCGCTTAGGCGAGAGCCACATGTTGAAAACCACCCGCCTTCAATCCGTAAAACTCTTGCAAACGTTTAAAACGAATGTGCGCGACGCTAAGACGGGAGCCACATTGTGAAAACCACCCGCCCTCAACCCGTGAAGCCTTTGCAAATGTTTAAAACGAATGTGCTCGGCGCTAGGGCGATAGCCGCGTTTTGAAAACGACCCGCCCTCAATCCGTAAAGCCTTTGCAAATGTTTGAAAACAAACGAATGTGCGTCGCGCTAAGGCGAGAGCCACATTCTCAAAACCACCCGCCTGCAATCCGTGAAACTGTTGCAAATGTTTAGAACGAACGTGCGCGGCGCTCAGGCGAGAGCCGCATGTTGAAAACGACCCGCCCTCCATCTGTAAAGCTGTTGCCCTGCTTTAAACTTCAGATCAGAGTCATACATGGTGAGGGAGTCTGAGGTGAAACGCCCAGCCCGCCCGAAAAACTTGCTTCGGGGTGCAACAAGGAGAAGTGATCTACAAGGAGAAGGGATGGAGGAGGAGGAGGAGGAGGAGGAGGAGGAGGAGGAGGAGGAGGAGGAGGAGGAGAGGGCGGTTGAGACGAGGCAGGGCGAAGGGCCCGAGGCACGAGGGAGTAGGCGGCGGCAGCGCGGAGGGAGCACGCGAGGCGAGGCGAGGCGAGGCGCGGCGAGGCGGGCCTGTCCCCCGCGGCCCTGCCGAGGAGCCCTCCGCGGAGGGCCTGCCCGCTGGCGAGGCGGACGACCGGCCTGCCCACTTCGTGCTCGCCGCGGAGCGCGCGGGTGGCCCGACCGCGGCGGCGCCGCCGCGCGGCGCCCGCGCCGCCGCGGTGCCCGCGTTGCCGCCCGTCAGATTCCGGCTGCCCGCGGCGTAGCGCCCGCGGGCCCGAAAAGTCGCCGTGGGGGAAGCGGGCCCAGACTCGAGCAGTGGCGAGACGCCCTGGCTTGCCTATAGGCCCATCAAGGAATGCTGTAAGAACCTTTTTTCGGTTTGCGCGAAACGTTCTTACAGCATGTCTGGCTGAGACGGTAGTGTTTTAGTGCATCGGGCTCATGTTCTAAGAACCTTGTTTTTTCGTTGCCTTGTCAGGCTTACGCCACGTCCGCCGACCCCTTGTTTTTTCCTGGATGCTCTTCGGGCGTTTATAGGAGTGCGCTACGGCGTTCAATGTTGCTGTCTTGGTCTCCGTCGAAGGCCGAAGCCCTCCGCAATCCAGTGGTATTATGTTTCGTCGGGGAGTCCTCACACAAGTTTTTGTGATGCCCCCAGGGGGGCAACCTGGACGCTCTCGCAATTCTGGTGCGCAGTTGGGGATCCAGTGCGTGTGTGTGCGTGTGTGTGTGTGTGCGCGTGTGTGTGTGTGCGTGTGTGTGTGAGAGAGAGAGAGAGAGAAGATGTGTGGATGTGTGTGTGAAGTGTGTGAATGTGCGTGTGTGTGAGAGAGAGAGAGAGAGAGAGAATGTGTGGATGTGTGTGAATGTGTGTGTGTGTGTGTGAATGTGTGTGTGTGTGTGCGGGTGTGTGCGTGCGTGTGCGTGTGCGTGTGCGTGTGCGTGTGCGTGTGCGTGTGTGCGTTCGCGTGCGTGCGTGCGTGCGTGCGTGCGTGCGTGCGTGCGTGCGTGCGTGCGTGCGTGTGTGTGTGTGTGTGTGTGCGTGTGTGTGTGTGTGTCTGTGTGTGTGTGTGTCTGTGTGTCTGTTGTGTGTGTTGTGTGTGTGTGTGTCTGTGTTGTGTCTGTGTGGTGTTGTGTCGGTGTGTGTCTGTGTGTGTCTGTGTGTGTGTGTCTGTGTGTGTGTCTGTCTGTGTGTCTGTCTGTGTGTCTGTCTGTGTGTCTGTCTGTGTGTCTGTCTGTGTGTCTGTCTGTGTGTCTGTCTGTGTGTCTGTCTGTGTGTCTGTCTGTGTGTCTGTCTGTGTGTCTGTCTGTGTGTCTGTCTGTGTGTCTGTCTGTGTGTCTGTCTGTGTGTCTGTCTGTGTGTCTGTCTGTGTGTCTGTCTGTGTGTCTGTCTGTGTGTCTGTCTGTGTGTCTGTCTGTGTGTCTGTCTGTGTGTCTGTCTGTGTGTCTGTCTGTGTGTCTGTCTGTGTGTCTGTCGGTGTGTCTGTCTGTGTGTCTGTCTGGGTGTCTGTCGGGGTGGGGCGGTCTGTGTCGTCCGGTGACGCTGGCCGGGGCTGCTGTTCTGCTGTGTCTGTCGGTGGGGCTGCTGTGTGGCGGCTGTGGTGGTGCGGTCCTGTGTGTCTGTCCGGGGGTCTGTCTGGGGGTCCTGCCGGGGTGTCTGGCGGGAGGCGGTCTGTGGCGGGCGGTGGGCGGCTGGGGGCGGGCTGTGGGGGCCGGTCTGTTGTTCTTCTGAGTGTGTTCCCTGTCGGTGGCGGTTCGTGTTCGGTCCTGGTGTGTCTGTCCTGGGTTCTGGGCTGGGGGTGTGCTGGCCGGGGTGTCTGCGGTGTGTCTGATCGGTGTGTCTGGCTGTAGTGTCTGTCTGGTGTCTGTCTGTGTGTCTGTCTGGTTCGGGCTGGGTGCGGTCTGTGTGTCTGTCTGTGTGTCTGTCTGTGTGTCTGTCTGTGCGTCTGTCTGTGTGTCTGTCTGTGTGTCTGTCTGTGTGTCTGTCTGCGTGTCTGTCTGTGTGTCTGTCTGTGTGTCTGTATGTGTGTCTGTCTGTGTGTCTGTCTGTGTGTCTGTCTGCGTGTCTGTCTGTGTGTCTGTCTGTGTGTCTGTCTATGTGTCTGTCTGTGTGTCTGTCTGTGTGTCTGTCTGTGTGTCTGTCTGTGTGTCGGTCTGTGTGTCTGTCTGTGTGTCTGTC
>CAUYUJ010016666.1:70000-180967 GCA_963575745.1 Prorocentrum cordatum | reverse complement strand
GTGGTGCGTGGTGGTGTGTGGTGGTGTGTGTGGTGGTGTGTGTGGTGGTGTGTGTGTGGTGTGTGTGTGCGTGTGCGTGTGCGTGTGCGTGTGCGTGTGGTGTGCGTGTGCGTGTGTGTGTGTGTGTGCGTGTGCGTGTGCGTGTGCGTGTGCGTGTGCGTGTGCGTGTGCGTGTGCGTGTGCGTGTGCGTGTGCGTGTGCGTGTGCGTGTGCGTGTGCGTGTGCGTGTGCGTGTGCGTGTGCGTGTGCGTGATCGTGATCGTGATCGTGTGTGTGTGTTTGTGTGTTTGTGTGTTTGTATTTGTGTGTTTGTGTGTATGTATGTGTGTGTGCGCGTGCTTGTGTCATTATCCCTGATGTTTCCCAGGGCTCCCGCTCCAGACATCTTCGTACTTCCTAAGCTCTCTTTCGGCTATTTCAGCGCAGGGTATGCCGGGGCGCACATGATATCATGCAGAGCAGTGGGGAACCCCTCCCCAGTGAGGGAAAGCAGGGATGGAAGAGGAAACGCGATGGTCCATCGTCGCCGTAATGGATTGGACGGATTTTACAATTTAAATGTCCGCTCCACCGACGAAATGGGCGCATCACGTGCGCACTCCAGGTCAGGGTCGCCTATTCGACGCGCAGACGACCTCGCTAATGCGATTCCATGGGGGAGGGAGGAGGAGGAGGAAGAAGAAGAGGGGCAGGAGGAGGAGGAGTGACGCAAGAGGACGAGGAGGAGCAGGAGGAGGAGGAGGAGGAGGAACAGGACAGGAGAAAGGAGGGAGGATGAGGAGGAGGAGCAGGAGGAGGAGGAGGAGGAGGAGGAGGAGGAGGTGGAGGAGGTGGAGGAGGAGGAGGAGGAGGAGGAGGAGGGAGGAGTGGCGCGGGCTGCGGTGGGCTCGAAGCGATGGACCCGACGCCGCGGCCCGGCAGGGAAGCGGACGTGCCCGCGGGCCGGGAGGGGAGAGTGTTGCCCCCCTCTGCCTCCTCCTGGCCGCCCGCCCCCCTCTGCTTGCCCTCGCCCCTTCCGCGCTTCCCGACTGGCCCATGCTCGGAGGGCACCGGCTACCCTCAGATCCTGGCGTTGCAATTTTTCACCACGGGCATTTTCGCCGGGTTTCGGGCCCTGGGGCCCTCTCTGGCCGATCTGGCAGAAAAATGGCGCAGAAAGACAGGGTTTTGTTTAGTTCTCTGGTCGTGGTGTTCAGCGATGTTTCATTTTTTCGCAACGTCGGATCTCAGGGTATATACCTACACGTATCCAGGCCAGGCCGATCCTGGACCGATGATCGGCACATATGCCTTCGTGTCGAAGCCAGGCAGGCTGGCCAGGATTGGCGTAGGTGTATAGCTGGTGCCCTCCTACATGCGCACCGCCCTCACCTGTGGTCCATCGCCTTGCCCCGCCACCCCGATCTGGTGTCGGCTACTGCCGGCCCGAGTCGATCCAATTCCGTTGTTCGGGCGGTCCAATGTTGCCCGATGCTTGCGTGGTGCTGTCGTGCATCTTGGCGCAGCCGATTCGGTTCGATTCCAATCCCTTGCCGATGCGGTCCGATTCGATACACGTTTCGATCCGATGCTGACCGTTCTTGCCACGCTCCGCCAACAGGGCATCTGCCATGGTATCGCGCTGCACCATCGTCCACGCATCCCTCACCAGCCTCGGACCTATCCCTATCCCCAAGATTGACCAAAGGCGGTGACAGTCTTTGGGATGCGCCCTCAGAAACTGAGGCCGTCCTTAGGATCGGCATTGTGATGAGGGATGCCCAGCATGGGGATAGGGATATTCAGCCACGCGCAGAGGGGGGTGGGGGGAGGGGGGAGGGCTTCGTAGAAGCACCCCTGCTTCTCAGAAGCCACGGGCCTTCTCTATAGATGTAAGGCCGGCGCCTTCTAAGAAGCAGCCTCCCTCTAAGAAGCCTTCCCCCCTCCCTCCACCCCCTTGTGCGCGCCGAGGAGGAGGAGGAGGAGGAGGAGGAGGAGGAGGAGGAGGAGGAGGAGGAGGAGGCCGCCAAGATATGCTCCAGGCTGGTAAATCCCTCGCGCCTCTCGATGAAGCTGCTGATTCCGCCGCTCGCTCGAGCTTGCAGCTGCCGGTCGGGCGGGGTGCGCGCCGGGCTCGGGCCCGCACGCCGCCATGGAGAAGCTTCAGCTGGGAGGGCCGGGCTTCGGGCGCCCTGCACTCCTCCCGCCTCCCCAGGCCTGCCTCCTCGTGCTGCCTCCTCCCCTCCCCCCCCCTCGTCTCGGGCGCCCTGGCGCTCCTCCCCCCCCCGTGCCCCCGTCGTCCTGCCTCCTCCTCCTCCTCCTCCTCCCTTCTTCCTCCCCTCCTCCTTTTTGGGTAATGCGTTCCCGAGACGGTCTCTGGGGCTCAGGATGCTAGCTTTCGGCGTAAGCCTCGGAGGCACTCCTGCCCTGAGCTTGATCCCCTCCTCCGAGCCTGGTTTCGATCCCGCAGTTGACCAAGACAAGAGGTTCCTTGGAGTTCTGATCCTGATCCTGATCCCCTCCTCCTGCCACGCCCCTTTCTATCCCTTGGCGTCCTCGTATGCGCACGCTCGCCCCAGAGGGAGTCGGTGCGACGGATCCGGGGGGGGGCAGCCAGAGCTCGGAGAGAGGTGCGGCCGACGAGGAGGCTCGCCGCCCAGCCATGGTGCTGGCGTTGCCCAGAGGGGGCGTCACGTGTCCTGCATGCTTTACATGGGTGCCCCCACCAGGGCTCGTTTCGATTCCTCCGATTCGATTCGATTCGATTTCGATGGTTTCCGATTCCGATTCGTTTCGACTTCGTGTTCCGATTTGGGCTCCGATTTCTTATTGGAGGCACACTAGCCTGCCGATTTCCGCCGATTCGACTTCTCCCGACTCGGCTGCCGATTTCCGCCGATCCGACTCATTTCGGTCGCCGATCCGACTTGTCGATTCGATTTTTGGGGCGCCTGCCTTGTAATGCTCGGGGGGCCCCAAACGGGGTGGTGACCACACCGTGCGGTGAGACGGTGGGGATTCGGGATCACCGCGCGGTTTTGGGGCTCGGGTCGTTCTCCGAGGACATCTCGGGCGACCAGGGGGCCTCCTGGGTCCCAAAACCGTGCGGTGACGGACCGTGCGGTGAGGTCTCTTGGGGTTCCGAGGTCACCGCACGGTCTGCCACCGCACCGTTTCGGGACTCCAAAAATGCTCAGCCGCCAAAGACCTTGATTCCAGTCGGACTGAGGTATAAGGTCGAGGTCGGTTCGGGGAGGGTATCTGGTGTTCTTCGTGTTTGTTTGACGTTTTTGTGCATCCTGGAGAGGCTACCCTTGGATGTTTCTGCTTGTGTTGACCGACGGAAGGGTCTCATGTTCTTGAGGGATGGTCTTCTGGTCTAGGTCCGCCTGTGAGCTATCTGCCATCTGAGAGCCGAGTCCGTGAAGCCATCGGGTGGTGGGTCGGGCCAAGCTCGCATTGCTTAGAAGATGATGTGTCCTCTACGTGTAGCAGTGTTGCGGGCGTTATTCGCCTTGCTTGTTCGCCGCACATTTAACAGTGATCGTAATATGTTCAAGGCCACGTCGCCACAGCATTTCCAACGTGGAGCTCTAGTTGTTCTCCACGTGGGGGATCTGGCCGCTACACACGTCAGAGGATGTAACGGCAATGCCACGGCTGCGAACTAAGGATCGTCCAGATATGTTGCGACAGAGTTCGCAGAGGAAGTGATCACCGTAAGGTCCACAAGCTTGATCGTGGGTGCCGTCTTGTTTGCGCCACTGCTTCAGATGCGCTCTGCCGCAGAGGTTTGACTGCTTGCCAGCGTTGACCTCAAGCAGAAAGTTGTTGCACGGCGGAGATGCAAATTGTTCACGCTTCGCGAATCCCCACCAGCCCATCCTAAAACAGCCACTTTAGCAAAGAGTACCGACTGTCGGGATTTGTTGATCATCTTTTCAGCAATGATGCCCAGAGGAGTTGCTTTGACTCGATCAGGGAAGTGTGGGAGCATACAGAGAAACGACGGACAGGGGATGCCGCCATATCCCAAGAGGGGAGGATGGAGGAGGAATCGGAGGAGGAGGTGGGGTAGGGGAGGAGGGAGGAGGAAGAGGGGGAGGCGGACGCGAAGGGGAAGACGAGCAGAAGGGCCAGAGGCCTCTTGGATGCATCGCGGAGTCTCTTGGGATGTCTTTTGGGAGCCTCTTGGAGGCCTTTTGGGGCGTCTTGGGGGCCTCTTGGCGGCCCCAGGGGCTTCTAGGAGCGTCTTGGGTGCCTTGGGGGAGCCTCTTCGGGCCTCTTGGGAGCCTCTTGGAGGCCGTTTGGGGCGTCTTGGGGGCCTCTTGGCGGCCCCAGGGGCTTCCAGGAGCGTCTTGGGTGCCTCGGGGGAGCCTCTTGGGGCCTCTTGGGGGCCTCTTGGGGGCATCTTGGGGGCCTCTTGGAGGCCTCTTGGGGCCTCTTGGGGCTCTTTGGGAGGGGTCTGGGAGGTATCTTGGGGCCATCTTTCGGGCGATCGATCACAGATGGGGCGAGCACTTTTCTCCCCCCCCCCGTCGGGGCCAGAATCCTCGTGAGGGGTGTCGAATTTTAGCCCTCCCAGGAGTCGAAAAAGACCCCTCCAACGACCCGCGGGACGCCCTCTCCAGGCCCAGGGGGAGGGGGTAGGGGGAGGGGTAAACCCCTCCCCGAAGGGGAAGAAGGGGGTTGAGAACAGAGCGGGCTCTCTAAACCACTCACGCCCAAAGGGCTGGTGGGACTATGTGGTGCGAGTTACGTGGAGAAATCTAGGTGGTGCAAGCTATGCGGTGTAAGCTGTGTGGGGGGCAAGTTACGTGCTGCAATCCATGTGGTGCAAGCTATGTGGTACAATGCATGCGGCGTAATACGCCTGGTGTATTTTTTTTGGTGTGCGTGGTGGAAGCTTTGTGATGTAAGCTGTGTTGTGAGAGCTGTACGGTGTAAGCTATGTGGTGAAAGCTATGCGACAAACGCTGCGTGGTGCAATTGCTGTTGGCCAACTCTTGAGTTATCAATTCCACTGCTGGCGCAATCATCCCACCCTCACACCCGCAGCTTGGTTTGCAGAACCCGTGCGGCGGCGACTGCGATGACTGCTTGGCCATGGTTGGCGCATTTCTGCGGCCGCGCTGGCGCGCGCATGCTCGCGTGCAGAGCGGCCAGCTGGTTAGGCACAACCATCAGGAGGGGAAAAAACACACAGACACAATAAATCGTCGACTCCCAGGAAAATATGGGAAGTGGGGGGCAACACGAAAACCCAGAACATATTGAAAAATATGGGAAATCTTGGGATTTGTGTATATTTATGTTTGTGCCCTTGGGCCCCTTTAAACCAACGCGGCCGCGACGGCGCTTACCGATGGCAGCGCTCCGGCGCGTGTCGAAGTCCGCGCTCGCGCGCGGGCTTTGCAATGTGGGCCAGTGGCTCGGGCGGGCGCGGTGTGTTGGTGACGTCGGCAACAGTGGCACCGATGATGATGATGATGATGATGATGATGATGATGATGATGATGATGAAGAGGATGATGATGAAGAGGATGATGGTGATGATGATGAGGATGATGATGATGATGAAGAGGATGATGTGGATGAGGATGAGGATGATGATGATGGTGGTGGTGGTGATGATGATGCTTGTGATGATGGTGGTGATGATGACGACGGCAATGCCAATGACGGCGCCGATGCTGGCAACGCCGATGGCGATGATAATGCCCATGTGTCAATGGTGAAGGTGCTTGGCGCTTGACTGATGGTGGCGGCAAGTGCAGCGATTGTTGATGACGATGGCGTGATGCGGCGGCGCTGACGAAGGTGATAGTGAGGAAGTGCTCGTGCGCTGAAACCCAAAACCCCTGGCATTGAACAATACGTTTCCCTGCGTTTTTGAATCGCTCGACGAAGACGCCTTCAGCGAATCACCACCGCCCCCTGCCTTTTGGGGAGCGCCTCTGTGGCCAAACTTTGGACCCCTGCTCGGCCAAGCCATCGGATTATGTGTTCCCCAAGCCGTTCTGGAAACTCTTGGGAGAATAACACTTCGAGGAGGACGAGGGGGAGGATCAGGAAAGGGAGGAAGAGGAGGGGGATGAGGAGTAGGAGGAGGACCTTTTGGGCCGTGTTGGGCTGTCGGAAGGCCGAAAGAAGAGCAAATGCCAAAATCCTTCAAGAACCTATGGGGAATCATTGATGTTTGCCTCTTCGGGCCCTCCTGGAGGACCTCTTGGAGGCCTCTTAGGTCGTCTTGGACGCCTCTTGGGGGCCTCTTGGGCCGTCTTGGGGGCGTCTTAATTTGGGGCCCTTTGGACGGTCTTGAAGGCTTCTTGGGCGGATTTGGACGCAGCTTGAGCCCTTTTGGGCCGTCTCCTTCTTGGGCCGTCTTGGAGGTCGTTTTTGACCATATTTGGCCAACTTGGAGGCCTCTCGGGGCCATCTTAGAAGGCTTCTTGGGCCGTCATGAGGTCACCTTGGAGGACGTCAGGGCCATCTTGAGGCGATCTTGGGGGCCTCTTGGGCCGTCTTGGGCTGTTGGATAGCCGAACAGACGTTTATGCCAAAATCCTTCAAAACCTAAAGGAAATCAATGATGTTGGCCCCTTCGGGCCCTCCTGGAGGACCTCTTGGATGCCTCTTGGGCCGTCTTGGACCGTCTTGGACGCCTCTTGGGGGCCTCTTGGGCCGTCTTGGGGGCGTCTTAATTTAGGGCTTCTTGGGCCGTCTTGACGGCTTCTTGGGCGGACTTCGACGCAGCTTGAGCCTTTTTGGGCCGTCTTGGAGAACATTTTGGACCCTCTTGGGCCGTCTTGGAGGTCGTTTTTGATCATCTTTGGCCAACTTGGAGGCCTCTCGGGGCAGTCTTGGAAGGCTTCTTGGGCCGTCATCTTGGAGGACGTGAGGGCCATCTTGAGGCGATCTTGGGAGCCTCTTGGGCCGTCTTGGGCTGTTGGAAGGCCGAAATGACGTTTATGCCAAAATCCTTCAAAACAAACCCAAGGGAAATCAATGATTTTGGCCCCTTCGGGCCCTCCTGGAGGACCTCTTGGAGGCCTCTTGGGCCGTCTTGGACGCCTCTTGGGGGCCTCTTGGGCCGTCTTGGGGGCGTCTTAATTTAGGGCTTCTTGGGCCGTCTTGACGACTGCCTGGGCGGACTTGGACGCATTTTGAACCTTTTTGGGCCGTCTTGGAAGCCATCTTGGGCCAAATTGACCCCAAGATCGCGATTGTTTGAGGATGTCCCTGGCGAGACGGCCGTTGGGGAGGCACGGCAACCACCTTTTCTGGGAGGCCAGCGGTACGGACCGGAGGCCTAGGGGAGAGTTCTTTTAGAACAAGAAAGAACAAGAACCAGCACAAAACCAATAGGGTCTAGCACGCCAGACACCTCTGTGATGAATCAACCGGGGGCGGCGGATCGAAGACGCCTACGGCGAATCACCGCCGCCCCCTGTCTTTTTGGAAACACCTATGTTGCCGAAAGTTGGGCTAGAGCTTGGCCAGGCTATCGGACCATGAGTTCCCCGAGTCGGTCTGGGAAGCCTTCGGGGAACACGTGGGGACAGGGGTAGTGGAGGAGAGTGAGGAACAAGGAAGAGGAGGAGGAGGAGGAGGAGGAGGAGGAGGAGGAGGAGGAGGAGGAGGAGGAGGAGGAGGCCTCTTGGAAGACTCTTGGAGCATTCCGTAGCCATTTCGGCTCAAGATATCGCCGTTTACGGCACAAGGCAAGGTTCGAGGGGGCCCCGCGCGCGAGGGGACCTCTTCCCACTTGCCCAGTGCGCCTCAGGAGGCAGCTGGGCACAACCCACCTGTTACATCCTTCTTTGTTCAGACTTCGGCAGCAGTACGTGGGGCGGTGCATGGCGCCGCCGGCAGCTGGACAGAATAAGGATGTGCTGTTGGGACCAAAAACGCCGTTCTGGTCCTGCTCGTCCTGCCACAGGACTGGCACTGGGCTCGAAGGCTCGTATGTAAGTGTGGTGCCAAAGCCCCCCAGAAAGTTGCGGCCGCTGCTCGGAAAGCACATGAGGAGACTCTCAAAGCTGGTGGCGGAGGAGGTGGCCCCAAGGGGCCCAAGGAGAAAGGCAACAGGTGGAAGTCTGGGGGGGATACGTTGGCACAGATCCTCAGGAAGCTTGAGGCCCTCGAACAAGGACAATCGTCAGCTCCCTCATCATCGACCCCCCCAGCGGCTGGAGGAGGTGGAGGAGGAGGAGGAGGCGAGGAGGGCAAAGGCGGTGAGGAGGCTAAGAAGGAGAAGGAGGCTGGAGAGGAAATTAAAGTGCTCCAGACTCGTATTGCGTTTTGGGAGAACAGTTCCAGGTTGTCATGCTCGGCTGCCGACAAAGAGGTGGCTGACCAGAAGATTGCAGAGTTGGAGGACCAGCTCAGGCGCTCTAGGCCGTGGGAGGCGCAGCAATTGTCCATTTCGACGCGTCTCACCCAGGCCACTGCTGCAGTTGAGGCGGCCAAGAAGGCTGCCAAGGCTACGGAGGAGGAAGTGCGGCAGGCAAAAACACTCCTGGATAAGCAAGTCGAAAACGCACGTAAGAAGGTGGAGGAGGCAGAGAAGGTGGCTAAGAAGGTGGAGGAGGAGGCTCGTTCGTCCCTCGCTCAGCTTGTCCCAGCACAGCCAGCTGCTGGGCCAGCCCTGTCTCTCGCTTTCTCAGGTCAGGCCGAGGCGGCCGCTCTCCAGCACGGACCAAGTTTCAAGGTGTGGCTGGAATCCGTCCAGAATGCACCAGAGATGGGCAAGCTGCTCCAAGTCCTCCAGGCCCAGGTACAGGAGCAGTGGCGTGACGCTGCTGTTGCTCATACTCTCGGCACTAATCCATTCGTCTCTGCTCAGCACACCGCAGCCCCAAGTGCAATGGGCGAAGATGAGCTCCCAGATCTCACTCCTGAGGATTGGCTCTACTGGTCAGAGCAGGCCGCCGCTCAGAGGACCCAGCCTGTCCCAGCTACCCCAGGTGAGGGAGTCCCAGCAGATGAGGAGGAGCGGAAAAGACGGCAGCAGGAGAAGGAGGAGTCAATCAAAAGGGTTAAGGAGCAGCAGCGAGAACTTCAGAAGACGTTCGAACAGCGTGGTTTCGTTCTTAAGAAGCCCAAAAAGAAGCAGCATGGAGGGTAGCAGCCAGGTGGAGGAGGTTAAGGAGGAGGACGAGGAAGCTCAGGAGGAAAGTGTCTCGTCTGTCCCTGCTAAGCGTGAGCGAAGGAAATGTCAGCCTCGCGACGGGCAGGAATTCAGGTTCCTCTCCACCAGTGCCAACACCTGGGAGTCCGCCCAGGCTGTGCTTGATTGGCGTGCGGAGCGCGCCGAGCCCCTGCCGCAGTTTCTAGCGATTCAGGAGACTAGGCTGAAGGAGGCTGATAAGGAGGACAGCACGCGTGCACGGTTACGACACCAAGGATACCGAAGTTTGTCGGCTCGCGCTGTGTCCACGGGTGACCACCTACTTGCAGCATCGGGAGGGGTGGTGGTGGGAGTGGCTTCTCACATTGCAGCTGGACACATCGAAGCCAGCACTTTCAAGTTTTGTCATGATGCGGGTGCTGGGCGCGTTGTTGGCGCGCGTGTGCGAGCTGGAGTACCACGCGGTACACTGTGGCTGTCTGCATATTTCCATGACGGTGTAGGATGTAAAGGACCGAATCTAGACATGTTAGAAGGGTTGGGCCTACACTTGCACCAGAGCACTTTACCATGGGTGCTGGGATGTGATGCAAACATGCAACCTGATGATCCTGCTCTAGCCCAGTGGTGTGCGATCGTGGGGGGCACAATACTAGCACATATGTGTAAGACGTGCACGGCAGGCAAAGGTAGCACGCTCGACTTTTTCGTGGTATCGCGTGGGCTGGAGCCTTGCGTTTCGAATCTTCGAGCTTGGCTGGAGGCCCCGTCAAGTCCTCGTTCGCCTGTGGAGCTGTGGCTACGTGGAGTCACGCTGGCCATACCTGTGCATGTAAAAGTGTCGTGGAAGCCCTTCCCAACGTGCCGTGCTGTGGGTTGCCTTCTGCCCGAAAATGAACTGGAATGGATTTGGGATGTCTCGGACTGGGGAGAGTTATCGGTCGAGCAGCTCTGGAAAAAACTGGATAAGCAACGTCGAATCGGAGCTTTGAGACCAGTTTGATATCCATGGACCTCGTCGGGATGAGCATTGTGGTCGTGCATCGGGGTTTCGTCGTAAGCAGGTGCCCCTCGAATCCCATTTGGCGAAGAACTGGCAAACCCACAGCTCACGTGCAACACGGGCGTGGCGTTCTTTGGTTGTGTATTTGAACCAGGCTGCGCGTGTCTTCGACACCGAGGATGCTACGCATCGGTTTGAAGAATGGTCTCGCCTTGCTGATCGGTTTCACGGATTGCCTGAAGCCGAACTTCAGCACTGGCTTCAGCGGATGGCCCCAAGTTTGGATGCGCTGGTTCAGACCCTCTGGGAGACAGGTGCTGAGGAGGTCCCCAGGTCGCTCTCTGAGGCCCAGGAGATCCACAAGCAGGTCTTGAAGGAGGATCCCAGGAGGCAATGGAAAGCTTGGAAGGACTGGGCGGAGGAGGCCGTCAAAGGAGGAGGTAAGAGGGCCCACAGGTTCAGTAAGGGACCCAAGGAGACCCTAGGTCCTGTTGGGCCCCAAGGTTGGATGCTCCAGCAGACGAGGCCATCCAGGCTCTTCTCAAGGAGTGGGGGGGGATCTGGGCAGACCTCAGTGAGGGCATCAGTGCTGGTCAGCACCGCTGGCTGCAGGAAGCACCGCCTCTGGCCAGGCCCTCGGTCGACGAGCTGAAGGCAGTGCTCAGTCTCTTTCGGCATGACGTCGGCCTTGGCGTGGACTGCATTAACTCCCGCAGTTGGTTGCTCCTTTCAGATATTTATTTGGACAGGTTGATAGATGTACTGATGGCCTGGGAGCAAAACCCAGTGATGCCACTGCTTTGGCCAACGGTGCTTGTTTTTTATGGCGAAGCCTGATGGTGACGGACTCAGGCCGATCGCCCTCATATGCTCGCTGATGAGAGTATGGGCACGACTTCGGCAACCTCTTGCAAAACAGTGGGAGGAACACACAGGTCCGAGTGCCTCTGGGGTGTCAGGGATAAGGAGTGTGATAGAACTGGATGGCAACACACTATGCTTACTGCGTATGCTGTGATACAGAATATGACATCAGCTACCTTATTTTCCGATCTCCATAAATTCTACGAGCGCGTGAATCATGGTGTGTTAGTACGTGAGGGAATGGCTACTACCTTCAATTATCGTGTACTTGCTGCTGCCTGTGCGTTATATGCTGGACCAAGAGTACTAGCGTTCCAAGGAGCTGTATCGGGAGTGTTTCGTGTACCTGGTACCATCCTTGCAGGTTGCAGTATTGCCATGACCCTTGTGAAAGTCCTCCTCTTTCGCACGCTCACGAAGATTGCGGATGCACACCCTGCTGCGCATGCACGTAATGTCGTGGATGACGTTTCGGCACAAGTTTTGGGCACGGACAATTACGTGCTCGCGGAGATGACGGCTATAGGACATAAGTTGGTCGAAGGGTTCTCGAGGTTGAAGCTGGTGATCTCGGACAAGAAGACTCATTTCATCTCATCCTCGAGAGAAGTGGCCGAAGGACTCACCAAGGCTTGGGACTCGCACGGGTTCCGCAGGAAGATGGTTGTTCGAAGCCTAGGATGCGACGCTGGGGCAGGATGGGTTAGGCGAAACCCCACTACGAGGATGAGGCTAAGAAAAGGAGCTAGGAGGGTCGCCAGGTTGAGGATGTCAAGGGCGGCAGGAGGAAAGATTTGACAAATCCACCGTGCAGGGCCCCAGGCGGGCTCTTTGCGGGGGCGCTCCGTGTCGGGGCTAACTGGCCGACAGATTAGGAGTCTGAGAGTTGCTGCTTTAAGGGGCCGGTTCAAGGACAAGTCTGGGGCCTCTTTAGGACTCAAGATGCAGACCTCCAAGCAGGCCAGAGATATGGACCCCAGGGTGTACTACCACAGCCAGGTCGTATTACAGTGGGCCAGGGCCGTCTGGGATAACGTGGTCAAGTTTGGGGTTCTTGAGATTGTCTTGAGGCAGGCGATCGCCGATTTGAAGTTCGCCAAGTCACCGTGGAGTAAGGCCATCTCCACTGCGCACGTACTCGTTCTGACGTTGCACGAGATTGGTTGGCAGCCTCTTTCGGCTCGGCTCTTCAAGTCCCACAGCGGCGACGCCATAGATCTCTTCCAGCTCGCCCCAGCTGCTGCGAGGAAGCTCGCGGCAGAGGCCGCGCGAGATTCTTCAGACGTCGAGGCGCTGAATGCTCGCAGTGGGAATGTCTCATGGTGTAGGCCTATCTTATGGGATGGCATTTAAAGTCTTCGTGGGAAAGAGACCGTCACAGGATGGTCGGAGCGCCACAAGCATTGTCTACGGTCGGCTGTTTCGCTTACCACATGGACGATGGACAGAATGTACAGTCAGCAGCTGGCCGACACGGACAAATGCCAGATATGTTTGCATTCGGTTGGTACTTTGTGTATCATAAAAGATTTTGTTGTGATGCCTGGTTATTGGAGCGAAGAGACAGTTGCTCGAAAGTATTGCTGGAGGCGGCTGCAAATATCGAGCGCTGGCACCAAGACGAGAAGAAGTTTGCGGCAGGCTTGCTTCCTTTCCCTCGCGAGATCGTGCCCAAGCCTTTGTACTCGTCAGAGGCTGGCATACACTGGATCAATCGCCCATCCGATGGGTATTTGTCTGGAAGAATCTATTCGGATGGATCAGCGCTACATCCCCGACATCGACACTTTCGACGGGCAGGGTGGGCGCTGGTTATGTTCGACGACGACGGGAGATTCATAGCTGCAGCATATGGCGCAGTGCCCGTCCAGGAGTGTCCTTTCCAGCAGGCTCGTGGTGGAGAGGACTACGCAGTGAGAATGGCGTGTGAGTGCGTGGTTGGAGAATGTTGCCTGCACATTGACTGTGCTGGCACTTTGCGTTGTATACGTGACCGTGAGTGGTCTGTGGGCAGCATGCACGAGCGCGCACATTTGTGGCAGAGAGTTTGGCACGTGTTTGAGGACGGCTTGATGGCTGTCAAGGTCCGTGCGCACTGCGCGATGCACGATGCGCGCGAGGGCCGTACGAATGAAGCGCACATGCGTGGCAACAACAAAGCTGACGCATGTGCTAAGTTAGGTGCCGCCTGCCACCCAGAGGTCACTAACTCTTTAAGTAAGTTTATAGCTCTTGTTAATTTCTCTAAGGAGCTTAGCAGGTGGATTGGCACCCAGGAGGTCAACCAGGCTTCCAGGGAGCTCAAAGACACTGTTGAATTTCCTGAGAGGGCAGTGTTGGCCAGAAGGAAGAGTCGGCGGCCTCGGGAGCCCTCGCAGCGCTTCTGCGTCGGATCCCGCTCGCTTTTTCCCTTCTTGGATTCGAAGACGGCCGACGCTGACCCAGAGGTGGAGCTACTTATCCAGCTGCAGGGCCACCAGTTGCGAGTTGCAGACGTGTTTGATCGCAATGGCCATCTTGTCTTGGCAGGTAGCAAGGTAGCTATGTGCGCCAGGTGCGGCGGCTACGCGTGGGCGGGTATCCTCAGCCTGGCCAAGCCGCGCGAGCCCCCCTCTTATGCTATGAAGAGGCAGAGAGGTAGAATGGAGAAGGGTTTTTTTTCCATGTTGGTCGGTGCAGTGCAGAGGATGGGTGATCGGGCCCATGCACAAGCTGACCAGTGCTGAGTTATATCACCTCGCGAAGGGAGGAATTCGGACCCCCCCCCCTGAGAGAAGACTCCGAGGCTGGAGTTTCTGTCCAGGGAGTGTGGGGGGAGCGCTGGAGCGAACAGGAGCTCCTGGCGCGCTACGGTCTCGACCCAGGTTTGCTCGAGAAGTTGATGGCCCAGACGAGGCCAAAGGAACCGGAGGAGTCCGAGACAGACTCCGATCTGTTTTAAGTTTGCTGCGTTCCGGGGGCAGCGGCACTGACGCTGCCTCCACATGGAACAGAACAGAACGGAACAGAACAGAAAAAAAGACTCTTGGAGCATTGTTGGGGCCTCTTGGGAGCTTCCGGGTGGGCTATTGGAGACCTCTTGGGGGCCTGTGGGGGCTTCGTACAGGCATTTCTGGCCGTCTTAGGGTATTCCTGGCCCGTCTGATGCCGTCAGAAGCCGTCTTGGGGGCCTCTCTGAACCGACTTGGGGCCGTCGTAGGGCGCTTCAGGGCAGTCTTGGAGGCCATTTGGGGCGTCTTGGAGGCCTCTTTGGGCCCTCATGGGGCCGTCTTGGGGCCTCTTGGACTGTCATGTGACCATTTTGGAGGCCTCTTGGGCGATATTTGGGCGATCTTGCGGGACTCTCGGGCCCATCTTGGGCCATCTTGGCCGTCTGAGCGGCCATCTTGGCTGTCTTGGAGGTCGTCTTGACCGTCTTGGAGGCATCTTGGAGGCCATCTTGGGCGTCTTGGAAAGCTCTTGGGCCGTCTTGGGACCTTCTTGTGGCTGGCTTGGGGGCCTTTTGGGCCGTTCTAAAGCCTTCTTGGGCGCCTCTGGGACGATTTTGGGGACTCCTTGAGGCGTCTTGGGCGGTCGGAACACGAACACTGAGGAAAAGCCCAGATCCGTCAAACATCTAAGGGGAATCGCTGACTTTGTCTTCTTCGAGCCTTCCTGGAACACCTCTTGGAGGCCTCGTGGGCCGTCTTGGAAGCCTCTCGAAGGCCTCTCGGGCCGTCTTGGGCCATCTTGGACCCTCTTGGGCCGTCTTGGAGGCCATCTTGGACCATCCTGGGCGAACTTGGAAGCCATCTTGGGCGATCGATCTGGACCCTCTTGGAGGCCATCTTGAGCCGTCTTGGAGGATTGTTTCTGGACGTTGAGGTCGTTTGTGCGCCTGCCGCGTGTCTGGCGCGTTGGGCCGAAGCCCCAAGGGGGAAATTCAAAAAAATCCAAACCGAAAGGATCCAGCACGCCAGGCATCCCCGTGATGAATCAACAGGGGGCGGCGGGTCAAAGACGCCTACGGCGAATCACCGCCGCCCCCTGCCTTTGTGGAAGCGCCTATGTGGCCGACTGCTGGGCTAGAGCTTGGCCAGCCTATCGGGCCAGTTGTTCCCCGAGTTGGTTCGGAAGCCTTCGGGGAGCGCGTAGGGGAGCAAGAGGTTTGAAATCGCCCATGTTTCCGAGCGTTGTGGCAAGAGCTCTGCCAAGCTATCGAACCATATGCTCCCCCAACAGTTGTGGAAACCCTTCAGGAAACACTTGGGGGCGGAAGATCAGGAGGAGAAGGAGGAGGAGGAGGAGAAGGAGGAGCAGAAGGATCAGGAGAGGAGGAGAGGAGGCCGTCGGAAGGCCGAAAAGAAGCACATGCCAAAATGCTTCAAAAGCCTTAGGACCTTAGAACAATAAAGGATTTGGGCATCTCTGGGCCTTCCCGGAGGCCCTCTTGGATGCCTCTTGGGCCGTTTTGGAGGCCTCGTGGGGGCCGCTTGGGCCGTCTTGGGCCATCTTATAGCCATCTTGGGCCGTCTTGGTGGGCTCCTGGCCCGTCGGAAGCTGTCTTGGGGGCCTCTCTGGGCCGTCTTGGGGCCCTCTTGAGGTGCTCCAGGACCGTCTTGGAGGCCATCTTGGGCGTCTTGGAGGCCTCTTGGCCCGTCTTGGGGCCGTCTTGGGGGCCTCTTGGGCCGTCATGGGGCCATCTTGGAGGCCTCGTGGGCGATCTTGGGGCGACGTTGGGGGCCTCTAAGATTGTCTTGAGCCGTCGGGATGCCGAGAAGAAGCAAATGCCAAAATCCTTCAAAAACCATAGGACAACCAATGAGTTTGGCCTCTTCGGGCCCTCCTGAAGGACCTCTTGGAGACCTCTTGGGTCGTGTTGAGCCGTCTTGGAGGCTTATTGGGCGAACTTGGAGGTATCTTGGTATCTTTTGGGCCGTCTTGGAGGCCGTCTTGGACTATCTTGGGCGGACTTGGACGCCATCTTGGACCATCTTGGAGGCCATCTTGTACCAACGTGGCCATCTTGGAGGCCATCTTGAGCCGTCTTGGGGGATTTTTGGGGGAGTGAGATCCCTTTCCGGGTGGCCGGCGGGACGCCGAAGCCCCAGGGGGAGTTCTTTTGGAAAGAGAACCCAAACCAAAACCGAAAGGGTCTAGCACGCCGGGCACCCCTGTGGCAAGCCAACAGGGGACGGCGCATTGAACACGCCTACGGCGAATCACCGCCGCCCCCTGCCCTTTCGGAAGCGCCTATGCGTCCTGACGTTGTGGCCAGAGGCCTGCCAAGCTATCGGACCATGTGTTCCCCGAATCGGTTTGGAAAGCTTCCGGGGAACACGTTGTGGAGAATGAACATGAAGAGGAAGAGGAAGAGGCTTCTTGGCCGTCTTGAGCCGTCGGAATGGCGAGAAGAAACAAATGCCAACATCCTTGAAACACTTAGGGAAAATTAATGATTTTGGTCTCTTCGGGCCCTCCTGGAGGACCTCTTGGAGGCCTCTTGGGGGCCTCTTGGGCCGTCTTGGGCAATATTGATGCCATGTTAGGCCGTCTTGGAGGCATCTTGGGCCGTCTTGGAGGCATCTTGGGGGGCGAAGCTATCGGACCATGTGTTCCCCGAGCCGATTTGGAAACCCTTCGGGGAACACGTGGAGGAGTAAGCGGAAGAGGAGGAGAAGGAGGAAAAAGGAGAAGGGGGAGGATGGGAGCCTCTTGAGGCACTCTTGGGCTCGATTGGCGCATCTTAGGATCGTCTTGGAGGCCATGTTGGGGCTATCTTGGGCTCTCTTGGGGCCTATTGTGGGCCTCTTGGGGCTCTTTTGTGGCTTCTCGGGGGCCTCGTTGGCCGTCTTGGGGCGTTCCTGGCCCGTCGGGGGCCGTCTCGGGGGCCTCTCTGAACCGACTTGGGGTTCTCTTGGGGCGCTTCGGGGCCGTCTTCGAGGCCATCTTGGGCGTATTGGAGGCCTCTTGGGCCGTATTGTGGCCCTCTTGGGGCCGTCTTGGAGGCCTCTTGGACCGTCATCGGGCCCTCTTGGATGCCTCTTGGGCGATCTCAGGGGCCTTTTGGGTCGTCTTGAGCCGTCGGAATGCCGAGAAGAACCAAATGCCAAAATCCTTCAAACATGTAAGGGAAATCAATGATTTTGACCTCTTCGGACCCTTCTGGACGGCCTCTTGGAGGCTTCTTGGGTCGTGCTGGGCCGTCTTGGAGGCTTCTCGGGCGACCTTGGAGGTATCTTGGACTCTCTTGGGACGTCTTGGAGGCCGTCTTGGACCATCTTGGGCGGACTTGGACGCCATCTTGGACCATCTTGGAGGCCATCTTGTACCAACGTGGCCATCTTGGAGGCCATCTTGGACCATTTTGGAGGATTTTTTACGCATTGAGGTCCTTGGCAATCTTTCCGGGTGGCCGGCGGGACGTGCCGGAGGCCCAGGAGGAGTTCTTTTGGAAAAGAACCAAATTCAAAAACCGAAAGGGTCTAGCACGCCAGGCACCCTTCTTACAAGCAACAGGGGGCGGCGGATCGACGACGCCTACGGCGAATCACCGCCGCCCCCTGCCCTTTTGGAAGCGCCTCTGCGGCCGACAGCTGGGCTAGAGCTTGGCCAAGCTATCGGGCCAGTTGTTCCCCGAGTCTGTTTGGAAAGACTTCGGGGAACGCATGGGGGAGCAAGAAGAGGAGGAGGGGGAGGATGAGGAAAAAAAGAGGAGGATGAGGAGGCCTCTTGAGCGCCTCTTGGGGCACTCGGGGCCTCCTGGGAGCTTCCTGGGGGCCTCTTGGAGGGTTTGGGGGTGGCCTACGGGGCTTCTTGGGGGCTTCATTGGCCGTCTTGGGGTGCTCCTGGCTTGTCTGACGCCGTCGGAAGCCGTCTTGGGGGCCTGTCTGGGTCGTCTTGGGGCCCGCTTGGGGCATATCAGGGGTTCTGAGAAGCCCTCTTGGGCGTCTTGGAGGCCTCTCGGGCCGTGTTGGGGCCCTCTTGGGGCCGTCTTGGGAGCCTTTTGAGCCGTCATGGGGCCATCTTGGAGGCCTCTTGGGCGATCTTGGGGGCCTCTTGCGCCGTCTTGAGCCATCGGAATCACGAGAAGAAACAAATGCCACCATCTGTCAAACACCCAAGGAAAATCAATGAATTTGGCCTCGTCGTGCCCTCCTGGAAGACCTCCTGGACGCCTTTTGGGCCGTCTTGGAAGCCTCTTGTGGGCCTCTTGGGCCGTCTTGGACCACCTTGAGGCCATCTTAGGCCGTCTTGGGTGCATCGTGGGCAGTGTTGGAGGCATCTTGGGGCCATCTTAGCCGTCTTGGAGGCCATTTTGGCCGTCTTGGAAGCCCCTTGGGCCATCTTGGAGGCCTCGTGGGCCATATTGGGGGCCTCTTGGGCCGTCGGAAGTCCGAAAAGAAGCAAATGCGAACATCCTTCGAACACCTTCAGAAAAATCAACGATTTTGGGGGAGCGGGGACACCTGACGAATGGCGTATGTTGGTAGATGTGATATTAGGTTATGTTACTCACGGTTGGGAGACGCAAGCGGATCTCCTCTGCCAGACGACGATTGGTACGCATACGAGTTGATCAGTCATGGCGGTCATATTTGTTGCCAGTATCGAAATGGTGCAACTTATGTTTGCCGACATGAACAGTTTCGGTGTTCTGATGGGTTGCGGTAAGTCTCTTGGAAGCATACGTCGTTGTAGATTGTGTCATTATCAGGCCTTACTCGATATCAAATTGGTGCTTCTGTGTCGGCCAGACTAAAGTTGGAATTTATGTGTGAGCACGCATGTTCCTTGCAATTGCTTGGGGGAGAGCTGTGCCCAAACGCAAGCACCGCGCAGAGCGTCTGGTATAATCTATCCCAGGCAGAGGGGTATTCGTTCAAGCATTATGTCATCATCGGCCACCCTTGTCTACATTTCAACCGTGGCCTCAAGATATGGCCAACTACAAAAGGAGCGGAATACAAGTATGAGGAATGGCATTGGGTAGCGCGTATTCTTCGTATAAAGAGAGATTGGGAATTCTGCATGCTCCGCCATGTGTTTGATTTTTGCTGCCGGCCAGACGAAGATCTTCACCAAATGAACGCTCGCATTGCTGCTGTAATTTCCCATTGGTGCCACGGGTCTGGCATTCAGATGCTTTGCACTCGCGTGATGAAGGGCGCACGACTGCGTGGCGGACTCGTGGTTCCCAGCCGGACGCGGAGGCCTCCACGTGGAGGTCGGCGCTCGAATTTCGAAAATCTACGTGGTGGCGCAAGATCCAGGCGCTCGCCTCGGAAAGGAACAAATCTCTTCAGCTGTTGAGACCTGTGCCTTGCATCATGAAGGCCTCCACAAAGAGGGTTGGCGGATAACGTCACGAGTCACGAGCACCTGAAACCACAACCTCAAGAGTGTGCGCGTTTCAAGTGTGGCGCCAGCTCTTGCCGTACATCTGTTCGGGGCTTTGATCAGGGACAACGATGGGGGGGGGGGATAGGCATAGGGGGGATGCATCGATCCCCGATCGCCCATTGATCGCCGATAGGGACCCGATAGCCCCACCCCGCCCAGGAAGGTGCGGATTCGCGATCGGGAGCCTATCGCCGATCTATCGGCGATGTATTACCGATTCCAGGTCGATGCATCCCCCCCTGTGCCTATCCCCCCCTATCGTTGCCCCTCATTTGATCGGATGATTGGTCAGGGGGGCGGTTCGCGGCGCACTCGGGCTGACAGGCTCGCGTATCCCGGGTCGCCGTCCGACAATTGTTTGCTCCTCGCATGGTGTTGCGGATCTCGCTCGTCCCTCCTCGTCCCCCCCTTTCCTCGTTCCCCTCCCCTGCTGCCGATATGCCTTCCTCTCTTCCTCTTGGGCAGTGTGTTCATGGTGTGGCACGTGTATACGGTTGTTGTGGGCTCTATGCATATCCAGCCGTGGTGCAATGGCGTTGTGCGGGCAGGGCGCATGTACGGCGAGCGGGACCAGATAGGATGTGAAATGATGAAAGCGAGGGCGCGATGGAGCATAGGAGTAGTGGAGGGATGGATGGGAGGGGGTGGACCTATGGACGGATGAAAGGGCTTTGAGGGAGAGACGCAGCCAAGGAGTTGAGAATGGAAACGCGGAAGGATTAAGGAAAGGGACGGGTGAAAGGGCATTGGAGCAGAGAGGGAAGGAACGAGGAGAGATGAAAGGAGAGGAACGGGGGATAGTGAATGTGGAGCGGGAGAGAGGGACAAGGATAGAGCGGGAAAGGACAAGGGAAGAGACGGAGGAGAGGAAGCGGGACAAGCAGGGACGTTGCTCCTCCTCCTCGGTCCGCCTCGGTCCTCCTCCTGCTGCTCCTCGTTCTCCTCCTGCTCCTCCTCCCTGGCCAACCTCTTAGTGCCCCTGCCACTGCCATGCCGGGGAGGGCCCCTCACGGAGAAGCTCACCAGAATCGCCATGTCTGGGTCGATCGGGGACCGCGTCGGCGCAGGAGCACCCCCCTCTTGCCGCCCGCCGCTGCCGCGCCCTTCCCCCCCCTGTCCCGCAGGGGGGCGAGGGGGGAGTCCGACTTGGATTCTGCCTGTGGCGAGATTCCGATTGCGGCTGGGCAGGCCGCCCGATCACTTCACGAACGCGCAGAAGGCAGGCGAAGACGGCAGCGCTGAAAAGCAAGCCGGACGTGGCATCCGTTGTGACGCAGTCCAGCCACATTCTCAAGGTACATGGCGAGTTGCAAGCTATTTGCAACCGAGCTAGACATGACATCGATATAAAAGCACACAGTGTGAAACACGTTGGCGATGTATTGCACCAAAGCAGGCCTGCCCTGACTCGCCACACCGCCCACGATGCAGCCGCGCACAACAAGACGCGACACGCGTGCAAACCACACTTGCACGATATGGCCCACGAGAGCAAGCCGTTGCACAAACATTCATGCCGATCTCCGCCTTCATCAGCGCGACAACAAAAAAGAGCCGAGCGTTGCGGATCGCAACGCAGAAAGCTTATAGGCCAGAGGCCACGCCCACATCGCAGCAGACACGCCAAGCACCCGTGCAGAAGCCGAGGAGGCACCAGGGCGCACCAGGCCCGAGGGCCAGGGGAGCGCCCGCCACCACGGCTCATCCCTTGATCCTTTACACGCCGGTCGTTGAAAGTATGTATTCTTGGATTCCCAGATCCCAATCTACTTCAAGCGCCTTCCTACTTCAAGAATCGACATGCTTTTGCTGTGTTATGTTATTCTCTGGGAGGACCTGGGCCCAATCTACTATATTCGCCTTCCTACTTCATGTTTCTACCTACTTCTTCCGACCGGCGTGTAAATGACAAATTCACGTGAGCCACATCCCACCAGAAGATCGAGCTGCACATTGACCATGCCAGTGGAAGTGCACCCAGGCCCGCGATGCACCAGCGAGAAGCTTGCGACACGGATGGGTGGAGGAACCACCGCCCCAGTACCTCGGGCACCGCGGTGAAGGACCGAATTCGGCCCGGCGTTGCGCCGCCTTGTGCCCCAACCCGAGCGGAAGACGACGAGCTCAAGCCGCAGGAACCACCACGCCAGTACCTCGGGCACCGCGGTGAAGGACCGAATTCGGGCCGGAGTTGCGCCGCCCTGTGCCCCCACCCGAGCGGATGACGGCGAGCTCAAGCCGCAGGTGCGCATGCTGTAAGCGGGCATCAGGGCCCTGGGAGGAGCGCAGGCGCAGGCTCGAGCCCCATGCTTGAGAGCCAGGCTTGCGCCCTTGGCTTCAGGGAGGCGAGGGAGGAGGGAGGGCGGGCTCCCTCTTCAGCGTGCGTGCCTGCTGCTGGGCGGGGCACGCCTTCAGGCAAAGTCTGGCCTCGGGGAAGTGTCGCCCGATGTGGGCGGGAGGCCGCGGGGCAACCGAGGCAGGACCTCATGGCCTGTCTTAGCAGGAGGGGCAGGAGCATTCCCGAGGCCCCGGGGCGCCTCAGTGCAGTGCCGTCCACAGGCTTCACGAAACAGCACCACACCGAGAGTGGCAAGGTGGTGGGACTCGTGGCAAAATTCAGCACAAGGACGAGCAAGGGCGCTCCTCCTCCCTCCCGACCGCCCCCGACGGCGGGCCTCTAGATCATCAGGCGGGCGACCCCTGCCCGGAACAGCGGTCGGTCTGGTAGCCGCTGCACACCTTGCTCAATTCGGAGGTGGATAGACCACCTACCTTGACACGTCGATTAAGGAATTTGACGTTTTTGGTTCGCGAGAGGGCGTCGCGGCCGTCATTTTTGCGGGTCCAGGTCCGTCGGTTTCGGTCCCAGGCCGTTTTTATTAAGGGTAGGTTTACTACAGGGAGGTTTGTTCACCGCCGATCAACGAGCGCGCGGGGCTTGCACGGGGAGGGCCAGAACTCCGACAGCTGGCTTTTTTAAAAGTATACCGAAAACAGAGAGAGCAATTGAGGATTGAGGGGCGAGTGGTCACGCGATGTACGAACGCGACCAGCTGGCAATTTTCTTTCCTTCAGTGCAGGCACCCTGCGAGACCTCTGATGGGTGACCTTCTCGGGTCTGTCACGCTCGGATTGGAACACACATTCATATCTGACGTTCTACCCCTCCCTCCCATCCCTTACCATGGCGTAGATCTCTTATCTATTCGCAGAATCAGCTGTCGTAGTATGGCATAGCATTACATGGCATACCGTGGTGTTGAAGATCAACGCGTGGCATGACACAGCATGGCATGGCGACGCCCCAAAGTAGGGGGGTGGTCTTCTACGGCCCCAAACAAACAACGAATCGACACCGACTGTGTAATCACTTCCGATGATTTCTTCGGGAGGCTATTTTCTAGATTTTGGGGCCATGGCGTGGCATGGCACTGGAAATAATGACGCCAGCGCTGCAGCGGGAGCACGATTCGGAACGAGCGGAAGCGCGGAAATGGGGCCAGCGTTGCAGCGGGAGCACGATTCGGAGGACGCGGAGCCTGACATAGCATGGCGTGGCGACGCCCCAAAGTGGGGCGGGCGGGGGCTTCTGCGGCCCAAAAAATGAACCAATCGACACCGAATGTGTAATCATTTCCGATGGTTTTTTCGGGGGGGGGGGGGGGGGGGCATTTTCTATGTTTTGGAGCCTATTTGGAAGGACCGAAAACCATGCCGTGACATGGCGCTGGAAATAATGACGCCAGCGCTGCAGCGGGAGCACGATGCGGAACGAGCGAACGCGTGGAAATGAGGCCAGCGTTGCAGCGGGAGAACGATTCGGAGCGAGCGGTGGTCCGAAAATGAAGCCAGCGCTTCAGCGAGAGCAGCATCTTGAACAAAAAACCGAAGCGAAAACCAGATTCCAGGGAATCCTGTGTGTAAAAACCAGTACGCGGAGGGGGGCCGGTCATTTCCGGACGTCTCCAGGGGAGAGAGGAGAGTAACGTCTTCATGTCGTGCGATTGTGGAGGAAGGGGGGAGGAGAGGAGAGTGGAGGAGGAGAAGGGGACGTGAGAGGCGGAGGTTGGAGGGGGCCCCGGCGCAGGGACAGGGTAGGCACGGGCTCCGAGCGGGGAGAGGGGGCCCCCGGCCCATGAAGGCGTCGCCGCGCTGACGTTGGCGGCGGGGGCCGCGCACTTCTTGCAGGGCGTCGCCTCCCCCAAGTCCTGCGCCGACCTCTGCCTTCGGCCATGGTTTATGGCATGCGCTGGGAGGGGAGGGGCCGGCCACGCTTCAATCGGGCCCGTCCCTCTACAGGAAGAATGTTCAAAGTAGTCCAAAAATAGTATGGGGACGATTTTTTTAATACTTTTTCGCCCTTTGGGAGCATTTTTTGATTATTCTTTATTTTTCGTCGAAAATCTCCCCCTGTAGGGGGACACGCCCGACTTAAGGCAACGCGCATAGTGCAGGGGGAGGGGGGGGAGGCTTTGCAGGGATCACCCTTGCTTCTTAGAATTGGCATCGTTTGACCGATCCCCATCCCCATCCCCATTTCCCCTCTCGAGACCCCCACCAGATTTCCACCCCAGTTGGGGATACACCCCTCGAAGCCCGAAGGGAACGACCTATATCCCCATCCAGGGGGGTGAATCGGCCAGTGGGGCCCAGGCCACGCCGCTGGGGATGGGGATCGGTGAAACGATACTCATAGAAGGCGCGGGCCTTGTCTGTAGATGGAGAGCTGGCGCCTCCTGAGAGGCAGCCTTCTTCTAAGAAGCCCTCCCCCCATCCCCCTACCCCGTTGTGCGCCGCCAGAGGGACGGAGGAGGCCAGTTGGGAGCCGAGCGAACCTAGGTCCGTAACGAACGGAGACAGGGGTGAGGAGGAGGCGGCGGCGGAGGAGGCGGAGGGGGAGGCAGAAAAGGAGGGAGTGGAGGCGGAGGAGGGGGATTTCAATAAGGAATCTAGCGACGATGGGGCCCAGTTCAGGCTCCTGGGCATCGAAGTTCAGACACCAGTCGGCCAGCGCAATCTGGCAACAATCGATGCCCCAGAGGACTGCAATACCGGGAGAACACACAAATAGGGGCACACAATTTCGCGCACACACAAACACAGACACACCCTTTCCGCAGTACGATACATAGTGGAATATGCGGCTCACATCCACAGACGAGCAGTACATTGGAAGGGAAGCGCACAACCGACGACCTTTCTGCAATAGTCTGACTTACTCCAGCCTTGACTTGTGCGAGCTTGCAATCTGGTCCCAAGACCCTCCTGGGTGGTCAGTCGCAGAACCGCGTGTGGTTTACCTGAAGCACGTGACTACCGTCTCACAATTCAATCACAACCGGCTCAACAGCATGGTCCAGACGCTTGAGACCAACATGTCCCACTCGGATTTTGAGGGCTTCCACGTGTCTTAACTTAAGCAGCCTCGCATACGTCATTTATGGCCTCGTCGATCGCATCCGCAACCTAGCGATGGAGACGGCCCGCGGCAGGCCCCGCCACATACGTTCGACCGACGCAGCGTGTTAGCAAGCTTTGGGTACAGCAAGGCAGCCGCCACCACGAGGCACTCACGTGTGATAGCATATTCTTGACACTTACTGTGTTCCCATCAGCCGATCCAGAAACGATTCCCAAGCGAGTAGTCGTGAGGAGGGACACGGAGCATGAGTGAAAAAGGAGGGGGGCGCCAGTCCAAGCGAAGTTGGGAGGAGCCCGACCGGGGCTTCTTGGGTGCCTATCCACCTGAGAGCTCCCATGAGGCCCTTTTGTGAGCTTTCGTGGCCCAGGGAGCCCTTGGGCTCGTGCTTCGGCAGCCACGTGCCCTCCCTGTGGCCCAAAGCGGCCTTCTCACCCGAGGCCTGAAGGAAAAGATGGCGAGCCCTCGTCCGCCTCAGCACCGCGCCACTTCCCGACGCCTCGCGTGCCGAAAAATGAGCGCACGCGAGCGTCTTCTATTTGGCCTCGAGGTGGGGATGCAGGTGTGCGAGTTGGGGAGGCGGCTTGGCAAAAGTTCAGACACGCCGTTGGCCTGGCGTTGGTGCCCCAGGCTTCCTGAGCTGTCGGGCCATCCGTTCCTCTCCGCTGCGCCGCGTATTGGCGCCAGCCTGCCCGATTTGGCACACCCCTCAAGTGGATCGTGTTTGGAGTGGCCAATCTTGCCCAGTTTGGCACACCCCTCAGACAGATTGCGCGCCAAAGGGAGCTCCACCGACGGCCCTGGCGGACTCGGCCCAATTCGGCACACGCCTCCATATCGTGCCCCATAGGGATTGGCCATTGGGACCACTGCGCCTAGGCAGATCTCTCACGCAGATCGAGCCCAACTGGAAGTTCCACCTGCGACTCCAACGGGCGCAGCTCTACGGGGCCACCTGACCCAATGCGGTGCCAGCCTCACGCAGAGTGCGTGTCATAGGTGCGGTTCCAGGGGCGCTGCCCCGTGGGGGCCCCAGTGGGGCGGTGGGGGCGGGCGGCCCTACCGGGCCACCTCGCCCAATTCTTGCCCACACTTCAGCCAGATCGTGCCGCTTAGGGAGTTCGACCGACGCCCCCGGCGGGCGCTGCCCTACGGGGCCACTCCGCCCAGTTCTGCACGCCCCTCTGACAGCTCGTATGAAGTCGGGCCTCTCCCTCTACAGGGGGAAACTTCAAAAATAGGAAAGACAGTCAGGGGACTATTTTTTGACATTTTTGATCATGTTTGAATACATCCCCAGGACGAAAGTTCTTTCCTCTTGGATTAAAATATGAGAACAGCAATGGATCCAATTGGATCCCTTTTCGGGTGTGGGAGAGCTTCGTGGATCCAATTGCTGTGGTGCGCGGATCCAATTTCCTGTGTGTGAAAGAACGATGGATCCACTTTTTTCCCGGGAGTAAATCTATAATAATAATTAACATCCGGGACCCAAGAGACATTGGATCCGCGGAGCACCGCAAGTGAAGCATCATGCTATCCACGGAGTTGTGGATCTGCAAACCAATGCTATGATTCTACGGGGGAGGGGAATCTTCCCAGGATAAAGAGGGGAAGGATGAGGGAACAGACAAGAGGAGGTGGGAGGAGCACAGAGGGGACGCAGGGGGGGAGAGAGGAGGAGTAATCAGGGAAGAGAGGGGGGGAGGAGGAAGGAAGAGGAGAAGGAGGAGGAGGAGAAGGATGATGAGGGAGGAGGGAGGAGAGAGGAGGGAGGCGGACGGACGAAGGAGGAAGGAGGAGGAGGAGGGAGGAGGTGGGAGGAGGAGGGGGGAAGTGGGAGGAGGAGGAGGAGAGGAAGGGATGAGGGAGGGCGAGGACGCACAAGCAAAGGGTCCATGTCGGAAGCTCGAGCGCCACAGCGTGCCTGGCCACCTCCCTTCACTTCCTCCAATAACATGTGGTTGCTCGAGCGCCACAGCGGGCCTGGCCATTTCCCGAAAATCCTCCTATAATATAAGTGTGCTCGAACGCCACAGCGGGCCCGGCCAACTCCCGCATCTCCACCCATCACATATCTACCCCACCTCGAAGCGAGCGCTCCATGTATCCACTCACCTGAACGGCGCGTCGTTTCCGACATATGGGGCTCAAGAAGAAAATCTTTCGGTTTGCGTAAGTATGTTTGGGGATACGTTTTATTTTTTCGTCGAAAGCCGCCTGGCCCAGTTCGGCGCGTCTCGCGCGCAGATCAGCCCCCGCAGGGAGCTGTCCCTGCGGGCCCAGCACGCGTGGCCTTAAGTCGGGCCTGTCCCTCTACAGGGGGAATCTTCAAAAATGGTCAAAAAGTCTTCGAGGGACGATTTCGTGAGTATTTTTCGTCGAAAATCCCCCCGTATAAGGGGGACAGGCCCGACTTAAGCGTGGCCCCGTGGGGCCACCCCGCCCGAGTCGGGACATCCCTCGCGCAATCCGTGCAGTGGGTCGGGCCAGTCGCCGTGTTATTTCTCTATGCCTCGCTCCTGGCCCCGTCGGCGCCGTGGTGGGGCGCAGCTCTCGCAGGACTTCACGGCTGTCGGCTACGATCGCAGCAGGGCCATGCGAAGTTGGGTGACTGCTCATATGGGGCGATGGCCAGCGACACGTGGGCGGGTGGCCAGTCGGACACGTGTGCGGGCAAGCTTGCTCTTTCCCTCTGTTGCAGCACGTGCCCCTCGTATGTAAGGGGCGGTACGAACCTGAAGGAAGGCATTCATCCCTTCGTTCGATGTGTCCGAGCACGCTCCGACTCATGATCTACTCATTCCTGCCCGTGCCCATTCGTTTCCCTCGTCTACCGTTAAGTCGGGCTTGTCCCTCTACATGGGGGACAGATTCAAAGATAGTCAGAAAATAGTACGGGGACGATTTTCTGTGTATTTGTGCGCATAGTTGAGCATTTTTTGTGATTTTAAAATTTCGTCCGAAATCCCCCTGTAGGGGGACAGGTTCGACCTAATTAAGTCTACCGCCTCCCTTTCTGCTTTACATTCTTCCCACCCCGGTATGGTACCTCCCCCCGGGCCGCGGGCCTCTTTCTCTCTCTCTCTCCCTCTCTCTCTCCCTCTCTCTTCCTCTCTCTCTCTCTCTCCCCCTCTCTCTCTCTCTCTCTCCCTCTCTCCCCCTCTCTCTCTCCCCCTCGCTCTCTCTTTCTCGCCCCCTCTCTCTCTCCCCCTCTCTCTCTCTCTCTCCCTCTCTCTCTCTCTCTCCCTCTCTGTTGTGAAGAGTGCACTCCCCTGCCCCTCTGCCGCCCGTGCCACCATGTGTGTATGTTGCACACGCTTGTCTTGTTTTGTGGCATGCACGCTGCCCGCCGCTGTTTTGGCCCTAGTCCTAGGGCCCTGGGACGCACCCGCAGTTGGACTGCCGCGCGGTCTTTGCTGAAAACAACTGCACTGACATTGGTAGCGGAGCTAGTAAGCTCCAGCGGACGCACTGCGTGCTCTGCTTCGGTGGTTGTGACCACCCGCGTGGGCCGCCATGGCCACCAGCCACGACGGCTCAGACGTGGAGGCTGCGTCCTCCGCAGGCACAGGTCCCCCGGACCTGCATGCAGTCCTGCGCGTGATGGCCGAGACCCAGCGGGAGCTCTTGGCCTTGCATCGGGATCGTGGCGACGGCGGTCCCAGACGTACACGTCTACTGCTGTCGCAGGTGAGGCTCCCAGAGTTCGATGGTGGAGTCGGTACGAGTACTAAGAAGTACCGAGAGTGGCGCAAGGAGGTTGAAGTCATCCGCAACCTCAATCAGCTCTCAGACGTGGAGCTGGGCCTGATCATCTACAGTCAAGTGACAGGTCGAGCCAAAGAGCTCATCGAGGTGCTTGACGCGTCGGACCTCCGACGCGAGGAGACGCTCGAGACCATCTTTGCTATCTACGACGACGCCTTCGAGAAGATGGATCACGAGCGCCTCGATCAGGTGCATCAGGATTGGGAGCGAGCACACCGTCGAGCTGGGCAGCCGATCATGGATTGGACCACGTACCTGCGCAAGAAGCGCATGGAGTTGCAGCTCGAGGATCCCACATCAGCGATCAGCGATCGCGCATTGGCAAGCAAGATGCTTCGTGGCGCTGGACTGTCGCAGAAGGAGCGAGCGCAGGTGCTCTTCAACTGTGGCGGCATCTACGACTCGAAGCGGATGGAGGTTGTGCTGAAGGCAGCCTATTCGAAGGTGCACGACACCGAGAAGCGCTCAGTGCTCCCTCGCCGCTCGCCGTTTGCGGCGCAGCGTGAGCACGGGCGCTCCTCTGGGAGTTCGGGCGGTCGCTATCCGCACCCTCCCATGGCTCGTAGGCCATGCGTGCTGCGAGGACGCCCTGGCCAGCACGTACACGAGGTAGAGAACGGCGAAGACTACGATGAACACCACGGCGACCTCGAGGAGGCGCAGCATGACGAAGATGAAGCAGACGACCAGGACGATGGAGACCATGGAGGGGCCGAGGGCACCCTCTTCGAGGACGGCGCTGAGGTCGACGAGGAGCTGGTGTCGGACAACGACGGGCCTGACGACGAGGAGTACGAGGCACCGGAGGATCTTCAGGAAGCGTTCTTGGCCGGCTGGAGGGCCAAGCAGAAGACGGCGGTACAGCGTCAGAAGCGCGGGTTCGTTGCTCCTCGGCAGCGGGACCCCAAGAAGATCAACGCTAGCGGCTCCTTCCAGGCTGGTCGGAAGCCGACAGACCAGCGCAAGGCTAACAGCCGGTGTGCTGACTGCGATCAGCCTGGCCACTGGCGTGGCGACCCGGAGTGCCCCAAGGTGAAGAGTGGCGAGCGCGAGCCGTACAACAAGATCGGGCCTAAGAATGGCCAGCCAGCGTCGCCCAACCAGCGGACCTCTGTGAAGCCGCCGGCGCCTAGGCAGGTGCATGGACCGATCGTCCACTGGGTTGGCATGGCAGGCAGTGCCGAGGAGCGTCGTGGCCGCGCTCCATGGCGCCGTGCTCCCCAGTCGGTGCCTGCCCAGAGGCATCCAGTGGAGGGTCGAGCGGACGCGCCAGAGCGGATCATTATGCACCCCAGGCCCAAAAGCATGCCTGCGCCGAGCCTACGCCAGGACGCCGACGACGGCCCAGGGGCCGCACAGAGCAGTGATGAACGCGCGCGCGCCCGTGCCAGGCGCGGGGAGGATCAGGAGGACGAGGATGCTGTCGTGCGTTGCCATCGCATTCTGGCCAACACCCACGCAAAGGGGCACAGCGTGGAGTTGGAGTTTCCTGACCTTGCCACGGTCCATCACATCGTGGAGCGCGTGGCGAACAAGAAGCCTATCTTCTTCAAGCAAGGCCGCTTCGAGAGCCTCGACTTCGTCCAGGGTCGGCTCGTGCGCCTGCAGCTGACCACATCGAGGCCTTGTACGGCGGCTGAGGTGGATCTCGACGAGATCACGGCAACTATATTCAAGATCGTGATGGGCGGCAATCGTGATACCAAGCCCCGTGACGATCGGCGCGGTGAAGGCGGGAGTCGTGACACCAAGCAGCGTGAAGATCATCATCGAGATCGTCGGGGCGACCGCCAGCGTGATCGGGGAGCTGTTCTTCGCGAGCCTCGCGCCCCTCCTCCGCCCGAGGCGGAGGCTTCCTCGCGTTCAAGGTCGCGGAGTACACCAGGAGGCCGCGGTGTGAAGAAAGAGAAGCGGAGTCCACCAGAAGACCGCGGTGAGAAGGAAGAAAAGGAAGAAAAGAAAGAGAATGAAGAACGAGGACGAGGCCAGCGAGGATCCTGAGGCCACCGAGGACGACAACGACCAGCGGCGTGAGGCCGTTCACGCCAGAGGAGATGGACGAGATCTTCTGCAGCTGGTATCCGCGTCAGGATATCTTCAGGGATTACCTGACGCCGCCGGCAACCATCCACTTCATCACTTCGCATCGTGCAGCGCCGCCTGCGGCCCTGCGAGGGCCCATCCCGTATACGTGGTGGAGGCGTCGGCAAAGGGAGCATCGAAGACCAAAGAATCCCCAGACGGAGCTGTGCCTGGACTAACGTCTGCCGCTCCGACTGGGGAGGCCGCCGCTGTCCCTAAGGAAGAGGACTGGGTCATGGCAGGAGCCTCCGAGGAAGTGAGAAAGAGCGAGGAAAAGAAGCGACTAGAGGTTTTGCAGCGTGATAAAGCTGAGTTGCTGGATCGCCTCGCGCTGATAGAGAAACAGGAGATGGAGATGCACGCCCGATTGAACCCATGCGAGGTCTACGACGGCCTACAGAAGCGACGTGAGCAGGCACCTCTGCCAGAGCGTGCCCTGCCCACATCTCCTGAGCAGCAGGGAGTCGGAAGCGTGTGGAAGAACATGGAGGCAATACGACGGCGTGTCCACCTTCCAGCGCCTCCAGGAGCCGCGAGCTCAGGTGCCCCTGCCGCTGCGACGGCATCTTCAGCTGCATCTGGAGTCCCGCGTGTAGTCACCGCCTCTGGACGGAGCTACGTCATGAGTGTCGGTGCCACGCAGAGTGACCTGGAGAAGCAGCAGATGCATCGAGCCATGTACGACTCGCAGTTCGACGGCGAGAGGCTGGTTCCAGGCCCGAAGGCGAAGTTCGACCCAGAGCTCATGCAGCAGCAGGCTGAATGTGTTCATCCTGTGGGCGAGTTGAAGTGGCAGTCAAACGGCACCGTGATCTTCGCGAAGTGCAAGAAGTGTTCGCTGAAGTCGGTGATTCATTACACGCTGGAGAAGCCCAAGAAGGATGAAGGGGAACCTTCCAAGAACACCCCAGACGGAGCTGTGCCAGGACTAACGTCTGCCGCCCCGACTGGGGAGGATGTTGCCGTCAAAGGGGGCGCGGACCCCTGGGCAGCAAAGGGCGCAGACCCTTGGGCAGCAAAAGGGGGATCTGCGGCCCACATGGTCACCACCCGAGAGGAGTGCCCCCGCAAGGTGGTAGATGAGCAGTCCGTCATGCTTGTTGTCTTGCCCGCGGGGCTGGCTATGATTGACACGGGCTGCAAGCGGGCTGTCGGTGGACGTCCGTGGCATGTCGAGCTGCAGAAGACTTTGGATGCCATGGGCGTGCCGTACCACAGCATCAATCAGCGCGAGTACTTCAAGTTCGGCCCAGGCGTGCCGCTCTTGTCAGAGCGTGCGTGGTGCTACACAGTCGGCATCAACGGTACGCAGGGCGAAGTTGTGATCTCCGAGGTCGATGCCGAGGTGCCAGGTCTCATCGGCCCTGATGAGATGGCAGAGTGGGACGCAGCAATCAGCTTCAGGAGCGGTACTTTCACGGCGAATGGTGTGACCAAGCCGTTGGTCCCGGCTGCGTCCGGGCATCCGTGCGTGTCATTGCTGGATTTCCCGGCACCGGTCACGAGTGCCTTCCCCGTCGGACAGTCCGAGGAGCAGGACGAGCTCGCAGACGAGATGTTCAGCGGAACTGCGAGTCACGAGGAGAAGGATGAGCGCAGCGTCGCTGAGACCGTCGAGGAGGAGGACTCGCACGATTCTGACAGCAACGACGGCCAGGACGCAGGCGACTCAGAGCTGAGCACATCCCACTATCACACCAGCGACCCAGAGTCCGCGGAGACGGCATCGAGTGACGAGGAGGTTTTCATGGAGAACGCGGACAACGAGGTTTTCATGACGAAAGGTGCTCGCAGGCACGTCCGGAGCAACCTGAAGGAGCTGGAGGTTCTGATGACCGAGGAAATGGCGAACAGGAAGCTTCGGGCTGATCAGCAGGAGCAGGACGCCCTCAGGTACTACCAGGAGGAACGTGCACTGCCCTTTCAGAAGGAGACCCGGCGGCGGCCGGGGCCCTGGAGGATCGTAGAGGTCTTCGCATGGGCTTGCCAACTCACGATCCTGGCGGCGAGCATGGGATGGGACGCCCACCAGCCCATCGCAGCGCCAGAGTTCGACCTCCTGACGGTCCAGGGCAGGAACGAGGCACGGGCGTACCTGGTCGCAGTGGACCCAGACTTCGTGGCTTTGTCCCCACCTCCTACGGCATGGAGTCGGATGCAGAGTGTCGACCAGCGAAGGCCTATGCGAGTGCGCCGGCAACGCCGAGAGCGGACCGAGTACCGCATGTTGCTCTCGTTCACGGACGAGGTGATGCAGTGGCAAGCTGCAAGGGGACGCGCAGCCATGGTAATGGACCACGCGCAATCGACAATCTGGAGCCAGCCACCCGTGAGTGCAACGAAGTCGAACCCAGCATTCGAGGACGCAATCTGCCTCAAGGACACCACGAGAGTGTTGGCGAACCCTGGGGTTTGCACGGCCGTGCGCGGGAGCTGCGCAGAGGAGTTCGGCACGGCTGTGATGAGCGGTGCCGCGGATCATTTGGCCTGGCAGTTCGAGAACTCGAGTTTTCCTGCAGCACAACTCCCTGACCCCACGGAGGAGCCCAGGAGTTATGGACCCGAGCCCGCGGAGCATGGTCATGGAGAGGTTCCCAGGGACGTTTCGGAGAGACCTGAGTGGGGCAAAACACCGCAGGAGGTTCGAGCAGAGATTCGCGAGGCACTGCAGAAGACGGTGAAGGAGGAGTCCATGCAGCACCCTGCGGAGGAGGAGGAGGTTGCAGCCTCCTGGTCAGAAATGGAGCTTCCAGAGGTGGTGCGGCAGGACATCATGATGAAGATTCCGCGAAGTACGCGACGTGCTGTGCGCAAGGCCCATCGCGGTCTTGGACACCCCAGCCGACCGACGTTCATCAAGATGCTGCGTCTCGGCGGTGCCGCACCTAACGCGTTGGCATACGCGAAGCATTGGCAGTGTCCGACTTGTGCTGAGTCGGAGGCGCCGCCCCGTCCGGTGCAAGGGACGGCGGATGTGCGACCATTCGGCTTCAATGTGACGGTTGTGATCGACGTGAAGTACCTACGGGACGCGGCCAAGGAGCAGCTGGTGGTCCTCAGCATGGTGGATGCCGGTACGGGATGGCACTGCGCCTGCCTTCTCAAGAATAGGACGGCCAAGCACGTAGCACGCCAGATCATGAACGAGTGGTTCAAGCATTACGGCGTGCCAGAAAACATCGTGATCGATCAGGGCGGCGAGTTCGAGGGCTACTTCAACGCGTTGATGGAGCAGTTCGGCATTAATACGAAGACGACGGGAGCTCATGCAGCATGGCAGCATGGCCTGGCCGAGCGCCACGGAGGATTGCTCGGCACTATCTGGGGCAAGGTGGTGCACGAGTTCCACGTCCAGGGCAAGTCGATGTCTACTGTGGCCCTGGCTGCCATCATCAATGCGAAAAACTCCACGATCAGCCGCAATGGATTGACCCCGGAGCAGGCTGTCTTCGGGCGGATCTTGAACTTTACGGAGGTGACTAACAGGGGCGACGATGAGGTTCTCATGTCGGTCCTCGGCGCCAAGGGCATAGCTTGGCGTTCGTCCCAAATCCGCACCGCAGCAAAGATGATGTTGCTGGAGCGCGACGCGACGGACAAGGTGCGGAGGGCGTTGCTACGACAGGCGCCGACGGTCGTCGGTGATCTGTGCCCAGGATCGAGGGTGTATTTCTGGGCACCGAATCCGTTCAAGGGACGTCGTCGGCAAGATCCTGAAAGATGGCGGGGTCCTGCGACTGTGATCGCGAAGGAGTCCAACAGCCGTTACTACGTATCCTGGCGTGGTCACGTGCTACTTGTTGCTCGTGAGCAGCTCCGGCACGCCTCCTCCCAGGAGGCCGCAGCTGCGGAGTCCATCCAGACGGACGTGCGACTGACACAGCAGCGAGATGACCGCGCTTACCACGACATCGTGGACGTCACGCCCAAGGTGAAGGTTCAGAAGGTGAAGAAGACGTTCTTGAAGAAGGAGCGTGACCGACATGGGGAGCTCGAGGGGTCCAGGCAGCCTCGTGTGGACCTGAGGGCCCTGGACGCCATTGAGGCACAGGCCAAGGAGGAGGAGCCGCCTGAGCAGCAGCAGCTGCCGCAGCTTCCCCCTCCGAAGAGGGAACGTTCTCGTTCCCCTCCAGGGCGGATATCCTCTGTAGAAGTGTACCCGAAGATTTCGCTTGAGCTCCTCGTGCCGATTTGGAAGACGCGTCTGCAGGCTGCTCCTACGAGTGGTTTGCCGGCCCTCCGCGAAGTGGCCATGAACGCCCACTCGGGGCCTCAGGAGTGGTTCCCAGCCTTGGATGGTGTCTCCACGCTCGTTCAGAAGGTCGTACGAGGAGTACGTGTACACCGAGAGCCACGGCGGAGACTCTATGATCACGACCGCCACCGGGAGTGCAATCGCCTCTCGGTGAACGTTCCTGGTAGATGACGTGCCGATTTGCATAAGAAGACGCGTCTGCAGGCTGCTCCTACGAGTGGTTTGCCGGCCCTCCGCGAAGTGGCCATGAACGCCGTTGTGCACTCGGGGCCTCAGGAGTGGTTCGACCAGAATGCCTTGGATGGTGTCTCCACGCTCGTTCAGAAGGTCGTACGAGGAGTACGTGTACACCGAGAGCCACGGCGGAGACTCTATGATCACGACCGCCACCGGGAGTGCAATCGCCTCTCGGTGATGCTCTCCGCTACGGGCCAGTGTGCCTACAAGGACGACGGCGCGAACCGTACCAACGAGCGCACGGAGGACAGCTGGGTTGGTCTCACGCTTTTCTACCACGACAAGCCGGACGCTCATGCACAAGGGGTGTACTATTTGGACACTCCGGAGGGGCTTGTACGACAGCCGATGACTTACGAAGAATGGATCAACGTGTCATCTGTGTATGACGCATGGCTGCAGGAGGCCAGGTACGAGCACGACGTGTTCGCACTCGTGATGAAGCAGAACGCGAAGGAGCTAGACCCACGTCACTTCAACCAGCACGAGAAGGCTAAGTTCGACGAGGCCGATGCCGCCGAGTGGCGGCAATGGATCGCCAACAACACGGTCGAGCTGGTCACCGAGGAGGAGGAGAAGAGCATCCCGAAGGACAAGATCATCTCGGTGCCCATGCGTTCGGTTCGCACGAACCGGGGACGAGGGCTGGAGCTGGAGGCGAAGTCTCGCTTGATCATCCCTGGCCATCTCGATCCGCAGCTTGGTCTATTCAGGACGGATTCGCCTACTACTTCCCCTTTGGCTGTGCTGGTGTGTGCGTCTATCACAATGGCGATGGATTGGACATTCGAATGTTTCGACGTAGCGACTGCGTTCCTGTCCGGGCTGAAGCTGGAACGGGAGCTGTATGTGAGGGCTCCTAAGGACGGGCTTCCAGCCGTCGACGGTGCTGGATGGCCAGCCGTGCGGCCTTATGCGTTGCTGCGCTTGCTGAAAGGGGCGTACGGTCTGACTGAGGCGCCTCGGTTGTGGTATCTCCGAGCCCGCCAGGTGTTGACGGACGAGGTCGGTTTCGTGGAGCTGCGCTGTGCTCGAGCTGTCTTCGTTTATCGAATGAAAGACAAGTTGATCGCTATGTTGACCTTGCACGTCGATGACGGCATGCTGTTTGGAGACCCACACGATCCCCAGTACCAGGAGGTGAAGGCGAACATCAACAGTCGTTTCAACATCAAGCACTGGAAGAAGGGCAACGACAAGGAGGCAATCGCCTATCTCGGTGAGGAGTGGTGGCGCCACCCTGATCACATCGAGATCAGCATGCACGAGTACATCGGCAAGCTGACGAGGCACCCCCTTGCAAGGGGTGACAACGAGGAGCGGGAGATGACTCCCGAGGAGCACCACGACTACCGGAGCTTGCTCCAGAAGGTGCGGTGGCCTGTCGCACGCGTGGTGCCACAACTCGCGTATAGTGTCTCGGCGCTCGCACAGAAGGATCCGAAAGGTCGGAGGTTGCTGCACCTGCGAGTGCTCAATGACATCATCGACCGGCTTCAGGACTACGACAAGAGAGGTCTTGCGACTCTCCGGATCCGCCGTGTGGACATCGAGCGCTTGCAGGTGCTCACGCTTATGGACGCTTCGTTTGCGAAGGAACCCGGCTGTAAGAGCCAGATGGGGTTCATGAGTATGATTACGGACACCCGAGTTTTGAAGGAGCTAACCGTATGCTGTCTAGTGGAGTTTCAGAGCAGTACTATTACACGAGTTGTTGGATCTACGATGGCCGCAGAATCTGCGGCTATGTCCGTGGCTTTGGATCGGCAGCTTTACCTCAGGCTGCTGATTGAGGCAATCTTGTACGGGGAGCCGCCCTTGCAAGGGGACTGGAGGCTGGCGCTGAAGGTTCCAGGGGCGCTCGTGACGGATGCGAAGTCGCTCTACGATCACACGTCCAAGATCGGGTCGATGCCGGTGTCTCGGCAGACCCTCATTGACTTGCTGGTGGCCAAGGATTTGATAGAGCAGGAGGCCATCAAGTTCAAGTGGCTGCCTAATAGCCACATGCTAGCGGATGTGTTGACAAAAGCCGTGCAGCCTAACGAGGTACTATCGCAGTTCCTCCGCCACGGCCTGTTCAGCATGGTGCCTACTGCTGAGCAAGAGGATGAGGAGGCACACCGTCTGCGGCTGCGCCGCGGACAGCGTGAGCGAGCCAAGGAGCGGAAGGCCCAGCGTCGGGTCGCCGTTCCAGGGCCTGCGAGCCCGTGAGGTCCTGATTGCAGCTGCTGATGGACCTAGTGAGGGCTACGGTGATGTATGCATATCCTTTGAGTTGATCGTCTGGAGTAGTGTATCCAGATATTCATATTCTTGTATTTATATTTTGAGCCTCAGGCCGCACCTTGCTTGAGGTGTCTCATGCATATCTTTTGAGTTGACAGTCTGGATTGGTGAATCTAGACATTCATATTTATATTTCGAGCCTCAGGCCGCATCTGCTTGAGGTGTTTCGGCCCGTGGGCTGATATACATTATAATTGCGTGCAGCGTTGCCCTTTCAGAGGGAGCGGCATCGGGGCAGCATTGTACTCACCCAGTGTGAAGAGTGCACTCCCCTGCCCCTCTGCCGCCCGTGCCACCATGTGTGTATGTTGCACACGCTTGTCTTGTTTTGTGGCATGCACGCTGCCCGCCGCTGTTTTGGCCTTAGTCCTAGGGCCCTGGGACGCACCCGCAGTTGGACTGCCGCGCGGTCTTTGCTGAAAACAACTGCACTGACATCTGTCTCTCTCCCTCTTTCTCTCTCCCTCTGTCTCTCTCTTTCTCTCCCTCGCTCCGAGCTCGTCTGGACGGGAGGCTCTGGATGGTCGGCTCGGGCCTGGCCTACCTGATCGACGAGCAAATGGGGTTCCCCTTTATGGCGTCGAGCATGGGCGGCGCGGCGATCACCGCCGCGCTGTCGCCGCAGAAGCCAGGCACGCGGCTGGTGGTCCCTGCCGTTGCTGCTGCTGCTGCTGCTGCTGCTGCTGCTGCTGCTGCTGCTGCTCCGCGTCGTCGCCTCTCCGCGCCTCCGCCTGACATTTACTTCTGCAAAGCTCACATCTGCTGCATCGGTATATCACACATTCTGCTTCGGCTGCCTTGTCGGTCTTCTTCCTGTCGTTGTCTTCTTGAAGGCTTGTCCTGCCCTGAGTGCTCTCCTCTGTCGCCCCGCCGACGAGGCTCTCGCTCCACTCCACTCCGCTCCTCTCCGCCGCTGCTCCTCCGGTCTCTCTTCGAGCGCGCCTCTCCGCACACCCGAGCCCAAATGGGGAGCTCCAGCGACGCCACGTGGCATGCAGCTCGACGTGGCGGAGCAGCGGAAGTACGGTAGGTTCGTGTCGTGTCGACCGGCGGCGACCCCGCCAGCGGCGTTCAACCTTGAACACCGCGGGCGACCCAGAATCGATCGATGTTGAACGATCGGACGTTGCGGCAGCGGCCGATCGTTCAAGGTTGAACGATCCAGCGCGGTGTCAGGAACCAACGCCAGGGTCGACGCGGCGGAGCAGCGGAAGTATCTTGGCAGTGGTGCTGCAAGACGCCGGGCGGCAGCGTGTAGGTCACCGACTGCTTCCGGTGATGTGAGTCTTGGCATGGTCGGCACCTCCACGTGCGCGGTGCTTCTCGCAGTCGAGCATGTAATTTGCGCGGGTGAAGAGGATCGTTCCCGAGAGATAGCATATCTTCTCTGTCCTATGCGTAGGTGCGACTTGGATGTCACCAGCCTGAACGGATACATAGTATGTGGAATACTTCCGGTCGTGTGATCAATGCTGCGGTCACGCAGCGCAGTCTTTAGCATAACCATTTCTCCTAGAACCAGCGAGCATCAGTCTCTTGTGCTTGAGTCTTCGCCCATACACGCTGGCGACATGAGGTGTGAGTGCAACTCGTTAAGCACGTACGTACATGACTAAGACCTCCGCGCAGTTGAGAGCCTACCAAGTGTAAGTTTCAGAGTGGGTCAGCACGCATTATGTTGCACCACTTCTGCGTGATAGTTGCTGTGCGAGCTAAACTTCTAACATCTGCGATGATAGCTTCATGTGCTTGGCGGCGAGCGAGGAGGGGAAATAAGAAGGAGACGACCTTCTCAGAAGGCGGTGGGGTTTCTCAGAAGCCCTCGCGCATTCTGAGAGCTTTCTGGTGTCAGCAGGGAGGGCTTAGAAACTTCTGAGAAGGCTGGGGGACTTCCGAGCCTTCTGAGAAGGCCCGCCCCTTCTCAACTCGCCCAATCACTTGCCACCGAGGTAGGTTGGACCAGGTCGTGCCGGGCGGGGTGGGAGTTCAACATGCAGTGTGTGTTCGAGGTTCCATTCGGAGCGACGGCTTTCTTTATTGGGCTGTCGGCATAATCGTGTCCTGTCGTCCACGGCGTTTCTCTTGGTTCAAGGTTGGCTCTACCGCATGGGCCCTCGCCAGTTGGACCGTTGAATGTTTATGTTGATGGCATTGCTTCATTCTCTAAGTTCAGCGGCGAGCCTGGATGGGGGGAGTGAGAAGGGGTGGGGCTTCTCAGAAGGTTTGGTAGTCCCCCAGCCTTCTGAGGAGTTTCCTAAGCCTTCCAAGAAGGCCGGAGAAGACCTCTCAGAAGCGCGAGGTATTCGGAGATGTTCCGCCGCCAATAAGGGCTGTCGTCGTCGGAATCCTTCTCCCCCCTGCCTCGCCCTGCTCTCCTTCCCCTCCTCCTCCTTCTCCTCCTCCTCCTCCTCTTCCTCCTCCTCCTCCTCCTCCTCGTCCTCCTCCTCCTCCTCCTCCTCCTCCTCCTCCTCCTCCTCCTCCTCCTCCTCCCCCTCCTCCTCCTCCTCCTCCTCCCCCCAGTCCGTCGCCATTTTGGCTCATGATGCTTTTCCCCCAGGGAGCAAAATGGATACCGGAAGTCCGCGGCCAGTTTCAACCTTTTCTCGCCAGAGCCTGACCCGCCTCAGGTCTTTGGGTGCCCCCTGCTGCCCGCAGGTGGGCACGCGCGCGACGTGGCTTCTGGCTCTGTGGCTGGCCTCGCTGTACCTCCTGGGCACGGGCGGGGGACCATGGCGACTGGAGGCCGCACCGAGTCGACGCCCGATTGGTACTGCAAGGTCTGCAAGTACGAGCGGGGGCCCAAGTTCGGGATGCCGTGCGTCACGTTCGGGGCGATGAAGCAGTGCCACTTCTGCGGGGTCGACATGTCCGTGGTCTTCCTTAGGAGGGCCTGTGAAGATGAAGGTGTCCCTCGTCGCCACCCGCCGAACGGCCCAGGTGCCGCTGGTGGGACTGGAGACGGGGCTCGACTGAGCTACTTGCAGGTCGCCCAAGGATCCATGCAAACGGAGATGGCAAGGCTGCGGGGGGAGGTCAAAGTTCTGCGGGCTGCCAACAAAGGCAAAGGGCAGCTCTCCGAGGCGGCGAAGGCCACGGAGGAGGACGATGCTGATGAAGCCCAACGCAAGGCCCTGGCGCAGTTCGACAATGAGCCTGCGGGGCATCCAGATACCGTCGCAATACGTCAAGGACACCATTGACAGGCTGGACGAGCAGGAGTCAAATTTGCTGGAAGGGGGTCCGTTCGAAGAAGCCTGTCCTCACCCAGCTGGTGGCGCTGCAGAGGAAACTTAAGGCGAAGCAGGATGCGATCGTCAAGCAGGGGAAGGTGGTCGCCAAAGCCGAGGGGGCGGTCACTAATGCCCAGAAGGCGCTTGAGGATGAGCGCGAGCGGGGCAAGGCGCTGCGCGTCGAAGAGCTGGAGCTGGAGGCGAATACGCTGGGCCTCCACGCCGTGGCCCCCAAGCCGCCGGACGAGAAGGATACCCCCGTCGAGAAGGGCCCGGACCTCAACTTGGAGGGCCTGGTGGCGCTGCTCAAGGAGTTCGGCGCCACGGGCGAGGTCACGGAGCGCGTCCTGGGCCACCCGGAGCTCGCCGAAAAGGTGCTGGCCCAGCCACTTATTGAGGAACGCACTCGGCCTGCTCCCGGTGGTGTCCCTGGAGAAGCTGGCGGGCAGGTGCCTGGCCCCAAGCGTCCCAAGTGCGCTGCGGACAAGGCGCCCATCGAGACGCTGCGGGCCAGCCTCAGCGAAGCGGGGGTGCAGGACCCTGAATGCGAACGTGCCATCGGGACACTGGCGCGCAATACGGCAGCAGCGCCAGCTAGTGGGCCTACAGGGCGCACCAAGGCAAGAACTTACAGGCTGGTGTTTGTCAACCCCGTTGTATTGGTGATGACGCAAGCTACAGCATCAGTACGTGCGGCGGGCGAGTTGGGCACCGCCAAGGGAGCCCTGACCACGGTCAATGCCTCATTCGGCGAGGGCTGACGGAGTACCTCGCCGACGCCCCTGTTCGCGGTGCAGGAACACAGAGTCTGAGAGCCCCCGGTGACAAGTTGGATCCGCTGCAAGGCCAAGCGCGTGACCTGGGCGACCTCGAGGAGGCGAGGACGCTTGCAGGCCATGTCCACTGGGGGGCGAAGGGGGGCCTGATCGTCGTCGCGGCGCACCCGAGGCACACTGTCGGCATGGGCGGCGACAGCGGCGACGCTGTCCACAAGCTGGGGCCCTACCTCCGCGCGCTCGACGCGCGCGGACTGGACTGGGTGGCCTTGTCGGGATTGGAATATGGATCTCGACGCGCGGGGCCATGGCTGGCTCAGGGGGCCATGGCTGGAGGAGGCGCGGGGCATCCCCATTGCGCCGTCGGAGCCGACTTGCTGGCAGGCGGCGGAGGGCCCCCCACCCTGGACTGCGTAATCGCCGCCCCGAACTTCGACCCCAGGCTGGGCGAGGCGAGGGTGGCCACCGACGCGGCGCTGCACCCACGCTGCCCAGTCCACGTGTACGTCTCCACGGTGGACCGCGAGGCCTATGTGCGGGTGGCAGCCGAGCCGCGTGGATTCGCGGCGGTAGCGCAAGTGGGGGCGGCACCCTACCCACGTCAGCGCATGTAGGAGACGGCGCCCCAGCAGGTCCTCAGCGTGTCAAATTCCAGCGAGTTGGAGCAGGCTTGGGGCGCAGTGGTCAGCGTGGCGGAGGCGGAGCTCTGCGATCGCTGGCACCTGGTGGGCGAGGAGAGGAGGCAGCGCGCGAGCAGGGGGCGCGGGGCCGCCGCCAAGCTCGCCCAGCCCAAGTGGCAGCCGCCCCGCAAGAGCAAGCTCCACGACCCGAGCGTGAGTGCGCACATGGTGGCGGCACGGTGGGCGAAGCACCTGGGCGCTTGTCGCAGTCGACGCATCAATTTGCTGGACGCTGCTGGTTTGGGCGAAATCCCGAAGGGCAGAGGGGGCAGGGATTCAGACCCTGGTAGTCACGCCCCGATGCCCGCATGCTCTACGACTTCGGGGCTGGCTTCTTCGTCGGGGTGGTCGTCCAGCGCCCCCCCCCCCCCCCCCCAGATGGCCGGGGACGCCCCTCCCCTGGGCCGCGGGCAGCGACGAGGCAGATGAGTTCGTCGGCCGGGGCATCGGCGTCGAGGTGCACCCGCGGCTCCTTTGGGGCACCAGAGGTCGCCGCGTGCACTTCGGGTTCGTGCTGGAGCGCGCGTGCAGCCGCGCGACCGCTCCGCGCGGTGGAGTGGCGAACAGGAGCTCAAAGATCAGATGCCCGAGGTGCACGTCGATGGGACGCAGGCGCAGGCCTAACTGTGGCAAGAGGCCTCCCGCCACGCAGGCGGTCGAGCCTGGCGACGGGCTGCGCGCTGAAGGGCCTGCAGTGGAAGTGCACGACCCACCTGCCTGCCGAGGGACGGGGCGGCGGTGCTGGCCTTGACAGAGGAGGAGATGAAGGGGGCGGAGTGGTCGGTCGGGATGGGGAATGCCGTCGCAGCGCCCACGTCTCGGAGCCGTGCCATGAAGGCCCTGCAGCAGAAGGCGGTGGATCTCGGCTTGCCAGGGGGGGGGGGGGGGGGATCGTGGCGCAGTGGTTAGTCGAGGGGGGGGCTGCCATCGCGGCGCCCACGTTTCGGAGCCAAACCTGCGCAGAGACGAGCATCACGGAAGGGGCAGCGTGGAGAAGGTCGTCGAGTTGTTCCTGGAGACCCACCGAACGGCGACGCGGCGAGGTCGGGCCGAGTCAAGAGCCAGCTCCCCGCTGACATGGTGCAGTGGTTCGACGGAGGCCTTGCGCAGATGGGCCAGGTCCAGTGGGGCGCGCAGGTCACAGGGACCGCTGACGACGCCCAGCGGCTCACCAGGGGCCACAACAAGGAGAGAGATAGGGAGTGGCGCAACTGGGCCGACAAGACCCTGGGCGGAGGCGCTAGGGCGGCGCACGGGTTCACCAGGCAACCAGCGGCGGCCGAGGTGTGGAGGGCCACCGCGCGCGGCAGCCCGCGCCAGATGGTGGACCGCGAGATCCAGGAGTGGAAGGACGTCTGGACCTGCCACGAAGAGCCACCCTTGGCGAGGCTGCCTGGCTGTGCCAAGGATGGGGGAGCTGCCGAGGAAGGGGGTGGAGCACCTCCGCAAGGCCGCGCTCAGTTTCAAAAACGGGACTGCCGTCGGCCAGACGGGCGTTGCCCCGAGGTCCTTGCGCGTGTTGTCCGCGCTCCGCAGTCGGTGTGAAAGTCTCGGGGCGTGGCCGACGACCAGGTTATGCGCGGCGCTAGTTCGGCTGCCCAAAGAGTGGAGGGTGCGGGCGGATTGCCCTTGCCAGTTCCTTTCTTCGGTTATGGGCCAAAGCGAGATCGACGATTTCGAGGGCTTGGTTGGTAAATGCAGACGTCTCTGGGGTTCGGGCGGAGCGTCGTCGGCGGCGGCCTTCCCCCGCAGCCTCGTAGCGGAGGTTGCGACCCTCAGCGGAGTCCACAGCGTCGCGGTGCTCCTGGATGCCTGGAAGGCGTTCGAAAGCCTCATAGGGAAGCAGGTGCTGGGCGAGGCCGATCGTGGGCTACCCGCAACGCCTCATGTGGGCGATCCTCAGGTACCACCACTTGCCGAGGCGCCTGAAGGCTTTCAGCTCGCTCTCGAAGAGCTACATGGCGCACCGGGGTATTCTCGCGGGCTGCTCCCACTCGATGGCGGTGCTGGTAGTGGCGTCGGCCAGGGCACGACAGCGGTCGGCCCTAGTGCGACGTCATCCCGAGGACCCTGCGGACAACACCTCCGCGCAGCGGGTCGGCATGGACCTGCAAGGGGTGCGCGTGCTCTGCGAGGCCGTCAAGCGCACTAAGCACGTCGTCGAGGACGTGGGGCCGGTGCTGCAGGTGCTCAAGTCTGGCTGCGTGGCGTCGACGAGGCAAGGGAGGGTGGCGGCCGAGCCGTTCGCCAAGCGGGTCAAGATCGAAGCCTGTCAGCATGTGCACAACCTGGGTCACGACCTCCATGGGTCCAAGGCGCGGGGGAAGGTCGCCAGGAACAGGCTCAGGGAGCTGCGGCCACGCATGCGGCGGCCAATGAAGCTGAAGCGGGTCGCAGGTGCCAAAGTGTCGTGCCTGTGGCAGACAGGGCCCCTGCCAGCTGCGGCCCACGGCGCTGCCGTGTTGTGGAAGGCCCCGTCCGAACTGGCTGCGATGCGCACCGAGGCCGCGCGGCTTGCAGGTGCCGAGGGCCGAGGAGGCAGCATCGCGCTCTCCCTTGCCATAAGAACCCGTGCTACGACCCGATTTTCGCGGCGACGGTCGAGCCGCTCATGTGCCATGCGAGAGTGATCTGTCAGCAGGAGATCGGTGGCGCGCGCGCTGGCAAGGGCCGAGGCCGGCGAGGTCAAACTGACGTGGGCATCGGCACGAGGCCTGCTCAAAGTAGTGATCCTCTCGCTCAAGCGGGTTGGGTGGGTCTTGCTTTCGTCGCTCATGATCAAGCCAGGTGAGGGTCCTGTGATTTCACTCCTGGTCACGCCGCCTCGATTCTTTCTGGATCTCGGACAGGGGATCCAGCGCTGGCAGACGCGCCAGATAGCTGAGCACCATTCTGCTGTACCGCCGAGCCGCCCGCTGTGGCCGAGAGGCCTTCGTGTCTGTGCGGGGGAGAGGTCGGCGTCGGGGACGCTGGCGGGACCGGCGGGGGCATTCCGCAGCCTGTGGTCGGACTCTCTCTGGCCCAAGGCCAAGCTCTACATGCACGGTCTGTGTGGCGATTCGGGATGTAGAGCTTGTCCGCACGAGGCTGGGGCGGTGCGTTAGGCCATGCTTTCATCGAGTGTCGTGCGCTGACACAGCGCCTGCTTGAGGATGAGAAGGACTGTGGCCTCGACCCGAGCTTGGCGTCAGCCCGTGACGCGATGCTTGAGCACGGGCCGTTTGGAGAGGGGCCGCAGGACCTCGACTCGTTTGCTGTCTCGATCGGATTCCCGCGGTGGCCCAACGCTGAGGCGCCGCAGCCGCCGAACGCAGTTCGATCTCATTCCCATTGCAGCCCCGCGCGCGCTTCGGTTGTCCGAGTTCACTTCGCTGGCACAGCGGCACCTCTTCGCGACTCGAGCACGCCTCCTCCTCCTCCTCCGCCCTCCGCCCTCCTCCTCCTCCTCCGCCCTCCTCCTCCTCCTCCTCCTCCTCCTCCTCCTCCTCCTCCTCCTCCTCCTCCTCCCCTCGGCCTCGCCTTGCCCGCCAGGCGTGGTCGTGTCCCTCGGCTGCCTCGGGCTGCTCGCCTTCTTCGCTCCGCTGCCGAAGGAGCCGGGCGGCGCAGGCCTGCGAGAGGCAGCGAGGAGGAAAGGAGGAGGAAAGGAGGAGGAGGAGGAGGAGGAGGAGGAGGAGGAGGGGGAGGATGGGGGAGGAGGAGGTGGAGGAGGAGGAGGAGGAGGGCGGAGGAGGAGGAGGCGAGGAGCGAGGAGCGAGGAGCGAGGAGGAGGGCGAGGGGGAGGAGAAAGAGGAGAAGGGAGGAGGGGGAGGAGGAGGAGGAGGAGGAGGAGGGGGAGGAGAGGAGGAGAGAGAGGAGGAGCGAGGAGCGGGAGCGAGGAGCGAGGAGCGAGGAGCGAGGAGCGAGGAGCGAGGAGCGAGGAGCGAGGAGCGAGGAAAGGAGGAGGGCGAGGGGAGGAAAAGGAGAAAGGGAGGAGGAGGAGGAGGGAGGGAGAGGAGAGGAGGAGGAGGAGGAGGGAGCGAGGAGCGAGGAGGAGGGCGAGGAGCGAGGAGCGAGGAGCGAGGAGCGAGGAGCGAGGAGCGAGGAGCGAGGAGCGAGGAGCGAGGAGCGAGGAGCGAGGAGGAGGGCGAGGGGGAGGAGAAAGAGGAGAAGGGAGGAGGAGGAGGAGGCGGAGGAGGAGGAGGAGGAGGAGGAGGAAGAAGAAGAGGAGGAGGAGTAGGACGAGGAGGAGGAGGACGAGGAGGAGGAGGAACGAGGAGGAGGAGGAGGAGGAGGAGGAGGAGGAGGACAGCGCAGGCCCATCGAGGCGGCCCATTGGACTACACCTCTTGGGCTTGGTATTGCTCGGACCTTTGCATTGTTTCTCACCGCCCACCAAGCCACCCCGACCCAACCCGGAGGCCCCAGCTTGCTCTCCATTCCTGGCGGGGTGGGTGGGGGGGCGCTAGAGGAAAAGCGAACAAACACACGTGGAACCCGTGCCCCCCCAACCCGAAATGTGGGTCTTCGGGTTAGGTTGGGGTGGTCTGGTCGATAGTCATCTTCTCGGCGAGGACCATCGAGGAGCATCCTGGATCATTGAACAAAACAACTCGCCTGGAAACAACAAATGTACAGGGATTGCACGTCCGAGCGATGGCAGGTAGGAGGTTGAACTCAGCATCGGCGTCGGTATAATCAGCGGCGAGCCCCGTGGAGGGGGCATGCCTTCTCAGAAAGCGGGGCTCCTCGCAAGCCCCACGGCCCGGGATGCCGTTTCTGTTTTCGGAGAAGGTTTTGAACATGTCTCAAAAGGCGGGAGGGTTTTGAGAAGCGCCGCCGATTTTTGCGAAGGCCTGCCCCATCTCACTTCCCCCCTTGCTCGCCGCCGAGTCGAAATTGTTGTCCGTTGGGCTGGAATGCGTGGTAGGTTGAGTTAAGGATCGGCGTTAGTATATGTCACGTGGTCGAATGCTGGCCTTTTCCGTCTGTGTCCAGTCTGGTGAAGTTTAGTCGTGGCCACGGACGTAACCAGGCAGGGTTCAATTGGGCTCAATCTGGCCTAAGAGTTTTCTCATTGGGCTTATTCGTGCGTTTCCGCTCTCACGAGGGCCTCCCACTTCCTTGTAGGCCGCGTTCGGGGGAATTCGGGCTGTACGGGGGAGCTGTTGCGGGAGTTGTGGGTGATTGTTCTCGTGTTCATGATTCTGGAGACGAAGCTGGACCCTCGGGGTTCGCACAAGAGGATGCACCGTGTTCCACGTGGGAGGGGAAACGTGGCCGCATCGCGGAGCGGTTGAGATGAGATGGCAACAGCCAGGCATCATGGTTGACTGGGACTTTGGGGAGGGGTGGATGTGGAGATTGGTCTGGAGTATGGAGGATGGCCGATCATGCGGATGCGGGGGAGGGGAGGAGGGGATGGGGAGCAGGGGAAGGCCCGGGGGTATCACATTAGCTTGAGCAGTGTGGGCATGGGTGTGCGGAAGGGATGGAGGAATTCGGTAGCAAATCATGGGAGCCTGGTATACCCTCTTAATTCCGTCTCGAGCGTCGATAAGCGTCTGGGAGTCGACGAGATAGCGCTGATTTAGGGACTAAGCAGCGTCGATTAGCGTCGATTTAGCGTCGACTAGCGTCGATTCGCAAGTGCTGACAAGATGGATGGACGGCCCCCATGAGTTGCCGCCACCGAAGAGTAGTGGAGGGACGGGATGAAATGGTACGGCAGCAGTGGACGGAGAGAGGCTCAGCCCCGCTGCAAGGCGACGGCTCGTTTGCAACTTTGCACCCTCGTTCCGTTGGGCGTCGCGGAAGTCCACGCCTGAGCAAGATGAAGGAGCGCCATTGGAATCTACACCGCGGATCCGGTTGATGGGCAACATCTTGCACCAACAGCGCGAGTGGGGTGCTGGCACAAGCTTTAGCGCGCCCCCAGGGCGCGTCGCCAGCAGGGCGCAGGATTCCGGCCAGTCGACAGGTTGACACATCGCGGCGCAGGCCGCCAATGTTGAATTGGGGGCGCAGGGCATTCACAAACATCGGCAAAGCAGTTGACACGAATCTTTCCGCCACCTGTCCCGGTGAAGGCAGCGACGGCCTGGGAGCGTTCTCGCGGCCGAGGCGCCAGACCAGCGCGGGCGACCCTGCGTCCGCGCGAGCGCAGAGCAGTGAGATCTCGATGAAGGCCAGGAGCTCGAGGAGGAATGCGCAGCTGGTGGATGTCGACATCGGGAGCCCCTTTAGGGCCTGTCAGGCGCTGAGGCGCTCGGGGCTCTCTCGGGCGCGCTGGTCCTGCGAAGCTGCCATGCCAGCAAGGATTTCCTCCCCAGCCGTCCGTCGATGCCGAGTCTTATCGTGTTCTCCCGTCTCGCCTTACCCTTGTTCCCTTAGTTGCCTCGATACGCCCGTTTTGAAACGCAACACGTCCGTGTCAATACGTTGCGTGTCGGCTCTACGTATTGGACCACGTTTTGGCGAATGTATCGCGTCGGACCCACGTTTTCAGCCTACGTGTTGAGCTCCGTATCTATACGATACGTGTTGCGTGCTGCGTATCGGGGCAGCTAAGCTTGTTCCTGTCCACCATTCTAGGACTGAGCCCTACGAGTACCAGTCTCAGCTCTCCCCTGGCCCTGTCCGATCCCTGCAGCTGTCCAGTTCTCCCACGTCCTGCTTGTGCACGCGCAGGGTTTTTTTTATCTTTTGCTCCAGCGGATTGTTCCTTGAGGACGCCTTCGGTCATCCAAATTGGTGCTCCCGCCGCAACGCTGGCCCCATTTCGGGATCGGCGCTGGACCCCCGTCGTGCAGAATGGCGCTCGCCCCAGCGCGGGCCACGCTTCTGGATCCGAGTCCTGCGCCGTCATTGCCGCCCCCGTCCGTTCCCCTCCTTTGCCCTTCCCTGGTCCTTCTGCTCATACCGGTCTTTCTGCTTGTGACGCTGCTCAGCCACCTTTTCCTCCTCTTCTTTCCTCCATGACTCGCTCCTCATCATCGTCCGCCGCCACTCCTCCTCCTCCTCCTCCTCCTCCTCCTCCTCCTCCTCCTCCTCCTCCTCCTCCTCCTCCATTCATTTTCCTTACACAATTACTCCCTGTCGCACCCCGAGGTCAACTTTTAGAGCGGGCCGGGCGTTTCGCCTGAGGCTTCCTCACCACTCATGGCCCTGAAGCATAAACATTGGCAACAGTTTCACAGATGGAGGGTAGGCCGTTTCCAAAATATGGCTCTCGCCTTAGCGCCGCGTGCATTTTTGATGAAAGAGTTTCACGGATTGAGAGCGGTTCTTTTTCAACATGTGGTTCTCGCCTTAGCGCCCCGCACATTCGTTGTAAATATTTGCAAGAGCTTCACGGATTGAGGGCGGATCGTGGCCCTGGATCAATCGCAATGTGCGCCAGGATCGCGGCCTTGGGGGCGCACATACCTCGTAGTTTACGAGGGCCCTGTCCCTCGGAGTGCGGCTCCTTCGGCGGAAGACGCCATGTGGTTTCGACAGGGTGAACCGAAACGTATTCGGGTCGTCCCAGTCTCGCTTCGTCTTGCATCGATTCGAACAGGGTCTGTTTGGCCTTGTTTTGGGTCTGTATGATTGCAACCAGCGCTAGACGAGCTCTGCGCTCAGGCAGCTTGAGCCTAAGATCCACGTCAGCTCGGCAAGGACTCGGATGCCATGGACGACCAGATCCACAACGCAATGGGACACAGCTCAGCTTAACACGGCATGGCGCAATTCAATTCAGCACGGCACATCGCAGAATCGCTTTTGGCACGCCACATCTCCCACGGCCAAGCGTTGCAGGAGCAATTCTCATTACACTCAGGAGGGAAGAAGGAAAGGCGGACCAGAGAGGGGTGGGGGATGTGCCGTCCGTCCGTCCGTCCTTTCTCCTCCCCTCCCCCTCTCCCCTCTGCCTTCCCCCTCCCCTCCCGAGACTCCCGCTTGTCCCCCCCCCCCCCTTGGTCAAGCGATCGCAAACATGGATCAAGGGGGCATAGATTAGCAACGGGCCCCGTTTCCAGGGGAAATCGCAGATCCCCGGCGCCGAACGAGGCGGCGCTTGCCGCATTTTGGGGAGGGCACCTCCCCCGATCCATGGAGGAGCATCCTTCTCGTGTGCTGCCTCCCGCCCCCTCCCTGGCGAGCACGCCACCTACCAAACCACCCCAACCCAACCCGAAGGCCTCCATTTGCCCTCCATTTCCAGTGGGGGGGGGGCGGGGAACATCGAAAAAACACGTATGGAACCCATACCCCCCCCAACCCGAAATTTGGGTCTTCGGGTTGGGTTGGGGGGGTCTGGTAGGTAGCCAGCTTGGAAACATGGCGGGACTCCTGCGCTCTGCCTCCTCCTCCGTCCCTCCCGCGCCCCCCGCTTTGGGGCCCGACCCTGGGGAGGACGAGGTCTTCGTGGCGACGTCGGTGGGCATGTTCTTCTTCGGCGTGCTGGGCCGAGGCCCGCCCCCCCGGGCCCTGCCCCCCCCCCTCCCGCGGGCCCGGCCGCGGGCCCTGCCGCGGGCGGGGCGGGCGGGGCGAGAGTACGGTAGGTCTGCGTCGTGTCGACCGGCGGCGACCCCGCCGCCGGCGTTCAACGTTGAACGCCGGCGGCGGCCCAGAATCGGTCGATGTTGAACGATCGGACGTTGCGGCAGCGGCCGATCGTTCAAGGTTGAACGATCCAGCGCGGTGTCAAAAACCAACGCCTGGGTCGGCACGACGCAAACCTGCCGTAGGGGAACAACCAGTGGCATAAGCATAAAAAACTCGGAGGTCCGCGCGGATTTCTCGGATCGGCGCTGGACCCCCCTCCCTGGCGCGCGGAGCGCGCCAGGGGCGGCGCCGGAGGCGCCGCCGGGAGGCCCCAGCGCCGATCCGAGAAATCCGCGCGGACCTCCGAGTTGTTATGTTTATGTCACTTTTTGTTCCCCCAGAGAGGCCCAGAGGTCAACGCGTTGCAAAAGTCAGGGCGGGGGGGTTTTGCACCAATCTCGGCCCCTGGGGCCCCTCGCCGGGCCTCGGGGCCAAGGGCGCCCTCGAGGGCGCGAAGTTGTTCGCGCTGCGCGCTTCGCGCTTCGGCTCCGATTCCTCATCCTCCTCTTCTCCCCTGGGAGGCGGCGCGAGAGCGCGAAGTTACTCGCACTTCGCGCTTCGCGCAGCGCGAAGCGCGAAATTGGGAGAGCCCTTGGGGACCGTCAAAAAACGCCTCGGGATGAAAGACCGGTCCTGGGGAACGGGTCGAGACTTCCAGGGGCCGCGCAGTGAAAAACTCTCGGGGGCGGGCCCGCGGAGGGAAGGCGGCAAGGACGGAGGGCCCGGGGCCCAGCCAGGCGGCCAGCCTCTCCCTGAGCAGTGCCTGCGCTGCCCGGGGGGGGGGGGGTATAGGCCCCATGCAAGGCATATCGCACCCCCCTCGGGCAGCCCTCACCTTCCTGCCCCCCCCCCCCTCGCCCCCAGGGCTATCTCCCTGCCCCCTCCAGGCCCCTCCGGGTTATCTTCCTGCTCGGCATCTGCCCGCGCCGGTTTTGCCGACAGGATTCCTTCGCTAAAAAGCCCGGGGGGGTCTGCCCGCCTCCGGTGCGGAGCCATCGCCTCCGGTAGCAAATCATGGGAGCCGGGCGTGCCTTTTTGATTCCGTCTTCAGCGTCGATGGGCGTGTGGGAGTCGGTGAGATAGCGCCGATTTAGCGTCGATGTAGCGCCGATTTAGCGTCCATTTAGCGTCGATTAGCGTCGATCCGCAAGAGCCGAGCAGACGGTATGAGAGGCTCCCACGAGTTGCCACCGAAGTCGCCTGCAGGCCCCCGCCCGCGGCTCTGCCTCGTGGCCGCAGGCCCCCAGGGAGGCCTCTGGGAGGCCACTCCTCCGGACTGGAGTCATGGGGTGGCGGTTCGGCGTCGCTTAATGGGGAGGCGATAGGTGATGGGCCGGTTTTCCACCAGGGCTGGACCTAAACGGTGTTTTGGCGATGTCGTGGGCCGTTTTCGTTTCGATTTCGTTTTGCTGTAAAGGCGGATTGAAGACAAAACGAGGGAAAACGAAAACAACACGAAAACGAAAAACACCGTTTAGGCTCAGCCCTGTTTTCCACCACCACCATAAGCTGGAGGGGGGAAGGTGGTGGAGGATGAGGAAGAAGAAGAGGAGGAGGACCCCCTCCCCCCTCCTACTTCTGATGGTGGTGGTGGTGGTGGAGAACAATCCACCAGTAAGTGGGGGGTGGGGGGGGGTGGGGGGGGCAGCGGGGGCTGCAGAAGAGGGGCCATCTAGGACTCCTGAGAGGGCCCTCGAGGGCCCAACAGGTGGCCTTCAGGGTCCGAAAGGTGCGCCTTTCTCCCCCCTCCCACTTTATCGCCCCCCATTAACTTGGCATCGCTAGGACCCGTGCACCTCTCGCGGCGAGGGCCATCGAGGAGCATCCCGGATCGATCATCGAGCAGCACGAAAACACGCACGGAACCGCAAAGTGCACGGGGACTAGACGTCCGAGCGATGGCGAGTTGAGCGACGCCCACGGCGGGGCGGGGCGGACGTGGGGGAGGACCCGGAGGAGAAGGGCGAGGAGGAGGAGGACGAGCAGGAGGAGGAGGAGGAGGAGGAGGAGGAGGACGAGGAGGAGGACGAGGAGGATGAGGACGAGGAGGAGATAGTTAGAGGAGAAGAGGAGGAGGAGGAGGAGGAGGAGGAGGGGGAGGCAGGAGAGCCGGGGGCAGATCGGGCAGGGAGTGGTGGGCCGGGGGACGCAGGCAGGAGGGCACCTTCGAGGGCGCGGAGTCGGTCGCGGCTCGCGGCTCGCGGCTCGGCCCCGCCTCCTCGTGCTCCGCTTCTGGCCCCAGGGGGGCGGCGCGAGGACCAGAATGTGTTCGCGATGCGCTCCTCACCACCCACCAAACCACCCCAACCAAACCCGAAGGCCCAAATTTATCCTCGATTTCCAGTGGGGGGGGGTCGGGGAACGTTGAAAAAACACTTGGTATCCGTACCCCCCCCAACCCGAAATTCGGGTCAAATTCGGGTCTTCGGGTTGGGTTGGGGTGGTCTGGTAGGCAGTCAGCTCCGCGCGAAGCGTGAAGTTAGGCGCCCTTGAAGAGAGGGGGGGGGGGGCAGATGGGGCCGGGTGGTGCGGGCCTCGGGATACAGGCAGGAGGGGACGGCGAGGAGAAGCCAGGTGGAAGGCCCGCGAGGACGCCCCTTCCGGCAGCCAGGGACCGACAAGGGGCCCAAGTTGGCGGCCCTTGGCGGTGACCTGTTGGCATGATTGTCCTGATCGGCGTGTGCGAGCCGAGCTAGGCCTCATGTGGGATCGTCTTGGGCCTTGGGCACTCTTGATGTCCGGAGAGGACGTCTTGGGTCCTTCTTGGGCCTTGGGGTCGTTTGGGGACCCTCTTGGGCTGCCTTGGGCTCCCTTTTAGGTTGCTGAAGATTGCAAATGCACCGATCTTCGACTTTTGGGCCTCTTGGGGGCCTCTTGGGGTTTATTGGGGGCCTCTTTTGGGCCGCTTGGGGGCTTCTTGGGGCCTCCTGGGGCGGAAGGACAAGATTTTCGGAACGCGTTTTCCCTCTTCGCCTCTCATGGCGCCCTCTTGGGCAGATCTTTGGCCGTCTTGGGCCCCTCCTTGGGCTATCTTGGAACCCTCTTTGACCGTCCTGGGGCCCTCGTAGAGGCCTCTTGCGCAGTTTTGGAGCGGTCTACGGGGCTTCTTGGGCCGTCGGAAGCCCGAGAAGACGATGACCCCAGAAACAATGAAAGACCGAAGGAACACTATTGATGTTTGCCTCTTGGGGCCATCTTGGGAAGGCTTTGGGGCTTTGGGGGCGTCTCGAAAACGTCTTGCGGCGTCTTGAAGCCATCGCAGGCGTCTTTGGCCAATCGTTCCGCGACTCGGCCGTCTCAGAACGCCTTTGAGGCCACGGAAGGCAGATTTGGAAGCTCCGGAGTCTCCAGGGGTGCGCCGAGGAGCCTTGATACACCCCCCCCGTCAAAAAGGATTTTGAATTCTGGGGCGGGGGAAAGGGGGAGCGGGACAGCCAATCGTCTTACACGCCTTCTCACCCCCGGCAAACGGGTGTCGGCGGACCACGGATTGTGGCTTCGGGAGGAGCGCGAGTTTGGCGTAACGAGCGAGGGATTGTGGCCTCGGGAGCACCAAGGCGTGGCAGGTCACAGGGAATTGCTCGAGTAGGGGGTCGACTGCAGAATTGATTTACCCCAAAATTAGCGTTCTCGTCGACTCTATAATGGTATACGCATTATGTTTGTATACAGTATATATATGTATATATTAGCATTATGCGCATTTGTAGATTCGACGGAAAATTGCATTCGGGGGTAGATCAGCTCTGCAGTCGACCCACACATACATACATACATACATACATACATACATACATACATACATACATACATACATACATACATACATTCATACATACATACATACATACATACATACATACATACATACATACATACATACATACATACATACATAGATATGTGTATGTATGTATATATATATATATATATATATATATATCGGAGTAGGCCGGGGCGGGGCCCGGCTGCTGCCTCTGGTCGCCACGGGGGCTCCCCCCGGCCATTTTCTGGCACCCCTCACGAGGATCGTGGCCCCTCGCCGAAAATTCCAGCCCTCAGTCTCCAGAAGCCTCCGAAGAGGCCACAAGAGGCCCCAAGTGGTCCCCTGAGGGCCCCAAGAGAGCCCCAAGAGGGCCGAAGAGGGCCCCAAGAGGGCCTTCTAGAGGCAAACATCTGCCCATGTCCTTTTTGTAAAACGTGCATTTTCAGCATACTCGCTGGCTTCGTCTTCACAGTGCCCCAGACGCCCCCGCGGAGCCCCAAGGCAGCCCAAGAGAGACCCAAGAGGGCCCCAGACGGCCCAAAAGGGTTGGCCTGTGGGGCTCACCGAACCCCCCGAGACGGCCCAAGAGGCCCCAAAGCCGGCCCAGGAGGCCCCCAAGACGGCGGCCTCGATCGAAATCATGTTCCCTGAAGCCTCTCCGGGAACATGATTTCTGGGTTCCGAGGACGCCCAAGAGGCCCACAAGACAGCCTCAGCGAGGCCCCAGAGGGCCCGATGTGGCTTGAAGATGGCCGAAGAGGGTCCCAAGAGGGCCTTCAAGAGGCAAACATCTGCCCAAAACGTATATTTTCAGCATACTTGCTGGCTTCGTCTTCGCAGTGCCCCAGACGGCCCAAAAGGGTCGGCCAGTGCGGATCACCGAACCCCCCGAGACGGCCCAAGAGGCCCCGAAGCCGGCCCAGGAGGCCCCGAAGACGGCCTCAGGGAGGCCCAAGAGGGTCCCGTTCGAAATCATGTTCCCGGAAGCCTCTCCGGGAACATGGTTTCCGGGCTCCCAGCGCTCCCTACTGGGCCCCAGGACAGCTTCAGCGAGGCCCCAGAGGGCCCGAGATGGCTTGAAGATGGCCGAAGAGGGCCCAAGAGGGCCTTCTAGAGGCAAACATCTGCCCATTTCCTTCGTAAAACTAACATTTTCAGCATACACTCGCTGGCTTCGTCTTCACAGTGCCCCAGACGCCCCCGCGGAGCCCCAAGACAGCCCAAGAGAGACCCACGAGGGCCCCAGACGGCCCAAAAGGGTCGGCCTGTGGGGCTCACCGAACCCCCCGAGACGGCCCAAGAGGCCCCGAAGCCGGCCCAGGAGGCCCCCAAGACGGCCTCAGGGACCCCGACAGGAGCACTTTGGTTGTGCTTGTGGTCGATCTGGTCGTCCTGGGCGCCCTCGTCGACCACGACCAGCACCGAGCCGATTTCGCTGTTCTGACGATTGTTGGCACGCGCAAGACATCCCCGAGGACGTGTCCTCGATGCGGTTGTGGTCGCTTGCTGTCCCGCACTCCGGCGGTGTCCTGCCGAGCGCCCCTTGGGCGCGGATCCATGGGGGGGTAATCTATCGGGGGGTAGCGAGGGCTGCAGCAAAGGGGCCCCTGCAGGGCCCTTTGAGGCCCCCGAGGGGGCCCGACGAGACCACCTTTCTCCCCCCATGTCATCACCCCCCAGGAAGACCTCGTCTGAGATGGAGCGATTCGTTGGATGCGCGAGCGGCCTTCCATGCATGCGTTTCCCTTTGGGCATTCTCCTGCTCGCCACAAGCGCGTCGGCCCCGCTTAGTCCCGCCTCGTCCGAGGCCCACTCCAGCGCCACGGCCCCCCAATGGGGCTTCAGCCTGCTTGATCTTTCCGACGAAGACCTCCCAGTAGTTGCCTCCTAAGCCCCCCCCCCGCAGTGCTCCTCGGCGGCGACGCTGGCACCGCCGACGGCAAGGAGGGCAAGAGCGACTGAGCCTGGGCCAGCGGCCGGCTGGCCGCCGCGGGCCCCTCGGCTCGGCCGTCGGCCGTGCGTCCCCTTTTATGAGCAGGGCCAAGTCGGGCCTGAACATTCAAGCACAATCAAGAGAACAGTCTCTGGGGGCGATCTTTTCTTGTACTTGTTGGACTATGTTGGGGGTATGTTTTGGGTATGTTTCGCCTTCCGCCCAAAAACCGCCTGTAGGGGGAGAGGCCCGACGTAAGTCTACGAGCATTTTACGAATTTTGTTTGCAGGTTCGACGAACGAATCCAGTCTGGGGCAAATTGACCCTGCACATTGACCCGTCCCTCAGCACGATTGAATTGATCCAAGGCGGGAGTTTATCCATAGCCATCGCTTGGGGATCGATCCTCGGGGACCTCGGCAGGCGGCGGACATGGACACAGTTGGGCCCCCCAGGGCCCCAAAATATCCAGATCCACTGCGCTCTGGGGTCCCAGGGCGTCGGTTCCCCAGGCAGCGGATATGGATAGATCCCCGCCTCTCACACGAATAAGGACAGAGTGGGCACGAAGGCCGCTTGTGGTTCCTGTTCATTTCGAACAGGATTCGCTGCCGATGTCGCCGCGGACTTTTTGGCCATTCGAGACAGAGAGTGACCTGCCCATCAGCTGCCGGTGTCGGTTTGGGACAACATCTCCTGTTGGGCATCGTGTTCAGTTTCTCTACCTATATCGAGCGTCCAAATTCTCCCCCTCCTTGTGAAAAGCCTGGAAGTGAGCCCAAGTGGCCCGGGGGGAATTGGCGAGGGGTGGGTGCGGGCAGGCGTCGTGCGCAGTGTTCGGTTCCAGGTCTCGCGATCTGCTTGTGTTCGGGGGCCGCCCTCGTCGCCTTGTGCCCCCCCCCCCCGCGCTCGCGCTGTTCTTGCAGGCCGGGCCGCAGCAGGGTGCAAAAGCAGCTTCTCGCGTGATGCGCATACCTATCCGCCCCTCAACACTCAGGAGGGACAATAACACACAGAGACACAATGAATCGTCGACCTGCAAGGAAATATGGGAATCTATGGGAAGTGGGGGTAAGACGAAATCCCCAAACTTTGGAAACACATGGGGAATCCTGTTATTTGTGTGTATTCATTTGTGTGTCCCTGGGCCCCGTTCAAACACAGAAGTATGGGCACCGTTCAAACACAGAAATATTGGAATCTATGGGAAGTGGGGGTAAGACAAAATCCCCAAAACTTTGGAAACACATGGGGAATCCTGTTATTTGTGTGTATGTATTGGTGTGTCCCTGGGCCCCCTTCAAACACAGAAGTATGGGGGGTGCACATTGCGGGCGGGCGGGCCGCCCCTCCTGCCCTCCCTCCCATCCCTTCCTGCCCCCCCTCCCCTCCTGCCCTCCTCCCCTCCCTCCCCTCCCTCCCTCCCCTCCCTCCCCTCCCCTCCCTTCTGGCCCCTCCTGCCCTCCCTCCCCTCCCCTCCTGCCCTCCCTCCCCTCCCCCTCCTGCCCTCCCTCCCCTCCCTTCTGGCCCTCCCTCCCACCCTGCCCTTTGTTCCGCTCCCCGTCTTCCCCTCCGCCTGGAGGTCTTCCTGGTCGATGGCGCCCTCCTCTGAGCGACAGCGAGGCCCGCCTCCTGTTTGCCCCCCCCCCCCCCCCCCGCCGTCACCCCTCTGGTTTCTGTCCCTTTTTCCGTCGCGCGTCATTTAGGCCGCCGCTTCGTTTATTGCGCCCTTTGACGCCGCCCGACTGTTCTCGGCGCGGTCGCGATCAAAACGTATTCCCGCAGGTCACCAGCCCATCTGCAGGAACGACTGGCGTGACAGTTCCCTATATATGTAGACACATACACACACATATATATATATACACATATTAAGACGAGTTGCGAGGCGCAGAGACGAGGGCCACACTTTGAGCCTTGGCCGCCCTCGACCATTGAGGCCCTTGCAATGTTCAAAACGAGAGTGCGAGGCGCTAAAGCGAGAGCTACAAAGGAACTGCCCTCCATCCGAGAAGTACTTGCAATTTGTTATGACAAGTGCGCGCGGCGCAAAGGCGAGAACCACATTTTGAAATCGGCCCGCCGTCCACCCGTGAAGTTCGTGCAATTTATAAGGCTCAGGATCACAGGTGGTGAAGAAGTCTAAGGCGCAACGCCTGGCCCGCCCTACTGACACGCGTCGTGGTGACGCAGGGATGAGCAGCTTAAAAGGAGAAGTAATGGAGGAGGGGGACTGGCAATAGTTAGTGGTGGCAGTCGAGAAAAAAAGGGAAGTGCAGCACGCGTGTCAGAAGAAAGTTTGGCTCAAAGTCCTTACCCAGTTCATGGACCCTTCAGGTGTCAAGGCACGCGTGACGTAACTTAGTGGGTTTCGGCGCGTTCCACTATTGTTGGTGTCGCCATTGCTAAAAGTAACTTCAGCGTGGATGTGTTTCTTCATTTTTTGATGGTTAATTCGCGCACGTCCATCGATCATGTGGTTTGGCGATATGTGCGAATACCATGTGGACAACAGGCTTCGACTCTCCTCCGTTCTCCGGTTCCTTCCTTATCGTATTCATTACTATTCTCCCCTTATTGCCGTCATTATCATTATCTTCGTTTCCCTCCCGCCGTCCGCATCTGCTGTCAGGGCCTGCGGGAGGCTCCAACAGGGTGCCAGGAGAGCCTCAAGAGGGCTCCGGGGCAGCCCAGGAGGACCCAAAGAGGGTTGCAAGCAGGCCCTAAGAACCCCCACGAAAGCCGTGTGGGGGCCCAGCCCTTCCTCCGCCCCGCCCTGCCTAACCTTCGATGCTTCGCGTATGCCCACCAGCCCAGCCAAAAACAGTCACCAGGCGAGTTGTTTTGATCAGGGATGCGTAGTAGCAGCATGCGGCGCCGCAGTGAGCCGCATCCGTGTTCGCGGGTTCTTAACAGGAGGATGAAGAGATACTCAAGTAGGAGAGAACAGGGAGGAAGAAGAAAGACGATGAAAGGGAACAGGAGGAGAAGGAGGAAGGTTGGGAAGGAGGAAGTGAAACGTGCTAGAGCATGAAAAGGTAGGAACAAAAGACAGAGGAACTTGAGGGAGGTAGGAGGAGGCACGAGTAGCCAAGGGGAGGCAACCGGCGCACAGGTGATCCGTGTGGATCACCCGTGCGCCTTGTGCCTTGGCAAGCGAACGTGTAGGAATATGCCGGAGGGGTTGGGAACAGTAGGCGGATGTAGTAGGAGTTAAAAAAAGGCAAGAACAGGCAGGGGTATGTAGTTGCAGAGACGATGCCCAAGCAAGTTGCGTGAATAAGGGAAGTGCAGCAACATGTCGCGCAACCAAGACGGGGACAGCCCATTCATCAGAATGGACAAGAGGTCGCAGGAAGACACGGAGGATGCCCAGGAACGGGGAGGGAGGAAAAGGAGGAGGAAATTGAGGAGGGGGGGGAGGAGGAGATGGACGAGGAGAGGGAAGAGGAATAACGGGAGAGGAAAAAGGACACGACGATGACAGGAATCAATCATCGAGGCCTTTTGCGGGTCTTTCACCCCCGTTGTTTGCTAGAAGCCCCCCGTGGGCCATAATGAAGCCTTTTTGGAGACCTCTTGGGTCCTCTTGGAGCCCTCTTGGGGCCTTCTTGGGGGTCTCTTAGGTCCCTATTGGAGGCCTTTGGGGCCTTCTTGGGGCCATCTTGGAAGCCGTCGGTCAAGGAAGGGGGGGTCCCAAACAGGGCCCCCTGCCGCTCTTGAGCCCCTAAAGTCGCCTCGTGGGGCCCTCTTGGGACGCTCTTGGGGCACCCTTGAGCGCCGCTGGGGCCGTCTTGGACCCCTGCTGGGCTTTTTAAAAGCCCTCTTTTGGCCAGCTTGGAGCCATCTTGAGGCCTCAAGAGCCCATGGGAAGCGAAAAGGCGGAAAGGCAGAACACATTGAAGCACACAATGGTTTTGATGGACTGGCCTCTTGGAGGCCTCCTTGCAGAGGTCGAAGGGCACCTGGGACCGTCCTGAGGCGGTCTTGAGGGCTCTTGGAGGCATGTTGGAAGCTATATTGAACCGTTCGCCTTGGGATATCTACAAGGATCTTGGAGGCCTTCTCGGGTTCCCTGCGGTCCCCTTGAAGCCATCTTGGGCCGTATTGAGCTCTCCAAAGGCGCGAGGCCACCCCCGTCCGGACCCATGAGAGGGGTTAGGTAGGGGGATGGGGGAACCCCTTCCCCGAAGGGGAACAAGGGGGTTGGAAGAACGCACTCGTCAAACCACTAACGCCCGAAAGGGCTGGCGGGATTCCTGTCTCCTTCCGTCCCTCTTCTGTGGCGTGCACCCCCCCCACTTCTCCTTAGCCTTCCCCTCCCTCCCCCCTCCAGGCTCCCCGCGAGGCCCAGTGAAAACTTCGAGGAGAAAAGCTCGGCCCGAATACCTCCACGAACACTTTGCGGATTTTTCCTTGGGCGCGCGTGCCGAAAAAACACGCGCGGAAAAATCCGGAGGGCGCCCGGGGAGGTTTCCAGGGCTGTATCGGAAAAATCCGGGCAGAATTCATTCAAGAATCCGGGGTTGTATTCCCAGGCGGCCGCGGAAAAATCCCACCAGCTTTTCAGAACGTGAGTGGTTTAACGCGTTTTTTCTCCCAACCTTTTCTCCCCCTTCTGGGAGGGGGGCACCCCTCCTCCTCCCTTGTCCCCCTCCCTGTGTCTGGACGGGGGGTGGCCGCGTGCCATTGCAGCGCCCAATATGGCCCAAGATTGCTCCAAGGGGGCCGCAGGGAACCCGAGAAGGCCTCCAAGATCCTTGTAGATATCCCAATAATCTTCAAGATGTTTCAATATAGCTTCCAACATACCTCCAAGGCAGTCAAGACGACCCTAGGACGGCCCCAAGTGTCCTTTCGACCTCTCCAAAGAGGTCTCCAAGAGGCCCACCGCGTCCTGGACCACATGGGGCACTGCTTGCATGGATCTCATGAGTTCGCCAGTGCTCGTTGCATTGGCATGGAGGGCGGTTTTCTCGCGGTTTTCTCTCACGTCTACCTGTTTCATCGTCTTCGACATGTTATTTCGCCATTTACTTTTGACGAATTCGAGATTATCCCTGACACTATGGCTGGCCCGGGCAACTTTCGGGAGGTGGAATTTGACAGACCTACCGTAGACAACGGTTACTGCGAGCGCTGGGCTGCTTACTCCAGATTTCGTAATAAAAGGAGGGGGGTCTCATTTCGGGGGTGGGTCTCTTCCAGGCTATCTTGGAGGGCCTGGGGGTCTGGGGACGAGTTTTTGGAGGGTTCTCCCACGGGGGAGGTCTGACATGGCTTGTCTTGGAGGGTCCAGACCCCCTCCCTTTTATTACGAAATCTGGAGTACCTAGTGATCACAGGTTGCATCCTTCCGTTCCTCGGCTTCCTCGTTCTCCTCATTGTGCCGACGGTGCTCGACGGGGGCAGTTCGGCGGAGACATTTCGGTGATCACCTGGAACGCTCAGGCTTTACTCTGCGCCGACCCGTTGAGGCACGAGGTCAAAGCGAAATGCATTTCCACGCTCATGAGCAAAGCCGACGTCTTGATGCTTACGGAGGTTCACGGCACGGAGGTCGCGAATCAGGTCTGGCGCCCTCCTTGCGGCTCAACGGCGTTTTGGCCCCAGGGCCCCACTCCGGGGATTGCGGGCGTCGGCATTATTGTCCGCGACGCGTTCCTCTAGCAGTTCCACGGCGTTCCGCGCTGGACGCATATATGGCGGGGTCGCGCCGCCAAGCTTTTATTCCGAGGAGTTTCTGGCGATTCTGATCTAGTTGTAGCCTCGCACTGGGGCGCGTGCTCAACCTGCGGGGCACGATCTGGCTGGGGCCCCAGAAGCACTGAGAGCTGGCATCACTTCCTTCGGGGGCCTTCGGCACCTGCTCCGGCGACGCATCGGCGACGCTGTGGCACCGCGACTCGACGTTCTTACAGTCTTGGGTGGGGTCTTCAACTACGTGGCTGACGCGAAGGGCCGATTCTCTGCACCGTCGGCCGCCTATATATAGCGGCAGGCGGGACAACGTGCGAAGCTGGACCGGCTATGCGCCAATTCCCCCGTCACGGATCAGTTCGACTGGCTTTTCCAAGTCTCCGTTTTCGATTGGCGACGCGATCTCTTTCGCCACCGCCCTGTATTTTTCGTTCGTCGCATGCCGCGGAGATCTCGCGATGCAGCCTGGCTCTTGTCTACCGAGGCGCTCTTGCACGATGCCTTCCCGAGGCGGGTGGCCCTGGAGCATTTTGAGAAGTTGCGAGACGACCCAGACAGAGACCCCATGGCCAGGCTGGCGCTATAGGGCTGCATGCGGACGGTCGCTTTGCGTCTAAAGCGCGAGTCGCTAAGCGTGCCTCCGGCAGTCTCCGAGGAGGACCGCCTCGGGGTAGCGCTCAAGGTTATGAGGGCCATCAGGGAAGATCGTAAGCCGAGTGCCTCTCCAGCTACGCCAGCCTCCGCGATTTCGTCAGGAACCCCTACGACACGACTGGCAATCGATCGCGGTCGTTGGACGGCTTGCGTCAGCATGCTCGGGGGCCCGCCAAGGGGCACGCCATCGACGAGCTCGGAGAATCCCATGCCGAGCTTACGGGCCGCGACAGTTTCGCCGCCAATGAGGCCCACCAGAGGAACGCCCGACTTATTTTTCGGCTTGCGCCAGGTCGCACGGGCTCGGCTTCTGCAGCCAAGCGGCTAGACGGCGACAGTGTCGTCAAGCCCTCGTCCATGGCGGCTTCGCCCATGGACCGCTGAGCGAAGGCATTCAAAGCCGAGGGCGGGAACGACGTCGAACTTGCTCGCTGGCTTGAGGAGGACGGCGGCGTCAGGCCGCTCAGCGAAATACCGCCCCTCCGGCGCTCGAGGTGGCGACTGCGCAGATCGCATTTTGTGCGAGCGCTTCGCGCGTCTGACACTGCGGCGCCCCGCCCCGATGGAATTCTTTGCGCCGCTTGGCATCGGCGTTTGAAATTATCCGCAATCATCCGCCGAACGCTTGATGGATGGCGGCGGCCCTGGGGTTCTGGATGAGGCCGATGCGGATTTCAACAAGAGTTTAGTTCTTTTCCCCGAGAAGATTTCGGGGCACACGGAGAGCGGCGACGTTTTCTACGACTCCGAGAACCCGCGCCCCTTGAGCGCGATAAACGCGGACAACCGTTGAATTTGCAACGCCGCGAGGCTGCTGATTGAACCTCCTGCGGGCCCCCGGGCGCTTCCATTGCAGCGCCGTTTCATCGGAGGCCGCACCGCGTTAGCGAATTTGGTGGGCATCGACGAGGCCATCGCCTTGAGCGGGCGCGCTTCGGGCGACGCGGGCGCCATCTTTTTCGACTTTGTCGCAGCGTTCCCGTTCATCGAGCACGGCGCCATCATGGTTGTATTATGACATCTCGGGCGGCCGCCTGGGGTGCTCCGGCTGATCGATCTCCTCTACACCAACATTACATGCGACGTCATTTTGGGAGGGCCCTAGCGTTGCGGGTCTACCGTCGCCCACGGCGTGCGGCGGGGGCGCCCGCTATCCCCGCTGCTACTCGCCGTAGCCACGGACGTGCTCAACCGACGGGTCGCCCGGGAAGCCCCCTCGGGAACGCATGGAGTTTACGGCGACATGCCAGCCCCGCTTTTCATTCAGGGTGTCGCGGGTATCCGGGCGAGATTATCGCAGCTTTCCCGGAGCCGGGGTTGTTCGCGTTCGCGACGAGGCAAAATACTTGGGTTATTTAATCGTTTTGCTCACTCCGCCGGCCCATGTAGCCTCATCTGTATTGTTTGCCCGAGGGATCGTTGTCAATGCGGCGTTGGTGGGTTTTTCTTGGCAGGCGTTTCGGGGGCCTTTTGGAGGCAGTGTTGAAGCCTCTTGGGGGCTGTTTCGGGCTGTTTCGGGGGCCCTGGGGGGTTGTTTTTGGGCACCTTGGAGGCTTCTCGGGGCCGTTCGGGAGCTTCTTGGGGTTTGGTGGTGGTCTCGGAGGTCCTCCTTAGGGCGGAAAGCTCGAAATGCCTTCGTGGGGGCGTGCTGGTTGTGGATGCTCACTCTGGGGCTTGTCGATGGGGGGAGGGGGCATTTGATGCGATGATGGAGCCCTCGTGTCCGAGGGTGGCGGTAGGAGGAGGAAGGAGGTGGGAGGAGGAGGAGGGACGAGGGAGGAGAAAGGAGGGAGGATGGAGGAGGGAGGAGGGGGGAGGGAGGAGGCGACGGAGGAGGAGGAGGAAGAGGAGGAGGAGGAGGAGGAGGAGGATCGCTGTCTGGTTGATTGAGTGCTCGGGGGGCATTTGGGGTGCCTCCTGAGAGCGCTAGGGGGTCTCTAGGGGGCCTCTTGGGGACTTCCTGAGGGCGCTTTGGGGGCGTCTTGGGGCCTCTTGGGGGCCTCTCGGGGCTTCCTGGGGGCCTCTGAGGGCCGAGAGTTCGAGATTTTGTTTCGTGTTCCCTTTCTGGGGCCCCTCTTGAGGCATTCTGGGGGCCCTCTTGGGCCGTTTTGGGGGCTTCTTGGGCCGTCTTGGAGCCGTCTTGGAACCGTCTTGGGCCGTCTTGGGGGCCTCTTGGGGGCCTCTTGGGCCCTCTTGGGGCGATCTTGGAGGCCTCTTGAGCCGTCTAGGGGCGTCGGGGAGCCGAAAAGGTGGAAACGCCCAAGTCTGTCCCAAACCTAAGTGAAAACCGTCAATTTAGCTTTTGTCGGTTCTCTTGGGGGTGTTCCTGGAGGCCTCTTGGGGCATTTTGGAGGCCTCTTGGGCCGTCTGGATTCCAGCTTGGGCGTCGTGGAGCGATCTTCGGCCGTCTCGGGCCTCTCTAGGACCGTGTTGGGGGCCTCTTGGGGCCCTCTTGGGAGCCCTGGGGGAGTTTCCCGGGCCTCGCCTGTGCCGCGCCTGGGGTACTTTCGGCCCCGAGACTCCCAGGGGCCGCCCCACGCGCGCGAAGTATAAATATTATGTAGATTTTACCGAAGATCTTAGATCTTAGCACGCCTCTGGCCCGTTGGGCCGGCGAATTATGATGGCCTTGGGCGAGCCGGCGAATCTTGGCACGCAGCGTTCAACTCTCGAGAAAGAGAGAGAGAGAGAGAGAGAGAGAGAGCTGCACTTTGGAGCCGGTTCGGTTCGGTGTGGACGTTTTCCATCGTAGTTTACCTCGCGTACGTCAGCTCAGTCTTGTTATTTGCCGCTGAGCTGGGCCCGCTGCCTGATCGGTTCCGCCAAGCTGAGGAGAAGGCAGTTCAGTGTCTTTCCCTCGGCCCGTGCAAGTGGTTAGCCCTGGGCTTCCTGCAATCACTGCAGTGCCTCGGCTTCCCGAGTGAGCTCCGTGACTTGAAGGCTGCTGCTGTTGCCGCCAGAGCTCGGGTCGCACTGCGCGAAGATGTGCAATCTGGGGGCTTCAGGTCGATGCCAGGGCGCGGAGGCTGGAGTTGGCGATGAGCGACCTCCGCAAGTCAGAACGAGTCTTCGCGCGCGGCTCTTGGATACGACGGCGTTTCCTCTTCGCTTTGGAAGCGGCCGTGCAAGCCGTCCGAAGGGTTTCGGCCAACAGCCCTGTTTTGACGGACGTCGCGCACCCAGAGCATCGGATTGAGGGCTGGCAAGCCCGGGCAATCGCGGCAGTCCACGGCGCCGACCCTACCCAGGTTCACCCAGTTTTGCGGAAAGGTCTAGATCGTTGGGTTTCCCCCGTAGCCTGGGCACCGCGTGGACCGGTATCTACGGAGCCAGGGCACGCTCGCGCGGCCATCGATGGGTGGACACGTGCGAGGAGGTTTGGAAATTAGGGCCCATGCGCTCTGGGGTGCGGCTGCGGAGAGGATTCGATACATCGTTATGTTTCCTGCAAGAATTTGCACCAATGGTCGAAGCGTTGCCTCAAGTTGGGCACCCCTGAGACCACATGGCGGGTATCTACATTTGTGGGGATCGCTGACCCTGGCGCTGTCCTCGGACCTCCTCCTGCTGCCGACCTCGATGGAAGACTCGCCTCGAGAGCCATCGCTGTGTACGCGGCTGTCCGCACGCACGCCTCAATTCGCCACGGGGCACCGCCAGATTGTGCGCCTGACCTTTTCCGGGGATTTGTCCGTGAGGCAACGGGGGGCACGCTGAATCAGGCGGTGTGGTGAGCGTTGCATTTCAGCGTGCTCGCCAATAGTGTCCCTCCTCCCCTCATCCCTACCATCTGGGCGCTGTAATGTTTGGCGGCACTCGGTGCTGCCATCTTATTTGTCACACGAGTACTGGAGTATTTTCACGGCTCTTGCCTTTCGCACGCCACGCGCGCGTTGTTTCGATCGTCATCCGTGACTCGCCTGCGTGTTAGCTGCAGGGCAATCCACAGCGGCCGCCGCGGTTTGGCATTGCTTGCTGTCTTTGTTTGTGCAGCCCTCCTCCCTCCCTCCCTCCTCCTCCGTTTCCTCCTCCTCCCAGTGGTGTCCGTTAGTTCTGAGCATTTTCTGAGGGTCGAGGGTTTGAGGTGAATTCCACATGGGCTTTTGCACCTCGAAAGCCAATACATCTTGTGATTCACCTCTTGCAGATTCAGGCTTCGAAGACCCATCGAAACGGCATTTCAGATTTCACCCTTTGCCTTCCACCCAAAGAAAATGCTCGGTAGCTGCTGCTCTGCGCAGGGGGGGCACGATTTGTCCGCTCCAGCTGGCGCCTGCGGTAGGCAGGGTCTTAATTTCAATGTTGGGCGTACCGGCCGATCCTCACTTTTTGGCTGGCGCCCGTCAGTCTCTTCGAGCCTTGGTGGCGCGCGACGGCTCGCGTGTTGCAGGTTGGCCTGACCGTTGCTCTTTGTGTTCCTCCTCCTCTTCCTCTTTCCTCCTCCCCAAGGGCCGCCGCCGATCGCGGCTAAACGTGATATTAACATGGTTTGGCCTCTCCGCTCCAAGCGCACAAGCGCTCGAGCGTGAAGAAACATCGCCTCGATAGGAATCGGCCTTCGCGGCTAAACGTAATATCGGCATGGTGTGGTGACGTTAACCTGGCCGGCCACCTGAGCAAACCAAAAAAAGGCCTTCAAGAGGCCCAAATCTTCAAAATCATTGTGTGTTTCAATGTGTTCTGTCTTCTCGCCTGTTCGCTTCCGATGGGCTCTTGAGGCTTCAAGATGGCCCTGAGCTGGCCAAAGAGGGGCCACACAGGGGCCCAAAACGGCCCCAAGAGTGCCCAAGAGCGCCCCAAGAGCGTCCAAAGAGGGCCCCAAGAGGCGACTTGGGGGGCTCAAGAGCGGGGGGGCGGGGCCTGTTAGGGACCTCCCCTTTGCTTGACCCACAGCTTCCAAGATGGGCCCAAGAGGGCCCCAAGAGAGCCCCGAGAGGAACCAAGAGGCTTCCAAAAAGGCCCCAGGAGGGCTTCACGATGGCCCCGAGATGGCCCCAAGGGGCTTCCAATAGGCACCCCGAGCGAAAGACTCGCAAAGGCCTCGATGATTGATTTCTGTCGTCGTCGTCGTATCCCCCTTCCTCTCCCAACCTTCCTCTTTCTGCTCCTCGTCCTCCTCCCCCTTCCTCCGTTTCCTCCTCCTTGTCTTCTCTCCCCGCTCGTGCGCATGTTATGTTTCTTCATGCGGCTTCCTCACCTTTCTAATGCAATGGCCTTGTTTGTTGCATTGCGTGCTGCTGCACTTCCCTGATTAACGCAGCTTGTCTGGGCATCGTGTCTGCAACTGTCTCCTTCTGCCTGTTCCTGCCCCCTCCTATGTCTCCTACTTCCTCCTACTTGCCCTGCCCCTTCCCACCTCTCCCTACACCACTGTCTGCCAGGGCGCGCGCCGCACCGGTGATCCGCGCGGGTGACCCGTGCGCCTGTTGCCTCCCCATGGCACCACGCACTGTCCCCTACATTGTGCCCTACATCCCTCAACAAGGGCGCCCTCGAGGGCGCGAAGTTATTCGCGCTTCGCGGTCCTCGTTCCTTCGCCCCCTCCTCCTCGTCCTCCTTTTCTCCCTTTCGGGGAGCGGCGCGAGAGCGCGAAGTCATTCGCGCTTCGCGCTTCGCGGAGCGCGAAGCGCGAAGTTGGGAGCCCTAGCTCAAGTTCCTCTTCCCCCGTCTGCCCTCTGCATGCTCTGGCACGTTTCTGCTTTCTCAGGCTCCGCTTCATCATCCCAACTCTTCTCCCCTCGTTTGCTTCTTCCTCCTCCTACGAATTCGCGAAAAGGGATGCGGCCCACTGCTGCCCCGCATGTTGCTACTACGCATCCCTGAGCAGGCCAACTCGCCTGGTGATTGTTTTTGGATGGGCTGGTGGGGATACGCGAGGCGTCAAGAATTGACCAAGCGCCGGGGTGTTTTTTGGGCGGCCAGGCGCGTTTCCGTCGAGATTTCGTGAGCCAGTCTGGTTCAAACAACTGGCGGCGTATTTACAGGCATTCCCCTTCCTGGGGACATCTGTCCAGACTCAGCGTGGCCTTCTTTCGTATTGCCCTTCTTTCGTGACTTCCAGTTCGCAGCTTTACTTCTGTAGCCCCTGGCTCTGCTCCATCAGACGGCTAGCATTCCGCCGCCCTCGCTAAATGTACAACTGTCCGCGCCGCAATACACGCGAACTTTCCAGTTGGCTGCTGATTGTTTGTTTGGTTTTCGATTGGGAGTGCAAGCGGGGCGCGGGCGCTAGTTTTGTGGGATTCCATGGGCTGCTTTCCCTTGCTGGCGTCCGCGGTCGATTTCGCAAGCCTTCTCTTCTGACTGAAAAACGCATTCAGTGCGATCTGGCGTTGTTCGGCACGGGGGCCACCAAATTAAACTTAAGGAAGGACAAGTTACCCACGCGTCCCTTCCTAGCCCTGGGCGGAGCCAACTATTGTGCTTCGGATGTGTGCGAGACGTTTGGAGACGGCCCATATGGTGTCTGTCCCTCTCGGGGAGCTTTGGAGGCAGTTCTGGGAATTGTTTGGGGGTTGATGGGGGGCGTGTTCTTGGCCCCTCGGGGTCCCTTCGGGGCGTCTCCCGCGCCAGTTGGCACAAAAAACCTCCCGGCCCCCCGCCCCCCTCCTTCCGCCCCCCCCCCCTTGGCCCCCCGTCCGCCCTCCCCCCCGTCCGTCCGTCCTCCCCCCCCCCTTCGCGTCCTCGAACTGGACGGCCCAGGCCCCCCCGCCCGCGGCCGCCGGCGCTCGCTCCGGCCCACCCGAGAGCGCGGGCGGCGTGGCCTCCCGCTGCGGGCGCCCCGCGGGCCCGGGCATCAGCGGAGAGGGGGCGCGCGCGGGCGCTGTCGGGGGGCAGGGGCGGAGGGGGCGGCCGGGAGGAAGGCGGCCAGGGCGGGAAGGGGGGGAGAGGGGGAGAGCGACGGGGAGGGGGGCGGGGAGCGCGAGGAGGAGAGGGAGGAGGGGGGCGAAAAAGTGGTGGGCGAAGAGGAGGAAGAGGAGGAGGAGGAGGAGGAGGAGGAGGAAGACCAATGCAAACCCAAGGCGCACACTGTTGCAATAGACCCTCCCGCAAAGTTCCCCCTTCCATAGCTTCCTACGAGACCGTGTTTTCACTGCGGGAAGTGCCCCACTGGAAGAGACCCATCCGAGAGCCGCCAATCGTGCCAAAACACAACTCCCGGGACTTCAGTGCCGCGAATCAGCGTGACCGGTGCGCCCTGACAATCTTGAATCTTACCAGAACATTTCTGGGATTTCAAGACAGAACCAACGTGACTGCAGCGTCGTGGCAATCCCAAGTCGTGCCAGGACGCCGCTTCTGGGACTTCAACTACAGGAAGCCATGAAACTGTTGTAAGCTTTTACAGCGAATGCGCCCGGCTCTAAGGCGAGATCCACATCTTGGAAAAGAGCCGCCCTCCGTCATCAAAATTGCTGCAACCTTCTACCACGAATAATGTGCGCGGCGCTGAGGCGAAAGCCAGGCCACATTTTGAAAGCCGCCCGCCCTCCGTCCGTGAAAATGCTCCGAACTTTTAGGACGAATGTGCGCAGCGCTAAGGCGAGAGCTGTATCTCGAAAACGTCCAACCCTCCATCCGTGAAGTTACTGTAAACGTTTAAGACGAATGTGCTCGGCGCTAACTCGAAATTCATATTCGAAACAAAAACACCCATACGTGAAATTGTTGCAAGTGCGGGGCCATAAGTGGTGACGAAGTCTGAGGCGAAATGCCTGGCCCGTCTTCCCGACGCGTTTGGGGGTACGACAGGGAGGAGTTATTTATACGGACGAGGGGTGGAGGAGGAGGATGAGTCGAAGAGGTGGAGGAGGAGGGAGAGGAGAATAGGGACGACGAGGGCGGGAACGTATTTCGCTTTGCCTGTCTGCATGTTCTCGCAAGGGGTCAAGCAGGCAGCGGGGCCCAAAACACACACGCAAACTTTTCCTTCAGCGGCGAGGTGGCGGCGCCAATGCGAGTACGAAGGTGGGCCGCGCTTAGTCCAAGTGCCACATGGCGTTGCAGACGCCATGCATACGCATGGAGAAAACAGACGCATGCAGAAAACGCGAGAACGGGCGTGCACGTGGAAAACGACGAAGAGGCTTTGCAAATGCAGGACCGCGTGGAGCACATCCAGCACATTCGTGAAAGAGGCGACTGAGGTTTCCACAATCTTGTCATCCCGCAGCCCAGCTGCAAGGGTGCGACGCGAGAGCTGTCCGTGCGGATGAGGGACACGAATGCAAGGGAAAAGGTAGTACCTGCACGGCGATGCAGAAGTGGACGAGGCGCGCACAAGGTTAGTTCGGACGGGGCTAGGACGAGGATACATCCGTTCCAGAACGTTCTGGAAAGCTCTCAGGGCGTTCCGGAACGCTCTGAGAAGGCCGCAGCGCCCGAGACATCGTCCAGAGGCGCCAGACCGTAGAGATTCTCGATATATCCTCACCCGATGTTATCCTCGTCCTGGCTGGCTTCGTCTCACACAACGTTAGACCGCAGCTCTTCTGCAAAGGTGCCGGAGGAGGGCCGGGAGAGCAGCCATCACCATGAGGAACAGGAGCGGAGAAATCACGCAGACACAATGAATCGTCGACTCCCAGGAAAATATGGGAGGATATGGACAATGGGGGTGAAGACGAACATCCAGAAAATATAGCAGAATACCAGGATTCCTGGGATTTGTGTGTATTTATTGTGAAGGCCTTACGTCCGGTGCCGCCGACCCTGAAGGTTTAGGCCGTCGATGGCGACGGGATGTGTGATCACAGGAAGGAGCTAAAGGACAACGTGACAGGGTAGGCGGAGGAAGTGTGTGAGGAGGAGGAGGAGGAGGAAGTGGAGGAGCAGGAATCCTGGGATTTGTGTGTATTTATTTAATCGCTTCGCTGATTCCGCCGGCCCTGGATCGCTATTTGGGGTCTCTTGGGGCCGTCTTGGGGGCTTCTTGGGGGCTTCTTGGGAGCGTCTTGGGGCTCCCTGGCGGCGTATTGGGCTCCCCTGGGGCCTCTTGAGGCTCTTGGGGGCCCCTTGGGGCGGGAGGGAGATTAGTCGATTGCAGCCCCCCCCTCGGAGGCCACGATCCTCGTGAGGGGTGGCGAAAAATAGCCTCCCCCCTGGGGATCGCCCGAGGGTCAGCCGGGGATCGGCCGGGGTACTTTTCGTCCGGGGCCCCCCAGGGGCCGCCCCGCGCGCGCGAACTAGAAATATTGTTAGGTAGTTACCGGAGATCTTAGCACGCCTCTAGACTCTGGCCCGTTGGGGCTGGCGAATTCAGGATGGAAAACTGGTCCTGGGGAATGGGTCGAGACTTATGGGGGCCGCGCATGGAAAAATCACGATATCGGATGTCTGGGTATGGAGTCGGCGCCCAAGCCAAAGCGACGGAGAAAAGGTCCCGCCTGTACCGATGGACCTCTGATCCCCCGACAAGCGCAGTGGGCGTGGCTCGGGATCACCACGGTCCCCGTTGGCGTGGCCGGAAGAGATCCGGCGTCGGCCCCAGCACGTGCGCAGTACAGACAAGCGCAAGCGTGGGCCGCACAAGAGAGGGGTGCCACAGCAGACTTTCACGCACGCACTCTCTCAAGCACACGCACACACACACACGCACACGCACACGCACACGCACACGCACACGCACACGCACACACACACACAACCACGCACACACACACACACACACACACACACGCACACGCACACGCACACGCACACGCACGCACGCACGCACGCACACGCACACGCACACACACAGACACAGACACAGACACAGACACAGACACAGACACAGACACACACACACCACACACACACACACACACACACACACACACACACACACAACACACACACACACACACACACACACACACACACGCACACGCACACGCACACGCACACGCACACGCACACGCACACGCACACGCACACGCACACGCACACGCACACGCGGCCACGCGTGCAGCGTCGCGGCGTAGACCAGGCCACATAGCCCCCGGCGGAGGTGCGGGGCATAAGACGCCTGCCATAGTCCGAAGACAAGCAACGAGCAGAAGCATCAAGCCGCCACGGCTGGGCGCGGCTCGGATAACTGGCACGCTCGGGCCCACGGGGGGGGTCCAGGGACCGAGTTTGAGTTGCCGTTGTCTCAAGCCTCGGGGGCAACGGCAGTGGCGGATAGGCTCAGGCGGGGATGCATCGGCCTCCCAATCGCCCACGCATCACTACACTAGGGGCCCGATAGCTCCACCTCTCCCCTGAACGTGCGGATTCGCTATCGGGGCTTATCGCCGGTCGCACCCTCGTTTCCAACGTGGCGCACCGTGCTGGCGATCCGCGCAAGCTACCGCGTGAGGTCGCTGTGCCAACTCGCGCAAGAACCAGTTCCTTTCCCGTCGCTCCATCAGAGATTAGTGCGAGCTCCGCCCTGCAACACGCGTGCCTTTCTGTGAGACCTTGCTGCCCGAATGGTGTCCGGCCTCCTTCCCTGTCGACCAGCTCGCTCGACACGGCCTCGGGGCATGACTCTTCCTAGCCGCGAGGCAGCACCCGGTCCAGGTCCAGGTCCTCCCCGGGCTGGGCGGACCAGGCAGGCCCAGCATGATCGAATCGCTCCAGGGCGTTCTAGACCTCGGCGGCGAGCGAGCGGGGGCCCCCAGACGGGGTGGTGACCACACCGTGCGGCGAGTCGGTGGGGATTCGGGGCCACCGCGCGGTTTTGGGACTCGAGGCGTTCTCCGAGGATGTGCCGGGCGACAGGGCCCTCCAGGGTCCCAAGACCGTGCGGTGACGGACCGTGCGGTGAGGTCTTGGGGGATTTCGAAGTCACCGCACGGTCTGTCACCGCCCCGTTTCGGGACCCCACAGAAGTGAGAAGGGGCGGGCCATCTCAGAAGGCCCAGAAGTCCCCCGGCCTTCTGAGAGGTTTCCTGAGCCTTCCCCGAAGACATAGCAAACTTCCCAGAAGGCGCGAGTCATCCAGGGGATGCCAGCGGGGCACCCCACCTCGGCAACGAGCCGCGGGGGCCCCGTGTGCCCTGGTGTCGTTGTCCTGGGCGGTCCGCAGCAAACATTAGCTGCAATGCCCTGTGAAGCGACCCAGCAAAGACCTACCAAAATAAGACAATGTACCCCCCCCCAAAAAAAAAGGCGCGATGGCTTCTGAGAAGTCCCGCCGCCTTCCGACAAGGCCTTCTCCTTCTCATTTCCCCTCCTCGATCGCCGCCAAAGAACACTCTCGGTTCCAGATCGCTCTGAAGCAGCCGCGGCGCCCGACGCACCCTCTGGACCTCTGGGCCCGCCGATTCCTCAGCGGTTTCCGATGCTTCCCGATCCCATTTTGATCCTCCTCCTCCCTCTGTCGTACCCAGAGATCCAACGCATTGAAAAAATCACGACGGCGGTTTTTCGACAATTTCGGCCCCTAGGGGCCCTCGCGGGGCCTCGGGACCGTCAAAAAACGACTCGGGATGAAAAACCGGTCCTGGGGAATGGGTCGAGACTTCCGGGGACCGCGTATTGAAAAAATCACGACGTCGGATCTATGGGTAGCGGAGGGCCTGCCTCGACCAAGAGCTAAACGACACCACCGTGCCCACGACCCGCCGTGCTGAACTGCTGCGACCCTGCCGCGCACCGGCTTCGGAGACGCGTCGGTCTCCGCGCAGAGACGCAGAGGCCCCGTGGGGCAGGTGCACACACCGCTGGGTCGCGGGCGAGCTGCCCCCCTCCGCGAGAGAGCCGAGGCTCCTCGGGAGCCGCGCCGAGCAAAGACGCAGAGGCCCCGTGGGGCAGGTGCACACACCGCTGGGTCGCAGGCGAGCCGCCCCCCTCCGCGAGGGAGCCGAGGCTCCTCGGAAGCCGCGCCGAGGCTCGCAGGGGGAAAAGGAGGAGGAGGAGGAGGAGGAGGAGGAGGAAGAGGAGGAGGAGGAGGAGTTGGAGGAGGAGGAGGAGGAGGTGGAGGAGGAGGAGGAGGAGGAGGAGGAGGAGGGGAGGAGGGGGAAGAGGGCGAGGACGCTCCGCTCTCTGGCCGCCGGTCGGCCGGGCAGAGGGCGGGATGCGTCGGGGGTCGGCGGCCCGGCTGCCCTGCCGCCGGCGCGCTGCGCCTCGTGGGTTGTTTGTCCCAGCTCTGAAGCGGTCGGCGGCGAGCGAGGAGGAGGCCTCGGGCCGGAGGAAAGGAAGGAGAAGGAGGAGGAAATGAAGGGGGGGGAGGAGAAGGAGAAGGAGAAGGAGAAGAAGAAGAAGAAGGAGAAGATGAAGGAAAATGAAGGAGAAGGAGGAGGCCTCGGGCCGGAGGGAAGGAAGGGGGGGGAGAGGAGGAGGAGGAGGAGGCCTTCCCGAGACGGCGGCGGGACTTCTCCGAAGCCCTCGCGCCTTCCGAGAAGGTTGGTTCGCGTCTTCGGGGGAGGCGCAGGAAGCCTCTCAGAAGGCCGGGGGGCTTCCGGGCCTTCTGAGGAGGCCCGCCCCTTCTCATTTCCCCCCCTCGCTCGCCGCCGAAATGGTGGCGCGTTTTGGCAGAGAGGGGCTGCTTCGGGGCCAGAGCCGAGAGCCTCGCTCACGGGGAAATATTTTAGCCTGGCGAAGGGCCCAGCCACGTGCAGGTGTGAGTACCACGCTGTAGGTACCTTGGCATCGCTCGGACGTGTGCATTTTTTCTCGGCGAGAACCATCGAGGACCACCCTGGACCATCGAGCAAAACAAACACGCACGAAACCGAACAAATGCACGGGAATTGGACGTCCGAGCGACGGCAAGGGTACCGCTTTGTGTGGAGCTCCCGATGGGGCCACCAATCGCGTGAGGGGTGTCAAATAACGGGTGGGGGGAGACGCATGCGGCCCCAGACACTCGGGTCTACGGTGAAGCTTCCTGTGGGGCAGCGCATCGCTGCGCTGAGCGGGAGGTGCGCGTGTGTCCGCGGCCACTGGGGCCCTTGGTGGAGCTCCCTATGGCCCTGTGGGACCACGAATGTGTGCTGCTATCGGCGCCTGAGGTGGAGGGTGGGGTGGGGTGGGGGACGCATGCGGGCAACCGCTGTGCTGGGTGGGGGACGCATGCGGCCGCTGCCATTGGCGCCTTAGGTGGAGGTCCCCTCATGGGGCCGCGAAACGTGTGAGGGGTGTGCCGAGATGGGAGGCGGGGGCGCATGCGGGCGGCACCATTGGGGCCTGACGTGGAGCTCCCCATGGGGCCACGAAAGGCGTGAGAGGATGGAGCTCCCAATAGGGGCCACGACACGTGTGTGCCGAAATCGGTGACGGGGACGCATGCGAACGGCACCAGTGGGCCTTACGTGGAGCTCCCTACAGGGCCACGAAACGTGTGAGGGGTGTGCCGAAATTGGGGGCGGGGACGCATGCGAGCGGCACCACTGGGGCCTTAGGTGGAGGTCACCTATGGGGTCACGAAGCGTGTGAGGAGTGTGCGGAAATTGGTGGCGGAGACGCATGCGAACAGCACCACTGGGACCGTAGGTGGCCACGAAGCGTGTGAGGGGTGCGCCGGAATGGCAGACTGATGCGGGGAGCACAAGCAGGGGGGGAGGAGGGGGGCAGCGGGAGGAAGGAACGCGGGGCGCTGTCTCTTCAAAGCGAGGACACGACACCACAGGACGGTCGGGACGAAGAGGTCGTGGGCGGGGTGGTGTCGTTTGGCTTCTGGCGCACCGTCACCGGCGCGCCACGCCGCGCTGCCCCCGCGCGCGCCGGCCCGCCCAGCCCGAGCCCCGTCCCCCTCGTCACCCCCGCGGTGCCCCCCGATCCGCGGAATGGCGCGGTCTCGTTCCGCGCTCGCGGCGGCGCTCGCGCTGGCGGCGGTGCTCTGCGTGGGTCCGTGCCTCGCGGGGGGGGTTGGGCGACTGTCATCGGGGGGGGGAAAGAGGGGGGTGAGGACTGGGGGGGGGGCGGGTATCGTGGCGCGGGCCATGATATTTCCCCAGATCTTATGGCGCCTCTTCTTATTTCATTATGTCCCTGGCCCCCTCGCTGGGCCGCGCACATGCCGCTGGTCATGGTTTGCACCCCCCCCTCTTGGATACCCCCCTCTTGGCCGCTCCCGATGTCAGGGGCAACGATAGGGGGGATAGGCATAGGTCGAGCAGTGGCGAAGCGTCCCTGTGTGCCTATAGCCCTACCAGGCAATGTTCCAATAACCTTTTGTGGTTTCCACGAAATGTTCTTAGAACATGTCTGGCTGGGGCTGTCTTGTTTTAACACATCGGGTTTATGTTCTAAGAAAATTGTTGTTGTTCTTAGAACATCTTGGGGTTCTAAGAACATGTCGTGGTAGGACGACAGGAATGCTGGGACGGTCGGTCCCTGCTCAAATCGGGGGGGATGCATCGACCCCCAATCGCCCATTGATCGCCGATAGGGGCCCGATAGCCCCAACCTGCCCAGGAAGGTGCGGACTCACTATCGGGGCCCTATCGCCGATCTATCGGCGATGTATCGCCGATTCCAGGTCGACGCATCTCCCCCTGTGCCAGTCCCCCCCTATCGTCGCCCCTCAGACCGGGGGGCGGGGTCCTTTCTCTCTCGTTGGTTCGCGATGCTCCGACGAGGCGCTGGAGATTCTCGGGCGGCTGCCCCGCCGCACACGAAGAGGGTTGGGAGCCAGCCGCGACAGCTCGTCACCATCGCTGTTGTCTTGTCATGGAGGGGTGGTGGGGTGCGGCCCGTCGCGCTGCTCGGGGGCTTTGGCGGATTTGGGCCAAGGTCGGAGGGGGATGCATGCTTGTGTAGTCTTTCCTGGGAGCCGCGCAGAGCCCCGTAAATCCGTGCGGTTTGTGGGATGTTGTCGAGGTTTCCTCGGATTGGGTCGACATTTGACCCGAATCTGGTTGAAATCTGGGCGACATCCGGTCGAAATCACATGCATGATCGGGCCGCTGAGGTCCACAGAGGCTCCCATGAAGGCTAATCTTGGTGGGGCCAGCCACACTTGGGTCGTTAAAGGCTTAACGACTTCTGCCGTCCTTCGACTCGCGCTGGAGCGGCCGCGAAGTGCTCGAACTTTCCCTGGAGATCTCTGGATTTACCTGGATTTACCCAGATTTATCTAGATTTACCTGGATTTACCTCGATTTATCTGCATTTACCTGGGTTTATCTGGCTCGATTCTCACAAGTCGATTGGCGAAAAGTCGACAAGCCCTTAGGGATTGGGGGGCCTGTGGCCCCTTGCCCCCCATGGGGGACCCATCGGCTGTGACAACCCTCTCGAGACGTCGACGACACGAGGGGCTCCCCCAGGGTGGTAGAGGAGCACAGCTCCCCCAGGTGAGGCTGGTCGGAGGGGGGGGTTGGGGGGGGGGGAGAGGTCTTGCATTCTTCCTCATCCCCCCTCCCTTCCCACCTCATTCCCCCATCCTCTCTCCTCCCCGCGCACGCCTTCACCCCGCCCTCCTCGTCCCTCCTCCCAGGCTCCATCCCTCTCCCTCCCCCGAGTCCTGGCGTTGCTAGAGCACGGCAGCGTCGCCGACCGAGGCCCCAGACAAGACCCCGTCTTCCTGCGCCATGCTTCGAGCCGGATCGATCTGTGAGGGCTCCGGAGTCCGAAGCTGGGCAGAGACGTCCCGCGCGAGGAAATTGCGACCCTCGGATCTGCGGTGCCCTGTTCCCTCCCCCTTACCTCCCATCCCCCTTGGCATAGCTCGGACGTGTGCACTTTTCCTTCGGCGAGGACTATCGAGGAGCATACTTGATCACTTGGCGAACAAACCACGCACGAAACCAAAAAAACACTGGAAATGGACGTCCGAGCGATGGCCAGCCCCTCCATCGGCTACACTTAAGAGGGGCCTTTCGCCAGAGTGACTCTTGGTGCGGGCCCACTGGGGTCACCCGATCGCCGAGCGCGATACGGCAGCAGCGCTTTGCACGCTTGTGTCTGGTCCCCGCGCGGTGCCCCAAAACACCGCGCACGAACAAACACATACGTTGCAGAAACCGGGCACAATAGTGTACATGAGACATGAGACGTGCGGCACTCGCCGCTCGTCTAGGGAGCGCTCAGTTCCCGGGTCGCGTTCCACTGACCCGCTTTCGCCACCCTGCCGCCGAGCAGAGCTGGCTGCAATGGGAAAAACAGATGAACAGGACAAGGTTACTTTCGATGTCTGGGAGCTTTGGGCGGCGACATTGAAATCAGCTTTTTCTGCATTTGTACCGCACTGGGGCCGCATCTGGTTCCTCATCCCGCTCCTCCTCGTACTTCCTGTTTCCTCCTCCTCCTCCTCCTCCTCCTCCTCCTCCTCCTCCTCCTCCGCCTCGTTCTTGCCGTCTCCCGTGCTGCGAAGGAGCGAGTCTCGTCCAACTCTGGTCCAAACGTGGTCTACATCGGGCCCACATCGGACGGCGCCAGGGGCCACGCAGAGCTCCCGTGAGACGGACACCAAGGCTACTCCTTGGCATCGCTCGGACGTGTGCATTCTTCCTTCGGCGAGGACCATCGAGGAGCATCCTTGATCACTTGGCGAGAAAACCACGCACGAAACCGAACAAAACACAGGAAATGGACGTCCCAGCGATGGCGAGACTCTTGGGTCGCTCCTTGCGCGCAGTCGACTCCGCCCCTCCAAGTCGGGGCCTTCAAGAAGGAACCCTTTTCGTTAGGGAGGGGCTCCGCGTTTCACAGCTTGCCTCAGGCTTTCCTTATGTCTTCGGCAGGAAATCGAAGGTTAACTTATGGAGAAAAGGGGCCTCGTTCCTTATTTAGGGTTCCCTAGGTCAACGCCCCGACTGTACCCAGGGTCGCTCCTTGCGCGCAGTCGACTCCGCCCCTCCGCGGGAGCCCGCCGCGCCCGCTCGGGGCAGCGCGCGAGCCCCCGCCCTCTCCCCCGCCCGCCGCCGCCTCTGGAGGCCTCAGCGCCACCGCCTTCCTGGTCTCGCCCGCGCACGGCGGCGTGCCGCCCTCGGCGATCCCAGGAGGAGGAGGAGGAGGAGGAGGAGGAAAAGGAGGAGGAGGAGGAGGAGGAGGAGGAGGAGGAGGGCGCCAGCGATGCGCCTACACCGATCCCGGCCGGGCAGATCTTGGGCCCAGGGATCTGTGTATGCACGCAGCCGCGCGCAGAGGGGTGTGTGTGTGGGGGGGGGAGGGCGGGAGGCTTCTCGGAAGGAGGTTGCTTCCTAGAAGGCGCGGGCCTGATATGCAGACGTAGGGCCGGCGCCTTCTAGGAAGGAGGCTCCTTCTCAGAAACCTTCCCCCCTCCCCCTACCCCATTGTGCGCGCCGCCAACATATGGTGTATGCCTTCCTGCCCAAGCCAGGACAGCGTAGGTACCAATCCTGGGCCCAGGATGGGCGTAGACAGGGTCGGTGCAGGTGTACCGTTGGCGCCCTCCGAAGGGAGCGAGGGGTGGGTGGGTGGGACGTTCATCGAAGGGCAACCATCTGCATGAGCATGGATCGGCGCTGGTGCCTCCTGGCGGCGCCACCCCTAACGCGCTCCGCGCGCCAGGGAGGGGGGCCCAGCGCCGATCCAGGAAATCCGCTCGCTGTATCCGCCAGGGCTGGACCTAAAAGGTGTTTGGGCGATTTCGTGGGCCGTTTTCGTTTCGATTTCGTTTTGCGGTAAAGGCGGATTGAAGACAAAACGAGGGAAAACGAAGCATAGCGAAAACGAAAAACACCATGTAGGTTCAGCCTTGGTATCCGCCTCGAAAGACGGGTCAGGATTGGCCCTGAGAGGAGTCCGGGGGCCGATGTTGAGCAGATTTGCCGTTGCCCAAATCGGAAGAGCTGCCGTTGCCCAAATCGGCTTTCTTCCGAGCGGACTGTTCAGGAATATCAGGCCAGCCACAACTGGTGGAGCGTGGTCCTTACCCCCTGGGGGACCCATCGATTTCGACACCCCTCTCGAGAGATCGTCGATGCGATGGGTTCCCCCAGGGGTGTAAGGACCACAGCTCCCACAGTTATAGCTGGTCGGAATATTCGGAATGATGGCGGCGGAGATCAATTGTGCGAAGCCCTCGGATTGGCAGCATGACGGTGGTGGGGGGGGGGAGATTGGGAGGGGGGGAAAGGGGGCAGAGTGGTCGGGAGGGAGAGGCCTGCTCTGGGGAAGGTGGATTTCGGGGGGCGGGAGGGGTCTAGAGGGGAGGGTGGCTGCCACCGTGTCGTCACCCAGGGGCACCATGTCTTTAACCTCACCAAGGGTCTTGTTGATTAGCGGCTGAGATGTGAGGGATTTTGCGACTGGGCTGTGAAGGCGGCGTCAAGTCGTTGCCACGATCCCCACGCTACGTTACTGGCCCGAACGACGGCTAGGATCTGCACAATACTCCCAACTCGCAGGTGCAGGGTATGCGGTCAACAGTGGGGTATCATGTGAATGTGTTCTTTATGGGCTGGTGAAGGCGGTCTGTGGATGTCGCATCTAGGCGTTGATAGGGGGACCAGGCTACCGTCTCCTGGAGTGCTCGCACGGACACTGTACAAACTGCTCGATGTTGCAGCCCCCCAACAGGTGTTCATCGATGGCACGCGTACCAGAAACGACCACCCTGCTTTCTCGAGAAGGGCAGTGGCAGTGGAGAGTGAGTAATTATGAGGAGGGGCTCCTTCTTCGCACTGTCCGTGGGCCCGTGTTCTTGCGATTTCTTTTGGTGTTTCCTGCGATGTTTTTATTTCCGCTTTAGTGCAATAATGCAGCCGAAACCGTTGACCTCTTAGCGTTTTGAACGGCCTTTGTCCAGGGAGCCGCGTTCCTAATGAGAGCGTTGGACGAGGCGTCGCAGCAAGCTGTTCAGGCAGTATGTAAATACCCAGCTGCGAAGCAGCTTACTGTCAACAACGCCAACAAAGGCAAGGCGTAACATTCTGCAGCGAGACGGGCGGAATAGGGAGAACTCACGCTTGATCGTCGGTAACGCATGGGCACATACTGTTGCGAAAGAGGCTGAGAGACCGCATATGTCCCCGTAGAATGCACAGGCCACGAAGGCCCTGGGCCTCGATCTCAGTCCTGTCAGCACGGCCACACCCGTTGAAGGATAACTGTGGAAGGGAGACGAGCCAGAGAGTGGCCAGGAAGCACATATCAAAGAGGCCGGAAATGACCTGAGTACCCAAGAAGGATGCCCCATAGGTCCCTCGGTTTGGGGGCCGCTTCGTTTGGACTCAGGCTCCTTGTGACCCCCAGAGCGCACTGACGAATGACGCCGAAATCCCTAGCGGGAGGCGGGAGCATCGTCCGGTCTGGTCTGTTCAGTCATGCGGGTGGCACAGCGAGAGACAGTCTTCCGCATTGGCTAGTCTCATGCCGAATCCTTGAAGAAGCTCCAGCGCTGGATGTTCGTAAGGGGGCACATCTTGGAGGCTCCAGAGCATAACAGCTTGCAGCGGAGCTGTAGAGCGGAGTTGTCGCCGAGTCCTGCCCGTGCGGCATCAGTTAGCAGGGGCTGGGTGAGGGAAAGTATTTAGCATTTGGGACACTGGCCTTCTCACTCTTTTGACTTGGCATCGCTCGGACGTGTGCATTCAGGCTTGATGCGGTTGCCGGTGTGCAAGCATCCTGCTGCGCCACCGCGTGCACGCGTGGAAAGACGCGTGTGTCGAGCAGTGGCGAAGCGTCCTGGCGTGCCTGTAGTCCTAGCAAACAATGTTCTAAAAACATTCTGCGGTTCCCACGGAATGTTCTTGGAGCACTTTTGGCTGGGACCGTTTTGTTTTACCACATCGGGATTACGTTCTAAGAACATGGTTTTTGTACATGTTTGGGCTCTCAGAACATGTCGTGGCAGGACTGTAGGAATGCCGGGACGGTCGGCCCCTGCTCAAGTGTGCAGCCACCTGCGCGTATATACACACCATTTTGATGTTGGATTCGGCGTCGTCCCCTGATGGCCCCTGAGCCAAAGGAGCGACAGACGGAGATGGGGAATAGGGATATGGAAGCTCGAAAAGAACGCATCAACCGGGGAGTCGGAAGTGAACGCCCCCGGGGATGGGTTTCCCAGATCCGTTTCCATCTCCGTCCTCATCCCCATTGAGGATGTTTCACTTGCTCGGGACTTCTCAACTGATTTGCCAGCCTCTTCACTGGTTTTTATAGTTTCGCCGATTTCGATGCAAATAGAAAGAAACACGTGTGCGAGCAAGGGTGCAAGGGAATACGGATGCGTCAGAGCCTGCCAGGGGCGCTGCCGTCAGCTTCACCTTGCATCAGGAAAGCGTCGCGAGAAGGCGATGCCCACGAGAATTCTGGGATACCGTCGAGGGGAACCGGCGAGGTTGGAGGACTGCGCGGCCATCTCCAGCGGCAGAGGAAAGGGGGCAGGAGGGCGTGGCAGGCAGAGGAGGATCGGGTCTCAGACATCGGGCGCCTCGATGCTTTCGAGCTGCGGGCCCTCGACCTCTCCCGAGCCGTGTCTCCTCCGGGGAGGGGGAGGAGGGGGAGGAGGAGGAGGAGGAGGGGGAGGAGGAGGAGGAGGAGGAGGAGGAGGAGGAGGAGGAGGAGGAGGAGGAGGAGGAGGAGGAGGAGGAGGAGGAAGAAGAAGAAGAAGAAAAAGAAGAAGAAAAAGAAGAAGAAGAAGAAGAATAATAATAATAAGAAGAAGCAGAAGAAGCAGAAGAAGAAGAAGAATAATAAGAAGAATAAGAAGAAGAAGAAGAATAATAAGCAGAATAAGAAGAATAATAATAATAATAAGAATCATAAGAAGAATAAGAGGAATAAGAAGAAGAAGAATAATAAGAAGAATAATAAGAAGAATAATAAGAAGAAGAAGACGAAGAAGAATAAGAAGAATAAGAAGAAGAAGAAGAATAAGAATAATAATAAGAAGAAGAATAATAATAAGAAGAAGAAGACGAAGAAGAAGAAGAAGAAGAATAATAAGAAGAATACGAAGAAAAATAATAAGAAGAAGAAGAAGAAGAGGAGGAGGAGGAGGAGGAGGAGGAGCAGGAGGGGGAGGAGGAGGAGGAAGAAGAGGAGGAGGAGGAGGAGAAGGAGGAGGAGGAGGAGGAGCAGGAGGAACAGGAGGAGGAACAGGACCGGCTCTGCATCCCGAGCCGTGTCTCCACGGGCCCGCGGCCCGGCCAAGGGCTCCGGGAGGCCGAGCGCGGTGGAAAGCTTCCCTCTCGATGCTCTCGAGGCGCCGGGGCCGAGGTCGTCCTCCTCCTCCTCCTCTCCTCCTCCTCCTCCTCCTCCTCCTCCCCCTTTTCCTCCTCCTCCCTCCCTGCCGCAGGTGGGCTCGCTGGCGGTTGAGGGTGTTTTGCAGGAGTGGCTTCCGCTTTGGATCAAGGACTCGAGGAATGATGAGCAGCACGCCTCCGAGTGGAATGTGGCGACAACCCTTGAGCCCATCAGTGTCTCGCAGGTGCGCTCGGCCATCCTCTTCTTCGGCAGGAGGAAAGGCCTGGGCTGGGACTCCTTTCATCCGCGGCTGCTTGGGGAGCTCTCGGACGCCTTGGTTGCTCGATTTGCGGCCATCTTAAACCGGTTTGAGCTCACTGCCGAAGTCCCCGAGCTTTGGACGACGATGTTCGTTTTCATTCCCAAGCCTCCTCCTGACGTCGGCCGTCGGCCGATAGGGCTCCTGGGCCTATGGCCCCGCGTATGGTCCAGGGTACGACAGCAACGAGTTCGCGCTTGGGAACACAGTGTGGATGCCAGCTTCTTTTGGGGCAAGTCCGGCGATACGGCGGCCGACAGAGCTGCTTACATCCACAACCTGCTGGTGGTGCATGCTAAGCGCCACGGCTTCGTCAGCGGCACTCTGTACTACGACGTGCGGAAGTTTTACGAGAACATCTCCCACGGCGCCATGCGCGAGGCTGGCAGGCACTACGGCTTTGACGAGCAGCTGCTGCGATGCCTGTGCGCGGTCTACCGTGGACCCAGGCGGGCCCGCTGGCTTGGCGCGACCTCGCGCCTGGTTGTCCCCAACGGCACGGTGATCGCGGGTTGCAGCTGCGCGACTGGCACCGTGAAGCTCATGACCCTGTGCGTTTTACGGACTATTGCCATTGAGACGCCTGTTTGCCGGCCGCTGAACTTGGTGGACGACTTGAAGGTGCATGCTGTGGGTTCTCTCCGCATTGTGGCTCGGCAATTGGTCCAAGCAGCCACGATTGTAGCCACTCAGATGAATGAGCTCGACCTTCCGCTCAACTTGGACAAGACCTGCTTCCTGTGTTCGAGCCCTGAGTTGCTCGAGGCTCTGCTGGACGACCCCGACTGGCCGTTCGACGAGTCCTTCCTGGCCACCACCCACCGTGACCTGGGTGGCGACGCTTCTGACGGCAAGGCTCGCCGCGTGCCTGTGCAAAACAAGCGCCTCCTCGAATCGTCGGCCGCTGCGACTCGGCTCTCGAAGATTGGGCGGGGGAGGGAGGCTTCTCGGGTGCACAGAGCGGGCCCAGTCGCTAAGGCCACGTGGGGGGCGCACATTAATGGTCTTGGGAATTCGGCTTTGAGGACTCTGAGGGTGGCCTCTGCCAGGTCTTTTGGCCCCTCCAGCCTGGATCCTCCCTCGGCCTCACCTTCCTTCTTTGCGGGGCCCCCCAGCGGGATCCTTTTGTTTCGACGACGGTGGACGCCGTCAAGTCATTTGTTTCTGTCTGGTGGCACCGCAGTGTCACGAAACAGGTCCTCCTCTCTGCGTTTGACGATGCACTCGTGTCTGCGAGGAAACCTAAACCCTGGGGCTCCGCCAAGCAACCTCTTGCCGCTCTTGTGTTAACGCTTGCTCGGATTGGTTGGAGGTTGGATGTCCCAAGCGAGGTCCTGATTGACCAGGCGGGTCGCTCCTGGAGTTTGTCTGTGTTTTCCCCGGCCTTCTTCGCCCTTCGCGTGCGCGAGGCGTGTGAGGAAGCGATTGTAATGGAAGAGCAGGCTAAGCAGAGTGATTTTGGAGCCGAATGGCGCGGCCCCATCTGTCTCAAGCCGGCTCTGGATTTGATCTCGAAGCAAGGCTCAGCTTGGTCTGATCATTGTCGTCACTGCTTGCGCAGCCTTGTTACCAACAGGTATTGGTGCCAGCAGCGGTTTCATGACGCCTGTCAGGACATACCCCCTGCCTGCCTGGCCTGCCAGGCCCCATCAGGTACCATGTTTCATCGTCAATTTGATTGCCCCGCCCACGACGCGTGGCGACGGGATGTTTTGAGCCCCGACCTGCGCCGGGCAGCGGGTAGAGTGCGCCTTCTTTCGTCTAGGGCCCAGGAGTTGTTCGCCAGGTGTGTGCTCCCAGACCCCACTTGCTGGTTCTCGCGCCCCTCCGAACCCCCTGAGGCCACGGTCTATAGGCACAATTGGCCTGCCGACGGGCTGGTGCTCGGGGAAGGGGCCCATGTGTTCTTGGACGGCTCGTGTTTCGAGCCTGCCCTCCCTAGGATTCGATCGGCGGGATGGGCGGTGATCGTTACGGACGGGTGGGGGAAAGTTGCTCGTGCGATTTGGGGGCGCGTGCCCGTGTGTGAAGCTCCAGCCCAGGTCGCCCGTGACGGTGAGGACTATGCAGTGGTCTCTCTCGTTCGCCATGCTACTGTGTTCCCTGGGGCCAACTTGTATGGGGACTGTGCCGGAACTCTCGGGTATGTTTCGGACCCCGCGGGAGCTGTTTGTCCCGATAATGTTCGGGCGCATATGTGGCAGCATGTGTTTGATAAGCTCGACGGAGTGCGGTGGCGTAAAGTTCCTGCCCATTGCACCCTTCGTGATGTCGAGAACGGTAAGCTCAGCCGTCTCGAGTATCTCGGCAATAAGGCTGCCGATGAATATGCCAAGCGAGGCGCCTCATTGGGTCGAATCTCTGCCGCTGATCGTGCCGTCGTCGATGGTTGCTTTGAGTTGTCCCGGCTGTTGTGCAAGTTCTCAGCTGAGCAAGAAGCTCGGATCGGGGACAGTGGGCAGTTCGACCATGTCGGCATCGATTGGCTGAGGCACATCACCCTTGAGGTCCCTCCTCTCCCTGATGATCCTCCTCCTCCTTCCGAGCCTTCTCCTCCTGGCCGTTTTGATTGTGGCTCCGTACGGCGGCCTCCTATTGGGAGTGGCGGGACGGGTCGGGAGTCGGGAGGGGTGGGCGACGACGGTGAGGAGGGCAGGGCCGAGTGGCCCGACCTCCATGTCTGGCCGGCCCGCGCCCACGACATCATAGAGTGTGGGGTCACTGACCCCGCTGGGGCGGCCGCTGGCTCCCTGGCCTTCTGCACCCGTTGCGGTTCAGTCTGCACCGTCGGAGGGCACGGTGGCAAGACTGCTCTCGCGTCGGATTGTCTGGGCCATCGTTCCCAGGGTCGTGAGAGGCAGTTGGCTTGGATTTTGCAGGGCCGCCATCCTTCGAAGAAAGATTTTCGGGTCTCGCGAGCGACCGTGTTATCGGACCCAGCTCGAGACTACCTCGCCGCCAAGATGGGTCTGGACGACCTCCCGTTGCTCGCGCCATCTCGGTCCAGAGGCTATCTGGCTTCTTCGTCGGGCGGGATTGGGAGGGTTTGGGCTGGGACTGGGGTCGACCTTCAGCGAGGCCTTTCACTTTACGGGTTCAGCTCTCGGGAAGAGGCTGAATCGCTCGGCGCTCGAGCGCAAGAGCGCCGACGGCAGGTTGTGCCGCCCGAGGAGGACTTGGACCCTCCCTAACTCGTTTGGAGTTTGTTTGATGCATGTTTAATGTGGTGGCACCTTTCTAGCCGTTGCCGAGCTCCTCCTCCTCCTCCTCCTCCTCCCTCCTCCTCCTCCTCCTCCTCCTCCTCCTCCTCCTCCTCCTCTCTCCTCCTCCTCCTCCTCCTCCTCCTCCTCCTCCTCCTCCTCCTCCTCCTCCTCCTCCTCCTCCTCCTCCTCCTCCTCCTCCCTCCTCCTCCCTCCTCTCCTCCTCTCCTCCCTCCTCCTCCTCCCTCCTCCTCCTCCTCCTCCTCTCCTCCCTCCTCCTCCCCCTCCTCCTCCCCCTCCTCCTCGCTCCTCCCCTTCGCGCCTCGTGGGCCGCCGTGGAGCGCCGGATGTTTGGGCAGGCGGCAGGGGTCCCAGAGCCCCCTCGGGTCATGGAGAAGCCACGGCGGCAGGTGTTGCCACAGTTGGGGCCTCTCGGGGCCCTTCCCGTCCTCGGGGCCTCCTCCTCCTCCTCCTCCTCCTCCCTCTCCTCCCTCTCCTCCTCCTCCCTCTCCTCCCTCCTCCCTCCCCTCCTCCTCCTCCTCCTCCTCCTCCCTCCTCCTCCTCCTCCTCCTCCTCCTCCTCCTCCTCCTCCGGCGGCGGCAGGTGTTGCCACAGTTGGGGCCTCTCGGGGCCGTCAGGGAACGATTCGGGAGGAGCAGTGGGTCCTGGGGAGTGGGTCGAGACCTCTGGGGCCGGCGTCACGCACACATCCTGACGTCGGGGGTCTGGGAGGGGGAGGAGGCCACGCCCAGTGCCCCGACGTCGTGATCTTGCCAGGACGTGGCCCCCTGGGTCCTCCTCTCCGGCCACGCGCCCAGGGGGGTGCAAGGGGGGGGGGATCGGGGGCGGCAAAGAGGGGGGTGATGGCTAGGGGGGGGGGGGGATATCATGGCGGCGGGCATGACATTTCCCCAGGTTTCATGGCGCCTCTTCTTATTTCATTACGTCCCCAGCCCCCCCCCCCCCCCTGGGCCGCGCACATGCATGCCGCCGGTCATGATGTGCACCCCCCCCCCCTCTTGGACCCCCCCCCTCCGGGGCGCTCCCGAGGGAGAAGGCTTCTCCGGAGCGCGCCTCCTTCTCAGAAGGCGCGGGCCTTGCCTGCACCTGCTAAGGAACAGCCTCCTCCTGAAGGAGTTGCCCCCCCTCCCCTATGCTCCGTTGTGCGCGCCACCAGCTTCTCAAGGTCTGTCGGGCCGAACGAAAGGGGGGGGATAGGGAAATGGGTGGTTACGAAATCTGCTGCATGCAGCCGGTTTCGGCCCCGCCGCCGGGCCCATTCCTCGACACATGGGCGCCTCCCGGCGCCAGGAGGCGCCGGGAGAATCAGCTACGTTTAAGTCGGGCCTGAGGGAAGGGGCTTCCCTTCGACTCCACTACGACGTTGTACTATTTCGCTTTGGATGGCGCGCTTGAGGAGCAAGGGAGAGAGGACGACGGAGACGGTGACGACTGTGACGGAGACGACGACTCGAACGGAGAAGCCCCTCACACACGCCGACGGGGTCGGCGGATTTTTCGCCCAAAATTCCCCTGTAGTGGGACATGCCCGACCTAAACCCATGAGTGGGTCATCGGTCACCGAGAAGCCTTGACGGCTCATCGCGCTGATGGGCTATCTCACCACCCACCAAACCACCCCAACCCAACCCGAAGGTCTCGATTTGCCCTCCATTTCCAGTTGGGGGGGGTCGGGGAACATCGAGAAAACACGTATGGAACCCGTACCCCCCCCAACCCGAAATTCGGGTCTTCGGGTTGGGTTGGGGTGGTCTGGTAGGTAGTCACTATCAGTCACCGGTGGCCGCCCCGGTAGTCACTATCAGTCCGCTGAGGAGTAATCGGTCAGTCTGGTAGGTAGTCACTATCAGTCCGCTGAGGAGTAATCGGTGGCCGCCGAGAGCCCCGGAGTGTGTGGCGGACCCCTGGGCGGTGGCACGCCCGACCGTCGCCCCGATGCAAGAGGACGCTCGGGCGTGCCACCGCCCAGGGGCTGGTGCCTCACCGACGGGTTCTCGGTGGCGGTGGTCCATGTTCTTCAGGAGGGGAAGAAACACACAGACACAATTAATCGGCGATTCCCAGAAAATATGGGAAACTATGGGAAGTGGGGGGGAAGACAAGAACCCAGAAAATATAGGAAAATATGGGGGGTACTTTTACTTGTGTGTATTTATTTGTGTGTGTCCCAGTTCCCCTTCAGTTCTCGGGAGCACGGCGCACCATCACGACCACCACCATCTGGGGGGGTCCAGGCTGAGCAGGTGTGCGGGATGCGGATGTGCACGGCGTCCCACGAGAGCGCCCGGAAGGATCTGCACCACCGCCTCCCCTGACCACCTTCTGCCTCCATCCTCCAGCAGGTCCAGACCCCCGACGTCATGGTGTTTTCGTGACGTCGACCCCCAGAGGTCTCGACCCGTTCCACAGGATCGGTTTTTCATCGTGAGTCGTTTCTGACGGTCCCGAGAAGGGCCCCGAGGCGCCGAAGATGTGGATAAATTTGCCGCCATGATGTCTTCATGGCCCGATGTGATCTGGGGGCAGTGGTGGTGGTGGTGGTGCGCTTCCTTCTCCCGATGTTGGGGAAATCTAAATTCAGGCGATCGCAAACATCGATTAAGGGGGCGTGGATTAGCGACGGGTCCCGTTTCCATGGGAAATCGCGGATTCCCACCGCCAAACGAAGCGGCACCGGCCGCATGTTGGTGAGGCACCTCCCCCGATCCGTGGATTTGGCGACCGCGCGCCAAATCCATGGATCGCTAATCCATGTTTGCGCGCCCCCGAAAAATGCACCGGTACCGCTACTCCCCGGACCTCTCCAGGGGTGCGTTTTGACCAGAATTTCGACGCGAACCCAGTTGTGGCGACGAGGGCCGCCCAGGAGGCCCAAGAAGGAGAAAACCAGGGAAGGGTAGAGGTGCATGGGTATTCTTTCCTCCTCTGAGATGCGCCTACCCAAAAAAGGGAAAACCAGGGAAGGGTAGAGGTGTATCTTTTTCCTCCTCTGAGATGCGCCGACCCAAAAAGGGGAAAACCAGGGAAGGGTAGAGGTAATTAGGGGTACCTTTTCTCAAGGAAGGAAAAAAACACCCGGGCCCGACAATTGGCGCTTACTAAACGGCCTTGGGCGTTTACTAAATAGCCCTGCCCTGTTCGATTCCTTCTTTGGGCGCGTTCACTAAACGACTTCGCGTGTCGGGTGGTTATTATCGGGGTGGATTTTCTGCCCTCTATTTTCATCCTCTGAGATGCTCGGAGGTCCATAGACCTCCTACCCTGCCACGCCGATGAAGGAATTGGCCGTGTTCAGTTCGCGAGAAGGCGTCGCGGCCGTCACCCTTGCGGGTCCAGGTCCGTCGGATTCGGTCCCAGGCCGTTTTCATGAAGGGGAGGCTTACGACAGGGAGGTCTGTCCATCGCCGAGAGATGCTCCTCCGACGCTCGAGAGGGGGGGGTCTGCGCCGAGCAGCGGCCGCGGCGAGCGGCAGCGGCGGCCGCGCCGAGGCCGCCCCGCGCCCCGCTGGGCCGGCCGGCGCCCGCGCGCCGCTGCAGGCCATCGGGGCCGGCTGGGGCGCGGCTGAAGCAGCAAGGAAGGAGGAGGAGGAGGAGGAGCGAGAAGCGAGGAGGAGCGAGGAGGAGGAGCGAGGAGGAGGAGGAGGAGGAGGAGGAGGAGGAGGAGGAGGAGGAGGAGGAGAAGCGAGGAGGAGGGAGGAGGAGGAGGAGGAGGAGGAGGAGGAGGAGGCGCGGTCGGCTTTGGCTGCTGCGGGCGGGTTCGGGATCCACGCGCGGACGGGGGGTAGGGGGGGGGAAAGGCACTCATGCCGCTACCGTTCCATCGTTCTCTTCTTTGTGGGCCTCCTGGGAGACCCTCGTTGCCACCGCTGGATTCGCCCCGAAATTCTGGTCACAACGCACCCCGGGAGAGGTCTGGAAAGTAGCGGTATCCGTACCTTTTTGTTTCCCCAGGTTGGGGGAGGGGGGAAGGCTTCTGAGAAGCACCTTTGTTTCTTCGAAGGCGCGGGCCTTGTCTAGTTCGGGGGGTAGTTCGGTAGCACATCATGGGAGCCTGGTATACCCTCTCAATTCCGTCTTGGCGTCGATCTATCGTCTTGTAGCCGACGAGATAGCGTCGGTCTAGCGTCGGCGAGCGTCGACTAGCGTCGATTTAGTGTCGATAAATAGCGTCTATTTAGTGTCGATTGGCATCGATTCGCAAGAGCGGACAAGACGGTATGGGAGGTTCCCATGAGTGGACAACGAAGGGTAGGGGGAGGGGGGAAGGCTCCTCAGAAGTACCCGTGCTACTTAGAAGGCGCGGGCCTTGTCGATAGATGTAAGGCAGACACCTTCTAAGAAGCAGCCTCCTTCTAAGAAGCCTTCCCCCCCCCTACACCCCTTGTGCTCGCCGCCAAGGTTCGGGGGCCTTGAAACGCTTGGCATCGCTCAGACGTGCAAGTGTGTTCCATCAGCGAGGACCATCGGGGAGATCATCTCGGCCCATCTTGCGAACGAAGAAAAACGCACGAGACCGAAGAAGGCACGTGTAATAGACGTTCCAGCGATGGTAAGGACGGGGGTCAATGCAAACGGGGGTCAGCCAGAGCGCCGGATCTTGCAGGATCCTGAAGAGTCAGGGTTGAATTGACCTGGGCTAGCGCGCAGGATCCATCAGGATAAGGATCCTGCAGAGCCTGACTGACCCGTGTTTGCATTGACCGCGGTCAGTGCGTCCCCGAATGCTGCGGGCTGGTAATGCTGCCGTGAAGGCGCGTGCCAGCCATCCAAATCCGCATCACGGTAGCTCGAAAAGGGGTGACAATTTCTGCCTTGCTTCCAGAATCTTTTAAGGCAGGGCGGATCCACATTCAGGGTTAAGTCGGGCCTGTCCCTCTACTGGGGTAATGTTCACAAGTAGTTAAAAAGATATTCAGGGGGCGATTTTTTTTTTTTTTTTTTTTTTTTTTTTTTTTTTTTTTTACAATTTTTGACCATCTGGGTTTTTTTTGTCTCCCACTATTTGTTATTTCGTCCAACATCCCCCTGTAGGAGGACAGGCCCGACCTAAAGTCAGGGCATCCCCTCAGATCTGGGCGTTGCAGTCTGGTCACATGGGCCACTTCCGCTCCGGGTCGGGCCGCAGGACCCTCGCAGACGGATCCGGCCCAACAAGTGCTGCAGAAGGGAAGATTGGGTCCATCGGGCCGAACGTCACCACCCACCAAACCACCCCAACCCAACCCGAAGGCTCAGATTTGCCCTCCATTTCCAGTGGGGGGGGGTCGCGGAACATCGAAAAAACACGTATGGAACCCTTACCCCCCCCAACCCGAAATTCGGGTCTTCGGGTTGGGTTGGGGTGGTCTGGTAGGTAGTCAGAACGAAACGTTGGGATGCAACTCCTGGGAGGTCAGATTCTGATTTTGCACTGGTCCGAAGTCCCGCTTGATCCCGCTTGATCCCGCCTGATCCGGTTTAATCCCGCTGAATCCGAGGCCCACTCCGGCGTAATAGCTCCCAAAGGGGGCCTAATCCTCCTTAATCTTTCGGACGAAAACCTCCCAGTAGTTGCCTCCTAAGAAAGGGGGGGACAGGGAAAGGGGGGGATACGACATCTGCTGCATGCAGCCGGTTTCGGCCCCGCCGCCGGGCCCATTCCTCGACACATGGGCGCCTCCCGGCGCCGGGAGGCGCCGGGAAAATCAGCTACGTGAGCTGATGCTCTACCCTACCCTTTGCTATCCTGCCTTTTCGTTCCCCCCGAGTCCAGGCCTCTGGTCGCGATTTCTCGCGATGTTGCAACTTCTTCGCTACGTCGGATCGCAGGGTCCGGCGAGACCCTGCTTTCTCAATTCTTTCAGACTCTGGGGGCCCTCACCGGGTCTCGGGGCCATCAGAAAGTGGTATCGGGACGAAGAGCCAGTCCCAGAGAGAGGTCGGGGGCACATGTCTCGAACAACATCGAAACGATGGATGCTTGGGAGCCTTTCTCCCTGGGCCGGTCGATTTGCTCTCCGGCGTTACGTACGGTGTGTGGTTCAAGCGGAAATGGTTCAAGTGATAGGATTTGGCCCTCTGCGTTGCTTCCTGCTGCGCATTTTCCCAAAAGCAGTTTCTTGGAGTTCGCGAGCTCCGCAATACTCTTCACACAGTCATTTCTTCAATTCTCTCTCGCTCTCTCTCTCTTCCTTTCTGACCTTTCCAGAGTTTTGTCAGTCACATGAGCGACGTAAGAAAATGGGGTCGTCGTCACCGACATTGGCGTTCAAGCTGCCCACGTACGGTCGCGCGTAAGCGCCCTCGTCTGTAGCGTGCCGCGCTGGTCCAGGGGAAGTGGTTGAGAGGTCGAGGGCCCGTGTCTCGAAAACATCGAAATGCCGGATGTCTCGCTGTCCAGTACTTCGCAAGCCTCGCAATGTCAGCAGGCATTCAGATTGCATCAAATTTCTTGTTTCGCAGGAGCCAGGACACATCCCTGATCAATGTGGCAGCGACCGGTCTCCCCTCGAACGTCGCTTCTTGGATCGGAAGTTATCGGAACGAGCTGATCGAGTTCATGTAGAGAAAATGCAGCAGGAAGGCAACCTTGGACTCGCAGGCTATGGATTGGCTTTTCAAGAGTAAGCAATTCGGCTACGTCACGAGCCACGCCTTCAGATATCGGCCAGTGGCCGTATCCTTGGAGTATTAGCATAATGGCAGCCCGTCTCCACTATCTACGTCAGCTATTCTGGTCTCACTCGGCATGGTTAATTCGCTGATCCCGAACCCGCCCACTGCGGCCAGCGATTATGGTCGATGCTTATAAGCAGCGCCCATGTTGCTCTCACGGGCGCCGGGCGCCATTTCCGCAAGCGCGTCAGCCATGACATGCAGGACGGATTTGCAAATTCAGACGACTTGAGCGAGGGACGGGCTCAAGCTTTGTTGGACGACGAGCTCGATTGGATTCTTGCGCTGTGCGGTGCTCCTGAAGCTGACGGTCCCTTGAACTAGTATGTCTGGCCCGTGCGATTACGATAGCAGGTCATTGCTCGCAGAGTCCAAAATCTTAGCGCTTCGACCATCCCCACCAGCTCATCCAGAACCGATGCCCACGCGAGTAGACTGAAGAGCCTCGTTGAGGCCTCCTGGAGACATCTTGGAGGAAGGGATGGAGGAGGAGGAGGAGGAGGAGGAGGAGGAGGAGAACCAGTGTAAGCCCATAGATAACCCATGACGCATCAACGATAATCGCGATACACCCGCTTTCCAAGTTCCCTCTTCACAGGTTCCTACAAGCATGTCTTGTAATTTCGGGGAGTGGCCCGTTTGGAGACATCTTTTTGAGAACCTTCCATTGTTCCAAAACACTAGTCCTGGGACTTCAACGCAGCGGATCAACGTGACCATTGCGTCTTGACAATCCCAAATCGTGCCCGAACACCATTCCTGGGAATTCAACTTCGGGAAGCAACGTGGATGGTTGCGCGCTGACAGTCGTAAACCGTGTCAGAACACCATTCTTGGGACTTCAATTGCACGAGTCTCGGAATAATGCTGCACGAATGCGCACGGCGCGAATGCGAGAGCAACATTTTGAAAGCCACCCGCCTTTCATCCGCGAAATTGCTGCGATCGTTCACGACGAACATGCGCGGCACTGAGGCGAGTCCAACGTTTTGAAACTGACCTTCCCTCCATGCGTGAATTTGCTGCAAGCTTTGAACACAAATGTACGCGGTGCTAAGACGATAACCGAATTTTGAAAACCACCGGCCCTCCATCCATGATATATGTTATTTTATTTTTTTGTGAATTTCAAGTTTCCGGTTCATACATGATGAGGGAACATCAGGCGACCCCCCTGGCCCGATCACGACACGTCTAGGGGTGGGAGAGGGGGAATTCTTTGTAAGGAAAGTGGTGGAGGAGGGTGGGGGCGAAGAGGAGGGGGAAGTAGGAGAAGGAACAGGAGGAGGAAGACGAAGAGGATGAGGAGGAGGAGGAAAACACGGAGGGAGAGGAGAAGCGGGACGCCTTCGCAGGTCTTTTGCTATTCGAGCCTTTTGTACGTAGACGTTTTGGAACCATCAGGCTTGGTCTGGTTTCGTTGTGCGTGGCTCCTCCCTGGGCTGCCCAGACACGCAGGACAGCAGGGACAGGTGCATGCTGGACCGCAGCCAGAGAGGGCGAGGTTCCACGTGGAACTGCGTACACCTCACCTTGCCGCTGGATCCCCGAAAGCCCACTTCATATGGCTACATACGCGTGCGTGGCAGCGGCCCGGGCTCAACCATTATTCCAACAGGCGTGTCCATTTCAGTACGCGTACGATCAGGAGTGAAAGCTAGAGATATGCAGCCCGGGTCAGCGTGTCTTTTTTGACCGAGGGCCCAGGACAAATTCGGTGTGTGGCCAGACCACGTAGCAGAAACACAACACAACACGCACGTTGATTATCATATGCGTGCTTGTTGTGGCGCGGTAAATATACATCGGAGATTGGGGGGGAGGTCGAAGCGAAACGGATACCCCTCACCAGGAAATCGGTTTCGATCTCGTGTTCGTGCCGTGCGGGCGGGCGAGGCGAAGCTGCGTGCGCGAGCGGGACGGGTGATCCCGCCGCCTGAAAGGGCGAGGTCGCAGCAAAAGTCCCTCCGTCGGCAGCCCGTGCCCCGCTGTTGTCCCGATGGTTGTCTCTATGACTGTCCCGATGGCTGGCCGGATGACTGTCCCGATGGTTGGTTTTGCGCGGCAAGATTGCAAAAGAATGAGCTCTGCGAGGCCACAATACGAACCAATGTGTTCTTCGATGCCCTGATGCCAGAAGGCATGCGCCCTGCGGGGCGAACGCGTAAACAACGTGCCTTCAGAGCCAGCCATGGCATCTAAAAGAATTCGCCCTGCGGGAAACAACAACACAGACAAACATGATCGGCAGTATGCATACACACACATATATACATATATATACACATATATATGTATGTGTATATATATAGGTGTGCATATACGCGTACCTGTATGCATGAACGATTGATATGCGGGCAATGGCGGAGAGACAATGACATACATATATCAGGATAGAGATAGCCAGATTGATATATTGACCAATCGCTTGATGGCCAGCTAGATAAATGTATGGACATATGGGGCAATTGTCCCGATGGTGTCCCGAATAACAGTTAGTGAGATCGCCAGATATATCGCAAGTGATATCGACTGATCGTGAGACCGGTGAACAACTGATTGCTAAAACTATAGATAGCCATTGATAGGTAGGTATGCACACTTGATACGTTCCTATATCTATACATATATATATATATATATATATATATATATTGACGCATCGACGTGTAAATCGTCTGACGGAAATGCATCTTGGTGTCCCGATGTGTGTTCTCTTCTCTCGTAATTTGATTTGTGCATTTAGTGCAAGGCGAAGGTGGCGTGATTCTCCATCCCGACGTCCTCATCACCCGAAGTGTGGCCGATGAGGTATTGATATGTATGTGTGTATATATATATGTGTGTACCCATGCGCACGTTCGGCGAGAGTTCCGAAACGGTCGCGCAAGCGCCCCTAGTTTTTGCACGTGGTTCGAAGTTCGACACATCAATCAGACACGGACTTCGCAACACTTGTAGTGTCGGTATCGTCGCAGATGATCTCCTCTAGGAGCTGATTATCGATCCTCGCTCTCGCTGGCCAGCTATACCCATGGGTTCAGAGTGGAAGTGAGATCCAGGTTTTCATCTTCCATGTAGCGGGCTCTGTGCCCTTCGTTTGGTGGTGCGTTCCTCTTAGGTTTCGGTTCGACTTGACTTGTCTTCTTGATGCATTCGTGCGCGCGTTGTCCTCGCTGTTTCTCGGCAGGCCGATGATGAATCCGTTCTGCACTCCTTGACATGGTCTTCGTCGACCATCCAAATCCCCCCCTTCTGCCCGTACCCTTCCGCCACCACGCCGTGGGGCCCCTCGGCCTTCGGGGGGCGGACCACCCGGACGCGCCCCGCTGTGGAGAATCCCAGCAGGCTGAAGGGGAGGCAGGGTTGGTTGGATGAGGGAGGCCGAGTGGCAATCTGGCTGGGCGAGGGAGGTGGATCGGAGGAGGAAAAGGTACCCATACCTCTACCCCCTCGCCCGTTTTCCCACTTTTGGGCCTCCTGGCAGGCCCTCGTCGCCACCGCTGGATTCGCTTCGAAATCCTGGTCAGAACGCACCCCAGGAGAGGTCCGGGGAGCAGCGGTATCGGTACCTTTTGGTTTCCCCAGTGGAGTGGACGAAGGCGTTCGAGTGGGCGAAAGGGGGATCTGGACGGCGGAGGAGGCCGACGCAGGACGAGAGGGGGCCGACGGAGGACGAAAGGTGGCCGACGCAGGACGAAGGGGGCCGGCGAAGGACGAAGGGGGCCGACGAAGGACGAAGGAAGCCGACTGGAGATGCAGGGAGGGTGGCCGACGCAGGACGAAAGGGGGCCGACGGAGGACGAAAGGTGGCCGACGCAGGACGAAGGGGGCCGGCGAAGGACGAAGGAGGCCGAGTGGAGACGCAGGGAGGGTGGCGGGGGCGAGGCGGCCGGCGCCCTCGGCGGCGCCACCGTGCACGCGGCGGGCGCGGCCACCGCCACGGAGCCTCGGGGAGGGCCGAGCGGTTTGCACGACATGTTCTTGCGGCATTGCCGGGTGGTGCCAGCTTATTGTAAGAGCATATAAGAGCATTGCTTATAAGAGCATTGCTTATAAGGGCATGCTTTGTTCTAAGAGCATTGTGTTGCTTGTTCGGCTATGTTATAAGAGCGTTGCTCCTATAACTCATCGGTGCCATGTTATGAGAGCATTGCTTTGTCATTCGATCACTGTTGGGTTCTCAGAGCATGCCGTGTTAGGTCGGTCCCTGCTTAACCTCTGGGAGGAAGGGCTTCTGGTCGAGAGGCGGGGGGCTGCAGATGCAGCGCAGCAGCCCAGCAGCTGCAACAAGCGCTGCAAACGGCAGCAGCAGCACGGTCGGACCGAGGTATCAGACCGAGGTCGGTTCGGGTATGGTACCTGGTGTTCTTCGTCTTTGTCGTATGTTTTGTACATCATGGGGAAGGACACCCTCGAACGTCCTGCAGTCTGGCCGGTGGAGGGTTTCATGTGCTTGAAGGATATTATTATTTTCCAGCTTCGGCCGTAGCAGTAGCAGTGATAGTAGTTGCAGTAGTAGCCTTAGTCGGCTGCCTGCGGCAAGTCCCGCCACCGTGCCCGCCCGACATTTTTGGCGGCGGCTTCTTCGAGGGTGCAGAAGAGACCGTCGCGAGAGAGTTTGGGAGAGCCCAGTTGAGAGCCGTCGGGTGCATTTCGTGTCTCTATACTTGGGAGAGCCGTGATGAGGATGGGGACGTGATGATGATGATGATGATGATGATGATGATGATGATGATGATGCTGATGATAATAGTGATGGTGATGGTGATGGTGATGGTGATGATGCTGATGATGATGCTGCCGATGATGATGATGATGATGATGATGATGATGATGATGATGATGATGATGATGATGATGATGATGATGATGATGATGATGATGATGATGATGATGATGCTGAGGAGGAGGAGGAGGAGAGGATAATTACAATGAGGAGGAGGAGCAGCAGGAGGAGGACAAAAGGTAAGGCTGTCACATGTGACACTTTTCGTCTTCATTATCTGAGGAGCTCTCATGAAACTCGTTTGGGCCTTCTTGGGGCAGTCTTGGCCTCCAGTGAGGCAGTCTTGGGGGTACCTCGGGCCCTCTTTGGCCGTCTTGGGGCCCTCTTGCGCAGACTTGGGGCTCTCTTGGGCCGTGTTTCCCCCCAGTATCCAATTTGATTCAAGCCACTGTGCAGGAGGCTGCCGTCTTGCGCGGCGCGCGAGCGCCATCGCGGACGCAGCGATGGATGGTCACCCCAAGGCGGCGCAGGCGGCCTACGGAGGCGGTGCCGCGGTGTTGGCCGTTTTGGCTGGCGGCGGTGGCGGTGGCGGGGAGGCCCCACAGCCAAGGGGCGCCTTCTGCCTGGTGTCACCAGCTGTGGGATGCGCTGCGCGAATGGCGTTACGCGGGAGCTGGAGGCTGGGCGCGGCAGCGCCGGTCAGGCCCCCATCGAATCGATGCTCGTCAAATTGGAGGCCCTCCTCCATGAGCTGCAGCGGAGTGCGGGCTTCGAGCCGAAGCCTGGCGCAGCTGCGGCGTGAGCGGCCCTGCGCGAGCGTGGAGCCCAGGGCGTCGCCCCGCGATTGGGCAAGAAGAGCAGGATCCGCAATGCGGCGGGGCATCGGGACGCGCGGCTGCTGCAGGACATCCGAGGCGTGCGCAGATGAAGTCGAAGCAGGCCGCGGGGAAGGTGAATCAGACTGATGCGCCGATGCGGGCCATGGTCGTTTTCGTTTCGACTTCGTCTTGCAGCAGAGGCGGACCGGAGCAGAGGGAAAACGGAAACAATACGAAAACGAGAAATGCCGTTTAGGTTCAGCCCTGCCATGCTGGTGTGTGTGTGTGTGTGTGCGCACGCGTGCTGTGGCGATCGCAGAACACGCCCGCCACGACGTGCCCCACCCCTCCCAAGCGTGACCAGTTCCGGGTAACGACCGCTCCTCACGAGCGCCCCAAGACGGCCCAAAACGCCCCCAAGAGGCCCCAAGAGGCCCCCAAAAAGTCCCCCAGAAGCCTCCAAAAGGCCCCCCCAAACCCCCCAAAGGCCACACAGCGACTGGAGTGTAATGTTCTTTTCCCCCCTCTGGGCGAACTGCGGCGCAGCGCCAGCCAGGTGGAAGTTGGTCACTGCGGCGCCCATGATTAGAGCCGGCGCTGGAAGGGAAGATGGGGAGGGTGTATGAAAAGGAAGGAGGGGGAAAGGCCCCAAACCCCCCGACTTGAAGCAGTGGCGAAGCGTCCTGGCTCGCCTATAGCCCTACCAAGCAATGTTCTAAGAACCCTTCTGTGGTTTCCACGGGATGTTCTCAGAACGTGTCTGGCTGGGGCTGTCTCGTCGTAACACCTCGGGTTCATGTTCTAAGAACACTTCTTTCGTTCTTAGAACATCTTGGGGTTCTAATTCGTGGCAGGACTACAGGAATGCCGGGACCGTCGGTCCCTGCTCAATCCTTCGGAGCGTCACGCGCTGCGAATTGCGAATGGCCGCGCCAGGGTCGCATCGAGCCCCAGGCCTCGGGGCGCAGAGCACCGTCGCGATTTTTTCTCGAGGCGAGGGGATGTCCAGGTTCCCAGACCCCCGACGTCATGATTTTCTGATCGTGTCGACACCCAGTTAGGGGAACAAAAAGTGACATAAACATGAAAACTCGGAGGTCCGCGCGGATTTCTCGGATCGGCGCTGGACCCCCCTCCCTGGCGCGCGGAGCGCGCCAGGGGCGGCGCCGGAGGCGCCGCCGGGGGGCCTCAGTGCCGATCCGAGAAATCCGCGCGGACCTCCGAGTTGTTCTATGTTTATGCCACTTGTTGTTCCCCTACCAGTGGTCTCGACCCATTCCCCGGGACCAATTTTTCATCCTGAGTCGTTTTTTGACGGCCCCGAGGCCAGGCAAGGCCCCCCCGAGGCTGAAACGAAAACACGAAAATTGTCCGTCCTGATTTGTTTTGCACGACGTGAAGGGGTTGGGTTTGCAGAATGTCGCCGGGTTTCACCCAGGAGGGACACACCTGCACACACACACACACACACACTTACAGACACAAACACTTCTGTACACACACACACACACACACTGGCACACTGACACACTCACACACACATACCTATACGACCACCCTTCGGGTGATAAGGAGGTTGTGGGGGGGGGAGAGGGGGGGAAACCCAACATCTGACTCAATCGATCTCACTATCGATCTCACTCAACGGGACACCACGGGACACCACGGGACACTTGTCGATCTCACTATCGATCTCACTGTCGATCTCACTCAACTGGACACCACGGGACAGCACGGGACACCGCGGGACACCTCTCGATCTCATTATCGATCTCACGATCGATCTCTTCACTATCGATCTCACTCCACGGGACACCATAGGACACCACGGGGACACCTCGGGACACCACATCGATCTCATTATCGATATCCCTATCGATCTCACTCAACGGGACACCACGGGACACCACGGGACACCTGTCGATCTCGGTATCGATCTCACTATCGATCTCACTTTTTGGACACTACGGGACACCTCTCGGGGCACCACATCGATCTCAGTATCGATCTCATTATCGATCTCACTCAACGGGACACCACGGGACACCTATCGATCTCACTACCGATCTCTTCACTATCGACTTCACTTTTTGGGACACCACGGGATACCTCGGGGCACCACATTGATCTCAGTATCGATCTCACTATCGATCTCACTATCGATCTCACTCAACGGGACACCACGGGACACCACGGGGCACCGCAGGACACCGCGAGCCACCGCTGAACGGGCGGGCGGGCGGGGTATAATCATTTGTCTTGACTTCGCCCTAGCAACGGCGGACACCACGGGACACCACGGGACACCGCAGGACACCGCGGGACACCGCCGGACGGGCGGGAGGGGGATAATCATTTGTCTTGATTTCGCCCCAGCAACGGCGGATTCATTCTTCTCGCGCGCCCACGCAGCTTCGCCTCGCCCGCACGCACGACACGAGCGAAACGAAACGATTTCCCGGTTGGGGGCCTCCGTTCCACTGCGATCTCACCCCCCAACCTCCGACACACGCACACACACACACACACACACACACACACACACACACACACACACACACACACACACGCACGCACGCACGCACGCACGCACGCACGCACGCACGCACGCACGCACGCACGCACGCACGCACGCACGCGCGCACACACACACACACGCACACACACACACACACACACACACACACGCACATTTACACACATTTACACACATTTACACACTTACACACCACACGTGTAAACGCTGATGCCCATTAGAGATCGGAGAATCTGGGGGCAGAGAGACATACGTGAAGCTTGCTGGAAACATCTCGGATATCATGGAATTTGCGCATGTTTCTTGTCCAGTGGCTCTGCCGCGCGGTTACTCTGAACGTCCCTCCCCAAAGCTCGTATTGCGAAGCAGGGGTGGACCTAAACGGTATTTTGGCGATTTCGTGGGCCGTTTTCGTTTCGATGTCGTTTTGCGTTAAAGGCGGATTGAAGACAAAACGAGGGAAAACGACAACAAAACGAAAACGAAAAACACCGTTTAGGTTGAGCCCTGTTGCGAAGGCCTTACGGCCGGTGCCGCCGACCCTGAAAGGGTGACGTCGACGACGACGATGACGACGGCGGCGGTGGCGGCGGCGGCGACGACGACGACGCTGAAGTGGGCCTGAGTCCTCAGGGATGCTTCGGTCTCTTGGGAAGGCTCTAGGGGGAGGAATTTAGGGGTCTCTTGGGAGCCTCTTGGGGGCCTTTTCGGGTGTCCTGGGGCCTCTCGTGGGCCTCTTGGGGCCTCTTGGGGACCTCTTGGGGCCTCCTAGGAGCTTCTCGGTGCTGAGGTCTCGAAGTGTCCGTTCCTGTTCCCCATCAAGGCACGCTCTGGGAGCCGTCTTGGGGGCCTCTTGGGCCGTCTTGGAGGCGTTTTGGGGTGTTTGGGGGTTCTCTTGGGACGTTCTGGAGCGCTCTGACAAGCTTCTTGTGCCGTTTTGGGGCGATCTTGAGGGCCTCGTCGGCCGTCTTGGAGCGGCGAGAATCGGATAAGGCGAGAACGCCCAAATCTGTCAAACACCCAAGGACAAATCAATGATTTTTGCCACTTGGGGCCCTCTCGGGAATGCCTTGGAGGCCACTTGTGGCGCCTTGGAGGTCTCCTGGACAGCCTGGGAGCGGGAAGGAGTTTTGGACCGATCGTTTGGCGATCGGGGGGCCCTCTTGGACAGTCTCGGGGGCCTCTTGGGGCACTCTTGGCTTATTTGTTTGGTATTTCCCCATATCCTAAGATGGGGTTCTTGTTATTACTTGGACACCTCCTACTCCCTCTCCTTCTCCCTCCTCATACTCAGACTTGCTCATACTCAGACTTACTCATACACAGACTTACTCATACTCAGACTTACGCATACTCAGACCTACTCATACTCAGACTTACTCACACTCAGACATACTCATACACAGACTTACTCATACACAGACTTACTCACACCCAGACGTACTCATACACAGACTCACTCATACCCAGACTTACTCATACACAGTATTAGTCATACTCAGACTTACTCATACCCAGACGTACACATACACAGACTTTCTCATACACAGACCTACTCATACCCAGACTTACTCATACACAGACTTACTCATACACAGACTTACTCATACTCAGGCATACTCACTAAGGGGAGCAGGGGTGGTTGCACGGGCTCGTTCGCGGCCACTCAGGCGGTAAACATCCTTCGCTTGGAGAGCTCGCCGCTGGTTTCAGCACCCCTAAGGGGAGCCGCCAGGGGTGGTTGCACGGGCTCGTTCGCGGCCATTTTGTGGGGATGTCTCAGGCGGTTTGCTTGTTTCTGGGCTCAACATCCTTCGCTTGGAGAGCAGATTGTGAGGATGTCTCAGGCGGGGCGCTGGTTTCAGCACCCCTAAGGGGAGCCGCCAGGGGTGGTTGCACGGGCTCGTTCGCGGCCATTTTGTGGGGATGTCTCAGGCGGTTTGCTTGTTTCTGGGCTCAACATCCTTCGCTTGGAGAGCAGATTGTGAGGATGTCTCAGGCGGGGCGCTGGTTTCAGCACCCCTAAGGGGAGCCGCCAGGGGTGGTTGCACGGGCTCGTTCGCGGCCATTTGTGGGGATGTCTCAGGCGGTTTGCTTGTTTCTGGGCTCAACATCCTTCGCTTGGAGAGCAGATTGTGAGGATGTCTCAGGCGGGGCGCTGGTTTCAGCACCCCTAAGGGGAGCCGCCAGGGGTGGTTGCACGGGCTCGTTCGCGGCCATTTTGTGGGGATGTCTCAGGCGGTTTGCTTGTTTCTGGGCTCAACATCCTTCGCTTGGAGAGCAGATTGTGACGATGTCTCAAGCGGGGCGCTGGTTGCAGCACCCCTATAGGGGAGCCGCCAGGGGTGGTTGCACGGGCACGTTCGCGGCCATATTGTGGGGATGTCTCAGGCGGTTCGCTTGTTTCTGGGCTCAACAGGGAGGGAAATGACAGGAACGAGGATGAGGAGGAGGAACAGGAGGAGGAGGAGGAGGCGGGGGATCGTGAGGAAGGGCATGGGGGTGCGGAGGGGGAGGGGGAGCAGGAGGATGAGGAGGAGGAGCAGGAGCAGGAGAAGGGAGGGGGCGGAGGAACAGGAGGAGGATGAGGAGGAGGAGGAGGGCGCTTTGCTCGAAGGTCCTTGACGCGAGCAGAGCGTTTGTTCCGAAATCCAGGACATACTATATATAAATATATGTGTTCATAGGGGGTGACTGCGAGGGAGGGGCTGTGGTTGTGTGCGGGGATCGTTGGAAATGCTCACCGTGGCACTATCCTCCAACATGACATGCACTTATGGCCTTGTGTGGCTAAACGCTCGTCTTACATATCCCACTGCCAACTATCCTACAACATATGCACATGTGGGAAGCTCCAAAGCTACCACGGGCTGAAAAGGGGAAGGCCTGGCAGCTGAGGAGGGGGGATGAAGAGGAAGAGGCTCGCATTCAACCATACTCAAAGCTCACTCTGACTCATACGCAATCAGTCGCATTAGGGGTCACTCGTCTTCGTCGGCCCTGTCGCCCACGTGGACGCGCTATTGTAGTCGACCGCTCACGAACAGACGCCCACCACGGCATGACATAAAACATGAGATGCACATGTGGGGAGCTCCACGCAGTGAGTAATTTTTGCAGTCCCGGGACCCCCAGGGGGGATGCGTATCCGACCCCCCCCCTCCCAGGACATCCCCCCCCGACGGGGGAGGGATCAATTGGAAGGGGCTCCCCTTCGATTCCATACGACATTGCGGGGTTGTTCTCTCGCTGACAGGCTTGAGGAGGTTGCAGGAAAATGGGACGACGCAGACGACGGACGGAGACGACGACTCGAATAGAGAAACCCCTCGCACACGCCGACTGGGTCGGCGGATTTGGGCACACTTGCTGCCGGAAGGCCAAAGATCAGGAGGGAAAGAAGCACACAAACACAATTAATCGGCGATTTCCCAGAAAACATGGGAACATATGGGAAGTGGGGGTGGGGAAGACGAGAACCCAGAAAATATTAAAAATATGGGGAATCCTTTTATTTGTGTGTATTTACTTGTGTGTCCCAGGGCCCCTTCCAAAGACGCAAGGACGTGGCCTCCAGAACAAATGAGCGCATCTTGGGCTCGTTGCGTCGGGGGCCCCGCGCCGGCGCTGCGCGCGGAGCGGGAGGGCCCGACGCACACGCATCGCTGCAAGCGCGGTGGCGGACCTTTCGGGCGGCGACGGAGGGACGAGGACGACGACGACGACGACGACGACGGAGGATGATGGAGGACGACGACGACGGAGGACGACGACGATGACGACGACGACGACCACGACGACGACGACGACGAACGGTCCTGCGCGGTGGTCGTCGGGGCCCTCGGGCGGCGTGGGCCGCCGGGCCGGGCCGGCTCCCGCGGCCGCCGCCTGCGGGGAGGCCTTCTCTGGCGCGACGCTCCTGCCGGCCGCGCCGCCCCGCCGCCCGGCCCACGCTCGGTACGATCGACGTCGTCGTCGTCGTCGTCGTCGTCGTCGTCGTCGTCGTCGTCGTCGTCGTCGTCGTCCTCCGTCCTCCGTCGTCGTCGTCGTCGTCGTCGTCCATCGTCGTCGTCCTCCGCCGCGCCGCCCCGCCGCCCCGCCCCACGCTCGGCACGATCGACCCCCAAGAGGGCCCCAAGAGGGCTCCCAAACGGCCCCCAAGAGGCACGATTCATTCTTTTTTTGTCGGTTTTAAGCATATTTTTGGGAGTTCCTGCCTTTCCAGTTCCGAAAGTAGACGACAACCCACGAACAATCAACGGAACCTCCGGACCGATCCGAGCCTCCAGACCGTACAAAAGAGGGCCCACGTCGTCGTCGTCGTCATCGTCGTCGTTGTCGTCATCGTCGGCGGCGGCGGCATCGGCGGCGGCGTCGTCGTCGTCCTCGTCCTCCTCCTCCTCCGTCGTCCTCGTCCTCGTCCCCGCCCTCGTCCTCGTCCTCGTCCTCGTCCTCGTCGTTCGTCGTCGTCGTCGTCTTCGTCGTCGTTGTCGTCGACGACGTTGAAAGAATGAAGAAGTTGTTTGACCAGTGGCGGAGGCGTCCTAGCTCGCCAAACTAGGCTCACCAAAGAATGTTCTGAGAGCCTTTTGCGGTTTGCACGAAGTGCTCGGATATTGTTTCTGGTTTGGACCGCCTTGTTCCAACACATCGGCTTCATGTTGTAAGAACTCTGTTTGTGTTCCGAACTTTCTTCTGTTCCGAGAACATTTCCTGGTAGGCCTGTAGGAATGCCGGGACGGTCGGTCTCTGCTCAAATTTTAGGTTCGGCAGAGGCTCGCGGTTCCTGAGGTTCTTCCGTCTTGGAGCCGCTTGGGGATCCGATGTGGTCTAGCGCTGCTTCCAGCCAGAAGGGCGGGCAGGTTCGAGGCGCTGGGTTCGGGAAGGTCTTTCGCTCGTTTCGGCCTCGGGGGGCCGTTCTCGGGGTCCGGGACCGTCACAAACGGGTACGGGTATGGAGCCATGGATGCAGATTTTGAGCGGAGTTGGCCTCATCCCCCCCTCCTGACATATTTTCTGGATTCCCAACCAGTTCAGGCAACCGGGGGCCGCCCCCAATTCAGAAGGGGCTCGCACTTCCGTAATTAGGTCCTTCCGTGATGGTTCCCCAAGTACTCGTGTCAGTGCGCTTCTTGAGCCAAATGCAGAGCTCCGTTCCTTATTGGGCGTTCCTTCTGGTAGCAGCCTGACTGTACGGAATGACTGGGTCCGAAGACTGACAGCAGTTCCTGTCCATTCTGAGCGGGATTTGCTGTCGCTGCCGCCGCAGGCCGTGTCCATTTGAGAGGCCGCTTGCCCAAGAGCGGCCGCTGCCGGTTTTTTCTGACAAAATTAGTTGTTGGTCATCGCACCCATTCTGGGCGTCCAAACACGCGCGCGGCCAGCCGTGATTGACAGGATCAGGACCCCGAGTCCCAGACACCCGGCGCCGCGAAAAAATCGAAACCAAGGTTTTTCACATTTTTTGGCATCTCGGGGCCTTCGCCGGTCCTCGGGGACGTCCAAAAACGACTCAGGATGAAGACCCGGTCCCAGGGAAGCGATCGGGAGGTTTCGGGGCCTGTGTCTCGAAAATATAGACGCCAGATGTCACATGTCTGGTGTTATCTCATGGCAGGGGAAAGTTAGGGACAAGGCTTCGCTTCCCAACCAACTCCCGCTTCGCAGGGCAGGGGAAGTCAGGGGTTACCAGGGCAGGGGAAAGTTCGGGGCCTCCTGTTCTCGCGCCGGAGGTGCCCCAGATTGCTAGCAACTCGAGTTATCCCAGATCACCTTCTGCCCCGTGTAGCCGTTACCCGATACTCTCTTGAAGCAGGGGTTCTCCTAGATCAAGCGGCTCCGGTGTTTTTCCGGGTCGCCCTTGTGGACCTTGAGCGGGGCCCTAATTATTTGGAGCAGGTTTGTCCAGGACAACGCGGGCGCCCAAGAGCGGCGGGATGAACCAGCAGGTGGTTTGGGCAGGACGGGGGGGGTAGAGGAGGAGGAGGAGGAGGAGGAGGAGGAGGAAGAGACGGAGGAGGAGGAGGAGCGGGATGAAGAGGAGGAGGAGGACGAGGGGGATGAGCAGGAGGAGGAGGAGGAGGAGGAGGAAGAGGAGGGGAGGAGGACGAGGGGGCATGAAGAGAGGGTGGCGCCACCCCATCGGGATCCCTTTCCTCCTCCTCCAGCAGGTGGACGGACAGCAGGCGGATGGGCAGCTCTTCAGGAAAGGCGTCCTGAGGGGAACGGGTCCTGAGGTTTTTTTGCCGCTTTGGTCTCCTGGGGACCCCACACGGCCCCGGGACCGTCAGAAAACGACTCAGGATGATGAATTGGTACTCGTCGGCTGTTGAAAGCAGGTAGTTCTGAACTTCCAGATCCCAATCTACTTCAGCCGCCCTCCTACCTCAAGAGTCGAGCGGTTCTTCCTCTTCCTTCTTCCTCCGGGGGGCGGGCGGAAGACCAATCTATTTCAAGGCCGTCTTACAGCCAAGACGCTGAAATAAGAAACGCCTCGGGTGCGGAAGGGGCTCGCTGTTCCTTACGCTCTTCCATGGCTCATCCTCCATCGCTCCTCGTGCACCTAGGCGCTTCTGGGGCCAAGAAGGGGCTTCGTTCCTTACTTAGCGTTCCTTCCGATAGTACCTCGACTGTACTTCAAGTTTCTACCCACTTCTTCCGACCGAACTCCTCCTCCTCCTCCTCCTCCTCCTCCTCCTCCTCCTCCTCCTCCTCCTCCTCCTCCTCCGGGTATGCAGGGAAGGCCCTGAGATCCAGGACCCGCCCCCCGCAGTGCCTGCTTCCTTCACGCCACAGGGCAGCAGGAGGCAAGGGCGCCCTCGAGGGCGCGAAGTTCTTGGCGCTTCGCGCTTCGGCTCTGCTTCCTCATCCTCCTCGTCTCCCCTGGGAGGCGGCGCGAGAGCGCGAAGTTGTGCGCACCTCGCGCTTCGCGCAGCGCGAAGCGCGAAGTTGGGAGCCCTTGGATATGGGGGGGAAGGCCCTGGGGTCCCGGACCCGCCCCCCTCAGTGCCTGCTTCCTTCACGCCGCAGGGGCAGCAGGAGGAGGGGTTAGTTCTCTGGGCATGCCCAGTGAGGGGGCCCCGGCCAGCAGACCCTTCCCATTCGGGAGTGGACAGACTTCCCACCTTGACACGCCGATTAGCGAATTGGCCGTTCTCGGTTCGCGAGAGGGCGTCGCGGCCGTCATTTTCGCAGGTCCAGGTCCGTCGGTTTCGGCCCCAGGCCGTTTTCACTAAGGGGAGGTTTACTTAAGGGAGGCTTGTCCACCGCCGACCATTCGGGAGTTGGGCGCGAAGCGGTTGAGGGCGATGAATCGAGGGCGAAGACGGGCGCCCCTTTCGGGCACCTGGGGGCTCCTTTGGGGCCCCGACAGGGCCATTTTTCTGCAGCCCTCGCTGCCCCCCCCCCCATTTCTCGTTGAGTCGGGCCTGTCCCTCTACAGGAGGAATATTCGAGAATAGTCCAGACATAGTCTGGGGCCTGGGGACGATTTGTTGTAAGTAATTTGACAATTTTGGAGTATTGCCGGTATCTTCTAGTTTTCGCCTGAAATCCCCTTGTAATGGGGGGAAGCGGTTCAAAAAATCGCCCCCCCCCTCCCCCGGACTCCCCAAAATGATTGACTGGGGCGGACTAATAGAATTCAGCCGCCGGAAAATTATTTTTTTAATCGTCCGCCCCCCGGCGTTTGCTTTTGCCCCTTTGGGGAAACAGGAGGACGAACAGGAGGACGAACAGGAGGAGGACGAGGAGGAGGAGGAGGAGGAAACGGAGAAAAAGGAGGAGGAGGAGGACGAGGAGGAAAAGGACGAAAAGGAGGAGGAGGAGGAGGAAAAGGAGGAGGAGGACGAGGAGGAGAAGGAGGAGGAGGACGAGGAGGAGAAGGAGGAGGAGGAGGACGAGGAGGAGGAGGAGGACGAGGAGGAGGCGGAGGAGGAGGAGGACGAGCTCGCCCTGAAAAATCACCCCGTCCACCCCTCTGGCCCCCGCGCCCTGGATCGCCACCCCGTGCCCCCCCCCCTTGGCCTTCCAGGCAACCCGGAATTGTCAGCCCCCCGTCTGCCTGCCCTGCCCCCCCGCTATTGCGGGGGCGAGGAGGCCCGCGAAACAATTTGTTTCATCGTCCGCCCCAGAAATTTTTAAAAATCGTTTCTACAGTCCCGACCTAAACTTCTCGCCGCCCATCTTCTGAATGTCAGACAGCCGGTCACCCCAGGGGGGGGGGGGCACCGCCCCCAGGCGAGGGGCGGTGGAGGCGTCTGCCAGCTCCCGAGCACGGTGCTCGGGCGGCGGGATGGGCCCGCGCGCGCGCCCCGCGGAGCGGAAAGAGGCGCAGGCTGCGGGAGGAAGAGGAGTGGCAGGAGGGGGCGGCCCCTGGATCCTCTTCAGGGAGGTTCCGTGCTGCCGTCGCTGCCGTCGTTTCGTTTCGACCGACGTAATTCGTTGCTAATTCGATTGCCGCCTGCGAGCACTGTTCACGTTGGCCGAAACGTCAGAAACGTCAGTGGTAGGAGGGGCAGGAGGGGAATGTCAAGCAGTGGCGAAGCGTCCTGGCTCGCCTATAGCCCCACCAGCGAATGTTCTAAGAACCTCCCGTGGTTTGCACGAGATGTTCTGAGAACACTTCTGATTGAGACTGTCTTGGTGCAACACATCGGGTCGACGTTATAAGAAACTTGTATTTGTTCTTAGAACTTGTTTTGGTTCTACGAACATTTCGTGGTAGGACTACAGGAATGCCGGGACGGTCGGTCGCTGCGCAAGAAAAAGGCAGCGGGAGAGGCAGCAGCAGGGGGTGAGGGGCCCTGCGTGGGACCAGCCGAAGCAGCCCAGTCAAACAGGTCAGGGGGCCCCGCTCCCATCACACAGGCCCCGATGGTGGCGCAATCGGTCGAGCGAG
>CAUYUJ010016666.1:0-65000 GCA_963575745.1 Prorocentrum cordatum | reverse complement strand
CGGGAGCGCGGCGCTTGGGCAAATTGCAGGAAATTCCAAAGCAAGGCCATCCTTCTGTAAGTTGCAAGCAAGTCTCCAGCGAGAGCGCGACTCCAGAGCGCTGGGAGAGCGATACCTGAATAGATTGTAAAGAAGTCCCCAGCGAGAGCGCGATTCTTCAATAAAATGCGAGGAAATCTCGGACGGGAACGGGGGTCCTGGCTGAATTGTAAGGAGGTCTCAGGCGGGAGCCGTTGTTGTTGTAACCCGGGGGCCAGGGGGCCAGTTTGAGCAGGAAGACTTCCCCTGTCAAAAACCGGGTGCGAGCGTCGAGGGGCGCACTTAGATGAAGAAAAACAGTATAGAAATGATAATTCAACAACGATACCACCAACAACAACAACACCAACAATAATAAACGAAGAAGAAGAAGAAACATAATAATAAGAAGAAGAAGAATAAGAAGAAGAAGAAGAAGAAGAGTAATAAGAAGACTCCGCATCGCGGAATTCCATTTCCGCCACGCACCCAGGGACAGTGCATGACCGCTCGGCTCAGCCCCCTCACTATGACAAAAAACCCGAAATTATATGAACAGATTGGGAATCCTGTTATTTGTGTGTATTTATTTGTGTCCCATGGCCCCTTCACTTTCGCCCGCTCGCGCGCTGCCGCGGTTAGCCAGCGAACGAAGAACACGCGCAGTGCAAAGGCGGGGCTGCCACCTGTCACGCGGCGCCTGCGCGGAGTACGGGGCAAGGGCGGCATGGCGCCCGCTCGAATGCGGCCCCGCCTCCCAACGACCTGGCCAATGAGAAACAGGCGCCCGATCGGGAGCGCGCTGGTAAGTCTGCACGGCAGATGATCAGTCTGCACGGCGCCAGGGCGAGAGCAACATTTCGGCCGCTCGCGTGCGACCGCTTTGTCGACGAGTTGGCGGTCCAAAACTGTGTGCCGTGCCCACGCGGGAAGTCAGCTCTCACGGAAAATTGTGCGCCGCGTCCAGCCAGGAGCCCCATCTCCACGGTGAGTGAAGGCAGCGCCGAGGCCAGAGCGACAGTTCGCCTTGTCGCGCGCGATGTGCGCCCCGCCACACTACGAGCACACCTGTTGCAATGTCGACCACGGCAGAACGTCGGTGTGGAAACGTGTCGATGTCTTAGTGTTGTTGGGGGTGTCGGGTGGACTCCGCGGATGGGCTCCGATAGGCCGAATCTGTCTCGCAGTGTGAGTCTTCAGAGCTCGCGATACAGCAGGTATGCAATGACAAGACGGCGCCCCACGGGGGAGCCCCCAGGGGGTATACCTCGTGCCCGTTCGCGTCTAGATAGTGGGGATGTCTCTGTTAGCAGGGCTGCTACGGCGGAATAAAAAACGTGTTTCCGTTCTGGAGACCCAACACTGTCGCCTTATAGCAGGAATTCTATTAGGGCTTCCCACGCGAAGGGAAGTCGCAAAGGGGTATGTCGCGGGCCCGTTCGCGCCCAGATGATCGAGAATTGTCGGGCAGGATGGCCGTTTTGCGGCAAGTCGGCCAGGTCGAGCAATCCAGCCCCGCCCATTTCCGCCTGTACCGCATAGCACGAGAGCCAATGGTGGCGCAGCTTACTCTTGGGACTGGCGCGAGCTTCCCTTTCGCAGGCCTACAGGTTGACACCAACACCAATATCGGCGGTGTGCCTCCACCGAGGGAAGAAGATTTTGATTTCGGTGACTGTGGTAATATTCTGGCTTCAAGGGTAACCGAACTATTATCACCAACACCGAAATCTCGGATAATCTTCCCCCTGAGTTGGTGCCCATTTCTAGGGCTCCGACTCTTGGCGAGAAGAAAGCGCGCGCTCGCGGTCTCGTTTCCGACTTTTTGGCGAGCCGAAGAGATCACGGACCGCGCACGGGCTTGCTCTTTGGCTGCTTCGCTACGTTTGAAACACATGCTGGCTCGCTTGTCTACTACATAAACATACAACTTCAAAAACCACTCCGAAAAGATGTGACCCAAGATCCCTCGCTGTCTGAAGGCACCGCTGGGAGAGCCGCCTGTCTCCCCGGACAGGCCTTGCTGCTGAGCGCCCGCGCCACGGTCAGCGTGTGCGCCGCTGTGGCTCGCCACGCGAAGGTGCCTGGTCACTGGCCGTCGCCGTGGCTGCTGCCGTCTCCGCTCGCTCCTCTTCTTCCTCCGCACGGATCCTCCCTCCTCAGAGCCGTTTGGGGGTTTGAGGGGGCCCAGCATTGGCTCTGCCCAGCAGAAAGGAGGGGCGAGGTTCTAGGTTCGGTAAGGGATTTTGTTTTTTTCGGTCTCCAGGGTCTGTTTTCGGTGGGCCGCAGGACCGTGGAAGATTGATCCAGGGTGACAAACTGCACCAGCCAGCTCCCGGGATCGACTTTGAGTGGATTCGGTCTCATGCCCCCCAATGGCAGTTGATTCGGGATCCCAACCAGTCCAGACCCCAAGTCGCCTCCCTCCAACTCGCGGGAAACAAACAATGACACGAACTTACAAACTCGGAGGTCCGCGCGGATTCCTCGGATAAGCGTTGGACCCCCCTCCTTGGCGCGCGGAGCGCGCCAGGGGCGACGCCGGAGGCGCCGCTGGGGGCCCCCAGCGCCGATTCGAGGACTCCGCGCGTGCCTCTGAGTTTTTTCCCCGCCTGCCTGCCCCCCACCCCCTCTCGCCGTGCCTCCGTCCTCCTCTCGCGCGCCCTCGCGTGCACCATCGCGGCCGCGCGCGGTGGCGGGCGGGTGGTCGCAGGAGCAGCTGAGCGGGTGACCCGGTTGGGAGATCGTACTTGCGCAGTGTTCGGGGGTCCCCAAACAGGGTGGTGACCACACCGTGCGGTGAGTCGGTGGGTATTCGGGGTCACCGCACGGTTTTGGGACTCGGGTTGTTCTCCGAGGACTTCTCGGGCGGCTGGGGCCTCCGGGGTCCCAAGACCGTGCGGTGACGGACCGTGCGGTGAGGCCTTGGGGGATTTCGAGGTCACCGCACGGTCTGCCACCGCACCGCTTCGGGACGCCATAAGTGGCACGACCACTGGCTCTGCCCAGGTACCTGCAGGAGCTTTTAAGGGCATCCAATATTGTGTAGGATGAGGGGTGGAAAAGCGGGCACGAGGGATTGTCGTGTCCTTTGTTTGTTCCTATCATTGTCATCTCAGGTATCTTGTTCTTCGTCGACATCACGCTTACGTGCATTCATTTTTCGGTCCACCTCCATCGGAGGGAGGAGAAGCGATACCAACACCACCAGAGGGCCCACCTCCAGCGAAAAGGTCCACGATGCCTCCCCGAGCTGGATGCTGGGGATGCCTCGAGCGAGAGGGGGGGACCACACCACCAGGGAGACTCCCCTTGCCTCCGCGCGTCTCCTCGCCCTCTTGGTGCTGGCGTCGCCTGTCCTTCTTCCCACTCACACAGTGGGAAAACACACACAGTGTTTTTTTCCCACAGAGTGTGTTTGTGTGTGTTTTTTTTGTGTGTGTGTTTTTTCCCACAGTGTGTTTTGTGTGTTTTTCCCCACCACCTTCAAGGGCAGACTGTGCGATGCGCGAGTCCGCCTCAGGGCCGGCTCGGTTGGGACGCAGGCGTCCATCGGCTCCGAGCCGTCCAGCTTGCTGCACTCCGTCGCGGTAGCGTTAAATCGGGCGTGTCCCCCTACAGGGGGAATGTTCAAAAATAGTCCAACACTAGTCTGGGGATTTGTTTTTTGACTATGTTGGAGCATTGTTGGGGTATTTTTGCGTTGACTTTAGGCTCGGGGAGGCTCGGGTCAGGGAACCATAATCATGACAGAAGGGGACGCCCGCGCGCGCTCGCAGGGACTGCGCGCATCAGAGCGCGCAATTGGATCGTGCGAGCAAAGCGCGTTGGCGACAGCGGTTGCTGTTGGTTTGTTTCTTGCTTGTGTGCTGCTTGATGGCCGGGCAGCGCGGAGAGCTCTTCATCGAAGAGCTCTTAGATTGGAGGGTCGATTCCTCCGAGCGCGAGTCCCTTTCTGCGCTCGTGCAGAGAGAGGGACTGGAGTCGGCTGGCGATTTAGCGCATTTGTTTTGCTCGACGGACGAGGCGGAGCAGTGTGGAGTGCCCACGGCCTGGGCCGTGGCTCGGGACGTGGCGCGGGTGACGCCGTGGCTGGTGCCCGCGCATGGCATTTGCGCGGAGGGGCGATTTGGCGGCGCGGCGGCGGCCGCCGCGCCCGCCGTGAGCGCGGGGGCCGCGGCGGGGAAAGGGCGTGGGCCTACCGCCGCGCGCCGCGGTCGGCCGAGACGCTGTGCCGCAGTGGCGACGGAGGCGGCAGAGCGTGAGGGGCGCGTTCAGCTGGCGGTCAGCGTAGTTCGAGTGTCGCTTGAATGGCGCCCGGAAAGCGGCCTCGGGCAGGGGTTGCAGGAGGCGCAGGCCGAGATGCTCGCCGACGTCTCGTCCGCGGCGGTGTTTAGGCTGAGTAATTTCGAAGCCGGGACGCTGCGCACGGCCTTGCGCGTGTGGGGGCAGTGGGCCGAGTGGGCGGGCCGGCAAGGGCAGCCGGCGACGAGTCTGGCGCGGCAACCCATGGCAGTCGCCGAGTTCGTGCATAAGCTCTCGATCGCACGGACGTCCGGCGTCAGGATCTGGAACGCCTTGAAGTGGATGTGCGTACATTTGAAAGCGCCTTTCTGCCTGGACGATGCGTTTCGCCCTGTGCCACGTGATCCAGGCAGTGGAACCGTAGCACCGCCGGCCCAGGCCACTGTCGTCGAACCCGAGATGATTTACCATGTGATCGATTTCCTGGATGGCGCGAGAACGCCTGGGCAAGTCATGCTCGCGGCTGGGATGCTGGCGGTGGTATTCGCGTGGGTGAGGTACACGCACCTGCTGCGCTCTAGGCCTTTAGAGAAGTCTGTTTATTTTTGCTGGTTCCGCGCATCGAGGGGGAAGCAGGGAAAGCGACAGGGGCGACCTTCGTTCGATTGGTGCTTGCCGAGGCGGCTAGGTGGCGCGCGGTCCGCCGCTGACGCCTTGTGGGATGGTTGGCACAAGTTGGCGGCGCGGGAAGATCGAGCAGGAAGGGCTGTGCCGACGGGGCTCGTCTTCGATCCAGTTTCCGGCGCGCCGGTGAAGTTGGGTGCCTTTAACCGATCGCTGAAGGAAGTATTCCGAGGCTCGCTAGCGGACGATTCCCAGTTGGATCTTGTGACTTCGTACAGTTTGCGCCGGGCTGGGCCTACATGGGCGAGCGCGATACAATTGGACTGGGAAGCCCGAGTCATCTCGGGCGGTTGGACGGAGGGGGGAGACAACTCCCGTCGGAACCAGATGCCGATCGTGTATAATGCGCGTCGGCGGCAAGCCGAGATGTGCACGCGCCTGCACATGGCCGGAGTGTTGTCGTGCCTGCGGACCGATCTGGAGGCCCCAGTGCAGTGGGAGCAAGTGCGATGCTGGGCGAGTTCTGCGCCAGGAAAAGTAATGTTGGCCGACCTAGAGAAAGAGGCGCAGCAGCGGGTGGCGGTGTCGACCGTTCGTGAGAAGGCCGCGTTCTTGCCCCCGTCGGTCGTCGAGGAGTTGAGGCGGCAGAAGTTTCTCCGGATAATCGTGGCCCCGCGTGGACAGCGGGTGGGGCGCGGTAAAGCGCCGGGCGCGCCTCCACCCAATTGTCGGGGTCCTGCCGACGGGGGCGCCGCGGGTAAGGGCGGTGAGGGGGGGGCGGGCGCCGAAGCGCCGGGCGCGCGTGCGCGCGCTGCGCAAACCCTCGCGTCGGGGGCACCGCGTGCAAAGCGGGGGGGGCGCGGTAAAGCGCCGGGCGGTTTGCGTGGGAACGCGTTGCCTGCGCCTGCGAGTCCACGCAGAGCGCCGAAAGTTGCCGGCAAAAACAAGCGACCAGCAGAGGCGGGAGCGCGCGCCAGTCCGGCGTCGGTTGCCATTGCGGGCCGCGCAGGGCGAACCGCGGGTCGATCGCGCGGCCCAGCGGTATTGTGCCCGGGCGTGGGCGGCATTGGAGGCTGTCTCCATCCCCAGGTCCAGGGGAGATGAAGTGTCGGTGCGGCCGGGAGACGCAACCCGTGCAGGCCCGGCCGCGTTCCAAGCGCGGGGAGTTGACTGCGCCGGTCGCGCGGTGACCGTGCTTCCAGGTGACGAGGCAGCGCAGGGCGCGGAGTTGGGTGAATGTGACGTAAAGGGCTCAGATGGCGCGCCAGCGCACTGCGCGCCGCCAGTCAGGCAGGTTGCGGAGGGATCATCCGCGCGCGCGTCGCGAGCCGTGGGCCCGTCGCCCGAGCCGCGGGGCGCGATCGGGCACGTGCAGTCTGAGCCTGGGAGGGCTACCCGGGTAAGGGAGGTTATGGGGCCTCGATATCACGTCGCGATGCCCGTAATTCGTCGCCTCAAAAAGTCCAGAGCCTGGACGGACAGTGAGTTCGGGCCAGTGACGAACCTATGTCAGAATGGATTGAGTGATCTGCAGTGGTTCCCGGCGCTCCCGGAGGGAGCCCTGGTGTGCGCGGCGTGTGAAAAGTTGCGCGGCCGGGCAGCCCCGGCGTGAGGTGGTGACGTCATCGCGGCGGAGACGCGCGGAGTTGCGCGTGGGCCTGCCAGCGAATGCCAACTTAACGGATGCGTATGCGCGCCCCGAGGTGGGCTCGAACGCGGTCCAGAGAGTAGGTTTAGCGGAGCGACACGTGTGGTTCTCGGTATGTCTTTGTCAGTTGACGGCATTGCGCTGCCGGGGCGCGTCGGCGCTCGCGACGCCGCTGCACAATTCAGAGAGCTGGCCGCGAAGTATCAGTTTGATGAGCGCATCGCCACCCACCTGGTCGAAACCGTGGGTCTAGAGACGTTGGTCGATTTCGCGCATGCCGTCACGAGCGAGAACGAGTGGGCGCCGATCCTCGAGCGCGTGCCGGATCTCGAGAGGAGGCTGGGACAGCTGTCCCGCGTGCGCCAGGCGCGGCCTTCGCCTGCGCGGGGGGGGGCCCTGCCTGGCCCGCGCCGCAGTTCGAGCGCGTAGTGCGGCAGGCGTGGAAAGCCGTGTGCGATGCCGCCCGGGAGTCCGAGACCCGGAAGAGGCGCGGTTTGGACGAGAGCGACGATGTCCCATTGCCGTCGCCGCAGCTCGCTGAATTGAGCAAGCAGTTCTTCGCTCGGTATAAGATGGCGTACCCAGCGGAGTGTGAGCCGTCCGAAGCGTTGGTCAGTAAGATCAGCAGGGAGCTGGGCAGGCGCGTCCCATTGCACGCGGAGGGGGTGACCGCGTCGCGCGCGCGGCCCCCCATGGTCGGCAAGCGCCAGGTGACGATGATGAGTGTATGGAAGGTCCGCACGTTGCTGAATGCCGCGAGGGCTGCCAGGAAGCGGCAGCGCGTTGGGGATGTCGAATTCGTGTGCGACGAGAAGGAAGATCCGGATCCCGCGAAGGACTTGAAAATCTATATCGCGTTGCACCAGGTTCTCATGGTGGCATACGCGCGCGCTGGGGTGAAGCCGATTGACCCGGCGCCCGGGACGCCAGAGAAGGCGTCTTCGGATACGACGGATTTCGTGCAGATTCCGTTGGATGTCGCGATGGCCTACCATTTCCGTTTGGTCAAGTACGCCAGTGCGATGCCGTTCTCGATTGCGCTGCCTAACGTCGTGCGTCGGGACGAGGAGGAGCGCGCTTGGTGGACGGACAGGGTCCGCACCAGCGAGCTGAGCGTCGGGAAGATAATCCGCGAGGGCTTGCAGACTCGCGAGGTCATGTGGAGCCCGCCCTCACCGCCAGCTCCCGGGCCGCAGCGGCCGCCGACGAGCGTCGGGCGGAGCCAGCGGACAGGTGGCAAGGGCGCGCAGTTGGGCGATCGGTTGAAAGACGGAACCCAGGTGTGTCGCAAGTTCAACGCCGGGGAGTGCTCCGAGCCGTGCCCTCGCGGGTATAAGCACGCCTGTTCCGTCGTGATCAACAAGACGGGGCGCTTATGTGGCATGTCGAACCACTGCGCCCTCAAGTGCACCAGGAGCCCGGGTCTCAGTTTTTGGTTTCCCCGTTAGCTTGAAGGGGGCGGCCCGGGTCCGGGGGCGCCCTGGGTCCGGGAAAGGCGACGGTTAGCGCCGAATGTTCGGAACACCCGGCGTTGTAGTTTGCGACGCGAGGAACGCGAGCGGGGGCGCGGCCGACGGCGGCAAGCGCGGCCGCAAGGGCGATTGAAACGCACCCGCTTCCGCGCTGCCCGCCGCGGCAGAAGGGGCAGTCACCAGTGGGGTCGCGTGCCCCAGCGTCGTGGGCGCGCGATGGAACCAGGCGGACATCGCTGTGAAAATTCGGAAGTCCTTTCCGGAAGAGTGGCTTGTGGGCGTTCCCATCCCGTTCTTGCAAGACTTGTTGAATACTTCGCCATTCGTTGATTTCGCCATCTGGGCGGAGCTGCAGGACGAAGGACTACCTCTGGGATGTTCTCTGGGCAGAAATTCCAAGGGGCGCGCGAGCGCCGTGTTGGGTCGCCAGGCAGGCGTGCTCGACCACAGGCTAGCGCTGGCGCCGGTTATCGAACTCGGCGTGGGGGAGCGGGCACACCTCGCTCAATGCATCGAATTCGCGAGCGCGGGGCGATTGCCATTCGACGATGAGTACATGGCACCCGTTGATTTGAAGTATGCTGCCTTTGCCACGGTTGCGTTCGCGTGGGCCGGTGGTAATCGGCTGAGGCAGTGGCGCGAGTCTTGCGCCGGGGCGTTGAAGGAGCTTAGTCAAAGGCTGGCGCCGGTGTCCCGCGCCCTTCGGCTCTGGCAAAGCCCCTCAGTACATGCCGTGGCGCAGAACACCCACATCGCGCTGATTTGTGTTCTGACTTGGGTGATGGGTTGGCCGGATTGGCAGCTGGCCCAGAGATTTGTGACCGGCTTCAATATCGTGGGGCGATTGGAGGAGACGGGTGTCTGGGAGCGGTGCGAAAGTTCGGAACCTGTTTCTGAAGACCGCTTGTTGGCGGAGTCCACCGCGCTTTTACGTTCCAGGGACAAGCGACGGGTTGATCCTGAGGCTGAGTTTCTTTGGGAATCATGCTTGAAGGAATGCGAGAAGGGCTGGGCTGCTCCTCCGGCGTCGCTGGCCGCGATGGACCGCGAGTACGGCGCCGGGCGCTGGGCGGCCGTGCCGTCGTTCGTGCACGTGCAGCAGAACGGCAAGCGTCGGCGGATAGACGATGCTAAAGCCGGTGGGCAGAACGGCGCGACGGTGTACCCTGAGAAGTGGCACTTGCCATCAGCGTTCACGCCTGCATTGTATGGCAAAGTCTTGAGGCAGCGGTCGGGAGGTACGCCAAACACCGGAGGTGGCCTTTTCCCCCTCCCCGCCGGCCGGTGTGTCGCGGGTTTCCCGCGGGCCGTTCCCCCGGGTCCGTTCGTGTGGGCCTAGTGGGCCCCTCCGGTGTCCAAGGGGCGTGGTCCGGCCCGGTGTTTGGCGTGCGCCCTCAGGCAGGAAGCTGCGGCGGGAGGCTTTGCCGATGAGGGCTTAACCCTTGAGACTGGAGGCGAGGACCTGCCGGACGCATACAGGTCCGTGCCGGTCAATCCCGCGCAGCTGCGATATAACGTCATTGCGGCGCGGGAACCGCGCAGCGGGGAGTGGCGATACTTGACTGCATTCGCCATGCTGTTCGGCTTGTCGTCGAGTGTTATGAATTTCATGCGGTGGTCTGCCTTTCTGGAAGCCGCTGCCAGGCGCGTGGCGGCATTGTTGCACACAATGCATGTCGATGATGGCAGTCTTGGGGACCTCGGATTGGCGAAAGGCTCGGGACAGGCTTTACTCAACGTCTTGTTTTCGGAGTTGGGTACCCCGAATGCCAGCGCGAAGCAGCAGCGCATGGCCGCCACTGGGGCATTCTTGGGAGTCGATCACGACGTGTCTCGGGTTTTTGAAGGCAGAGGGGTGGTCTCCTTTTGGCCGAAGGCCAGCATGATTGACAAAATCAAAGGCCTGCTCGCGGAGCACCGTGCGCGGAACAGCCTGACACCAGCGGAGGCCTCGAAGCTCCGGGGCATTCTGCAGTGGTCGTCCTCCGCGATGTTCAACGGCGTCGGCAGCGCCGCGATGGCGCCGCTGAAGCAGAGGCAGTACACTGACGCGCCTCCGTGGGCGTTATCCCACGCGATTCGGCGGTGCTTCGATTACTTCGAATTTGTAATAGACCTTGCCCCGAAGAGAAGCGTCGACGTGAGCCCGCCCTCGTGTCCGCTGATTGTGATCGCAAGCGACGCGCGGGCTGACGGGGCGACCGCGCCCACAGGCGGCTACCTCCTGGTCGATTGCTTGACAGGGGAGCGTGTGGGAGGATGGTGTGTATTCGACGATGCCATACTCGCGGAGTGGGGTTTCTCGCCGGCGGACCGGGAGAGGGGCGCGAATCCGATCGCCCTCTGTGAGGGGGCCATGGTCCCCATTGTCCTGGCGCAAGAGGCGCGGAGGTGCCGAGGGAGGCGCATCCTGTGGGTGCTTGACAACACGAGCGCTCTCCACAGCTTCGTGAGTGGCAGGTGCGACCATGCTACCCTGGACCGGAGCGTCAAGCTTATGAATTTCTTCAAGGCGCGCGCCGCGAGGGCAAATCGCGGGGGGACGCGCCGTGCAGCGTGTCGCGCCAGTTTCACTGCGACATGTCCACCTGGCTCGAGTGGGTAGACTCGAAAAGCAACTGGTCGGACGGGATCTCACGGCGCGCCGTACGCGCGCGGGGGCGGCCTTCCCCCGAGTCGTCCACTCGCGCGGTGCCAGGCGGCTCGGCGAGGATAGCTTCGCCCGGGAGAATGGTTTTCGTACCGGCGAGGTGAGAGTGGACCCGGCCGCGTGGCGCGGGTGCTTACTAGACGCGTGGCGTTGGGTGCTACGGCGCGCGGAAGGCGCGCTCCGCGAGGGCAATTCGCGGGGGGTGGGCCGCGGCGTGCAGCGTGCCGCGCCAGGCTCAGTGGATTCGCCGTAAAGAAGGAGTCCGCGCAGGAGAGGTGAGCGCGGGCCCAGCCGCGGGGCACGGGCATGCCTCAGACACGGGGCGCCGTGTACATCGACGCGCGATTGCGGAGCGGCGTCGGACCCAGAACAGCGTTGGGGGTGCAGAAACGCGGAGCCAGAGCAGCGTTGGGGAGAGCGGCATTACTGGCGAGCCACGCCAGGGTCTTGCCTTCTTCACGCAGGTGTTCCATTCGGGGGGTTTGGTCACCCCAAGGTCGTTCTGCACCCCCGGAGCACCGTTGCACTTTCTGGGGTCGGGGGACGGGGTATGGGTTGGGGGAATGGGTGGGAGGATGGGGCCGTCGCGCGCCGTGTTCGCAGGTGGAGCGCGCGCGCGCGCGGAGGAGCGGGCCGCCCGCGTGCGCTTCGCGCCGCGGCGGGGCGCGTGCGATGCGCGGCGCGCGAAAGTTGCCAGGGGCCGCGCAGGGCGCGGCGCGGGGAATAGGCTGTCGGTGATTATGCGTTGACTTTAGGCTCGGGGAGGCTCGGGTCAGGGAACCATAATCATGACAGAAGGGGACGCCCGCGCGCGCTCGCAGGGACTGCGCGCATCAGAGCGCGCAATTGGATCGTGCGAGCAAAGCGCGTTGGCGACAGCGGTTGCTGTTGGTTTGTTTCCCACCCACCACACCCTGGGCCCCGGTGGGGTTACCGGGGAGAATTTGGGATGGGCGCCGGCGTGGACTTCGCCGTGCAAGAGGCGATGCGCACCGGCTGCGAGGGGTCCTGCCTCGGGTCGGCCGAACGTGTGCGTCGCAGGTGCGAGAACGCCGCGCAGGTCAGCGCGTGCGGGGAGGGGGCCTTCCTTCCCTGGTGGCCGCTGGCAGCGGTCGCATCACCAGGTGTAACGTCTGACAGGTGCGCGACATGTTTTGCGCGCGCGAACACGCCCGCCGTATCCCGACCCCCGGCGGGGTGCTCGGGTCGGCGAGGGCGGCGCCGGACGCCGGCAGTGTTCGCTTTCCCCGTGGGGAGAGCGGCATTACTGGCGAGCCACGCCAGGGTCTTGCCTTCTTCACGCAGGTGTTCCATTCGGGGGGTTTGGTCACCCCGAGGTCGTTCTGCACCCCCGGAGCACCGTTGCACTTTCTGGGGTCGGGGGACGGGGTATGGGTTGGGGGAATGGGTGGGAGGATGGGGCCGTCGCGCGCCGTGTTCGCAGGTGGAGCGCGCGCGCGCGCGCGCGGAGGAGCGGGCCGCCCGCGTGCGCTTCGCGCCGCGGCGGGGCGCGTGCGATGCGCGGCGCGCGAAAGTTGCCAGGGGCCGCGCAGGGCGCGCGCGCGGGGAATAGGATTACCGGTTCGCCCAAAATTCGCCCTGAAAGTGTTTACAGCCGACCAATAAGGCTGGGGAACAATGCAAGGGGGACTGGCGATGCGATGCCGACTAACGATGCAAGAGAAACGCAGACAATGGTTGCAAGCACGAGAGGAAGAGAATCCTTTGCACCGATGCAACGATGACGAGGGTACAGGGAATATTTTAGTGCCGAGTGGTGGCATGATCAGTTGCGACATGGAAGCACAGTGTCCCAACCAGGACAGAGCCAGTACAAATGGAATGTAGAGTACGAGGGCGGACAGCAGAGTTCAAACTTCTGTTTACGCCAGCGGGATCAGCGCTGTGCGCTTATCTTTTGCTTTTGTTGCTGAAAATCGCTGGTTCGCCGTTATGCCGCCGCCGATAACGCCTCCCCTCCTCTCCCCCTCTCCTCCTCTTCCTCCCCCCCTCCCTCACGAGGCGGCCTTCGGATCTCCACCCCCCCGCGGCGCCCTGCCGCCGGCACCCCGCGCTCGCTTCCTGCGCCCCATGCCTCCTGGTCCTCTCCCGTCATGGCTTCCTCCCCGTGTCCTCCTCGGACGATCCGCCCTCCCATCCTCCTCTTTCCACGCCCTCCCCTGCCCCCCTCCCTGCCTCGCCCGGCCCTCGCTCCCTCCCATCCCGGGGGCCCCTCAGCCCTGGCTGCCCACGTCAATGGGGAAGCAGGCCGGGTTTCCACAGCATTTAAAACTGGGGGAACAGCCCGGAGCAATTGAGGGGAAAACATGGGGGGGCCCCGACAGCGTCTTCCCCTCCCCCTCGTTAGCGCTCCAACTCCCCTGCCGCCTCCTGCAGCCCCTCTTTGTGGATCATAGCCGACCCTTTCCACTCTGCTCGGTTTGTCGCCGATCCTGGACCCCTTCTCGCCAAGGCGCGGCTGCCCGGTCCATCCGCGCGGCCCCCTGAAATCATGTCATGGGGGCTGATGGAGCAGGGAGTGGAGGAGGAGGAAAGGAGGAAGAGGAGGGGGGGAGGAAGGAGGAAGGAGGAAGGGACGGGAGTTGGATTTTCGTCTGTTTGGCGGTGCTCGGTTCCCAGGCCCTCGCCGCCGTCTGCTGATGGCTCCCCTGCTCCTGGGAGCCCTGGGCCTGCGCGCCGGCTGCTCGGCCACGCGCGAGGGAGGGAGGGGGGAAGGGCAAGCAGGCGCTTTGCCTGCAGATGTGAGGCCGGCGCCCTCTGAGAAGCAGCCTCCTTCTAAGAAGCCCCCCCCCGCCGAGGCGGGAATTGCCAGGAGCATGGAAGGCGGTGGTTAGGCATATTCGGACGGGGCCAAAAGGTAGCCGTATCCACCGCCCGCTGGATTCGGTCCCCGGGCGGTGGATGGGATGAGGCCCCGCACCCCTCCCCTCCCTCTCCCCCTCCTCCTCCTCCTCCTCCTCCTCCTCCTCCTCCTCATTCCTCCTCTTCCTCCTCCTCCTCCGCCTCCTCCTCCTCGGTCCTCCTCCTCCTCCGATTCTTCTTCTGGCCCCCTCCACCCCCCCGGGTGCGCCCCGCCAAGCTGCCCCCGGCCGGTACAGAGGGCCCGTGTCCGAGTACGATCGGGCGTGGCAACTAGGGGATTCTTCGGCATTCCTTTCTGCCTTTTTCTTTCTCTTTTCGATTTGCTCTTCTTTTGAAAATTTTACGTGAGCTTCCAAGGCCCTGGGCTATCCCCCCCTTTCGCCCGACCCGATTGGTTTGGACGTCTCGCGCATCCTGGGAGAAGGGTGCCCTCGAATGTTCTGTGTTTGTGTTGGAGGATGGCGGAGGGCCTCATGTTATACGGAAGGACGTTCTTCTGTCTCGGGTCCGATTTCGTAGGGATCACTTTTGCAGGAGGGAAAAAACACAGACACAATGAATCGTGATTCCCCAGAAATATTGGGAAAAATGAAATTTTGCAAACAAAGGGTGAAATATAATGTGGTGGGTGTATTTATTGCTTGTTTGGGCCCCTCATTGAAGGATCCTTGGACGATGCGGCTAATGTCGGGCCGTGCAGATGTATGACGGCCGTGAGAACGGGGTGTCTGTGGGCTGGACGGTGTTGACCGCTCCTCGGCTGTGACACCGGAGAGCCGCCTATCTCCAGATGACTCTGAAGGGGTGATTGGGAAAGGTCATGAATTTAACAACTGGTCCTGCGCGGATGTTCTCGGATCTGGCGCTGGACCTGATGAAGGGGACGACGACGGTGGCGGCGACGACGACGACGACGCTGATGGCTCTGCGTTCTGGAGATTGTGGAGATGCTGGGAGCCTTATGCTCTGTCTGGGGATGGGACTTCTTTGGGAGCTCCATGCCACTTGGAGTGCCTCGGATTGATGACCAGATGATGCCTGATGATGATGATGGCGTGTTGATGGATGAAACACTGCTGGCGACCCCACAACAGCATGAAGAGAGGAGGGCGCCTCCAGGGGGCCGGAGGGAGATGTCCGGCCCCCTGGAGGGAGCTGGTTCCGGGAGGAGGGAGGTGGGAGGTGGTTCCTTTGTGCCTTGGGGATTGGTTCCATTGTCCCAGGGCCCAGAGGGAGAGTCCGGGAGGAGGGAGGTGGTCCCTTGTCCAGGGGAGGAGGGGGGAGGGGTCCTTGAGTTCCCCGGGCCCCCCTCGTCCACCGGCCGAGGGCTTGCCTGTGGAGCGAGGCGGGAAGGATCCAGGACTGGACAAATGACTTTTGGAGAGATTCGCGGGTCGGGGAAGGAACACCCTTCCCTGCAAATCAGATTGCCGTCGGGGCCACTGGGGGTTTGTTTTTGCTCACTTGGTCGTCCCTCTTGTGGGTATCTTGGGCTTGTTGGGGCCGTCTTGGGGCCTCGCCGGATCCGGGCCCCCTCCTGGAAAGAAAATCAGGGAGGTTGTTCCTTTGTCCTTTGGGGAGGTGGTTCCCTTGTCCCAGGGTTGGAAGGGTCCTCGTCCTTTAGCAGGAATGGTTTGCACTTCTATTCCCTCTGAGCCCGCCTTTTATGGTTGGTCTGGTGCGTGTCCGTGTTTTTCTCATAATGATAAATCGGTTTTCGGTGGTCACGAGGCCAGGTTCCTTTGTAGGAGGTGGAGGGGGATGAGGATGGTTCAGACATGTGCAGATTATCATGATGAGATGGTGATGTTTTCATGACGCCGGAACGGTGGCGGTGATGATAGCATGAGGAGGATGCGATGATGATGGGTGTCATGATGATGATTGGTGATGCTGATGAGATGTGATGGATGAGGATATGCAATGGTATTTGGTGGATGATGATGATGATGATGATGATGATGACCATGATGTGATGGTGATGATGGTGATGATGGTCATGATGATATGCATGATGATGATTATGATGCTGGCGTTGAATGATGCTGATGATGTTGAGATGATGATGATAGTGATGATGATGGTGATGATGATGTGTTGATGATTTGAGGAAAGGATATGTGCGGGTGACGTGAACATTGCTTGAGATGAATTGATGGGAATTTGATGAATGGTGGATGATGGTGATCATTCATGCTGATTTTACGATGAATGTGGTTGTGTGGTGATGCTGAATGATGCGATTGATGAATCCCGATGATGATGATGAGTGATGAAAGCTGCCGCATCATGATTCATGAGGTCTGATGGATGCGCCGCCATGGCAGATGTCAACGTGATGGTTGATTTGATGCCTGCTTGCACGTGCATGATCTTGTTGTGATGCCTATGCGCCGTCGTAGCCAGTGGAGGAGGATAATCTCCCCTGTGCCCCATGCGAGCCCGATCCTGCTTCCTGGATCTGTCCTTGGAGCGGCAGTCAAGGCTTAAAAGATGAAACGTACCCATCGCAATGACGCTGGAAGACCTGCCCATTGGGCGGTTTTCAACGCCTTCTTCGGGACGCCTTGGGGGTCTCTTCGGCCGCCCTGGGCACTGACTTCTCCGGACGTCACCGAGCACCTCGGGGAGGCCTCTTGGGGCCGCTTGGGGTTCCTTTTTGGGGGCAGGAGGGATTGGCCGTCGTTCCTATTGAGGGGCATCATGGGGGGCCTGTCACGGGGTCTTTGATGGGGTAGGCCGCCTCCTGGGCGCCTGCTCGCTAGAGCCGCCTGCCTCAGACAGGTCTGGGTCCAGGTCGGTCGCGCGCAATTCGAAAAATAACAACTCGGAGGTCCGCGCGGATGGATCGGCGCTGGACCTTGAAGGGGACGACGGGCGGCGGCGACGACGACCGCTCGGGAGCCGGAGTCCCCGCCTGGTTCCGGTCATCGCTTGAGTTCCTGGACTTGGACGGACCAGGAGCCCGGGGAGGCCTTGGGAACCTCTCTTGGAGGCCTCTTCTTGGGCGCCTCTTAGGGCCACCTTGGCGGACATCGATCGGGACGGGGGTTCCCTACCTGCTCCCAACATCGCTTCCTGAACCCCTCATGGGGCGCTCTTGGCTGGGCGCTCTTGGGGCCGTCCTGGGGCTCTCTGGGGCCTCTCTTGGGGCCTTCTGGGGCCCTCTTGGAGCCATCGCGAGGCCTCGGATGGCCATCGGAAGCGAAAAGGCGAGAAATCAAACATCAGTATTTTTCCGTCGATGTTTGATGGATTTTGGCCTCTTGGGGGGGCCTTTGGACGCTCTCTGGCATCTTGGAGCCGTCTTGGGGCGGTCTTGGGGCCTCTTGGAGCATCTTCGGAGGCATCTTGAGCCACCGTAGGCTATCTCGAGCCAGCTTGGAGTTCATCTTGGGCTCTCCGAGGCGCTCTTGGAGCCGTCGTGGGCCCTCTTGGACGCTCCAACGCGTCGCGAACCCACCCGCCCAGGCCCAGGGGAGGGGGGAGGGGGAGGGGTAAACCCCTCCCCGAAGGGAGAGAAGGATGTTGGAAGAGGAAACTACTTAAACCACCTACGCCCAGAGGGCTGGTGGATTTCCATTCGAAGCGCTATCACGAGGATCCCTAAATTAGGAACGAGTCCCTCGTTGTCCATGGGCTGGACTTCGGCTCCCCGTAAAAAAAAGGCCTGAGGAACACCTAAGACAAACGGTAACAGACACCAAAGAACATTGAGCTCCCTCAACGGAAAGAGTTCCTTCATCAGCGGCCCGACTGTACAGTCGCTTGCTGACCACACTCATCCAGTGCAGCCATTCTTTTCTTGCGCAGTTGTGTTCTAGAGCTCGGACCTCTTCTTTTCGTCGTGGTCGCTGTTCGTCCTCTACCCTGGCCTCCGTGGCCTCCTTCCTGGTGGGCCGCGGAGGCCACCCCCCTAGCTTCACTCGCCTCCCCCTGCCCTCGGCTGCGGAACTACAGTCGGGCCGCTGAAGAAGGAACCCTTTTCGTTGGGGCAGGGGCTCAGTGTTCCTTAAGTGTTTTACCCATTACCTAACAGCTGTTGCTGATAGGTTTCTAGTGGTTTCAAAGGAGAGCAGCAGATGACTCCTCAGGGGGGTCGGGGCGGGACCCTGAACGGCTGCCGCCGAAGCCGAAATCGCTTGGGACATCCTCGCAAAATCGCTCTTGGCGCTCCCAGAACTCCATTCCTGGGCCACATTTTGGATGCCCGGAGCCAGCTGTAGGCCACTTCGTGCTCTTCGACTTCCTCCATTCCCGGGCCACATTTTGGATGCCCGGAGCCAACTGTAGGCCACTTCGTGCTCTTCAAGTTCCCAGGACTCCATTCCCGGGCCGCATTTTGGATGCCCGGAGCCAACTGTAGGCCACTTCGTGCTCTTCAAGTTCCCAGAACTCCATTCCTGGGCATGATTTTGAATGCCCGGAGCCAACTGTAGGCCACTTCGTGTTCCCAGAAATCCATTCCTGGGCCACATTTGGAATGCTGAGGCAGGCTGATGCTGCGGCCGAGGCAGGCTGAGGCTGAGGCAGGCTGAGGCTGAGGCCGAGGCTGAAGGCAGACTGAGGCTGAGGCTGAAGCAGACTGAGGCTGAGGCTGAGGCAGGCTGAGGCTGAGGCTGAAGCAGGCTGATGCTGAGGCAGGCTGAGGCTGAGGCTGAGGCTGATGCAGGCTGAGGCTGAGGCAGGCTGAGGCTGAGGCCGAGGCTGAAGGCAGACTAAGGCTGAGGCTGAAGCAGGCTGAGGCTGAGGCTGAGGCAGGCTGAGGCTGAGGCAGGCTGAGGCTGAGGCTGAGGCAGGCTGAGGCTGAGGCTGTGACTGCGACTGCCGTTGCCGCTGCGACTGTCATCGCGAATGCGACTACGAGTGCGAGAACAGCAGAATTCTACAAATGGATTTTCATCTGAATCTTAAGGGGAATGCTTTCAGATATGCTTCTACACATCGCTAATAGGTTGCTTTGCCGGGATAATTGTCTTACGTGTTCCGCTGGTCTCCAATGGGAGATCGAAGTTTTTTGACTCAGGAAAAGGTGGCCTCGTTCCTGATCCAGGGCTCCTTACGACAGTGTCTCGATTGTGTCGATGCTCGTCGTGGTCGCGGCTCGTCCTCACCCCCACGGGCCTGACCTGTTCCCTCCTGGGCCGCGAAACCTGTCCCTGGCCTTCCTGGCCTCATCTTTTCTTGGGCCGCGCCCTTGATTTTCGTCGTGAGCGTGGTTCCCAGACCACCTCGGGACATGAACAAATCATGACGGCTGGTGTTTCTATATGTTCGGCCCTTCGGAGCCCTCGCCGAGCTTCGGGACTGTCAAACGCGGATTCACACATGTGAAGCGTAGTTAGTCTCCTTGCACCCCTCCAAATGCACTTGCATGCATCCGTCTCACTTCCCCCTCTGCTCCCTTGTCTTCTCCGCAGCCGTTTGTGTCACAGGGGGGACCGCTTGGCCAACGAAGAAAAAACCCGCAGGAGGAGGATTAGGAGCAGGAACGAATATCGACTCAGGATTAAAACGACGGTCCTAGGGAACGGGTCGAGACTTCAAGGGGGTCGACGTCGTGACACGGTCATGACGTCGGGGGTCTGGGCTCGTCCCCCCCCTTATGGCCTCCTTGGCCTCGTGGTCCTCCTCTCTGGTTGCCCTGCCGCCCCCCTACAGTGGGGGCGCGCATCAAGAAACCATGTGCTTTTTGGCAGGGTATCCTGGGTTTCTTCGCTCCTCGCGCTGCGCGATGACTTCCCGCAGCCATTGAGGGAGCTGCTGCGTCAGGGTGCTCCAGGTTTCCCCTCAGGTGCACCTCGCGCACGGGTTGACAGGGTTGGGTTTTTTTTGCGAGGGTTTCTTGCGGCCGCGCCCGCACTGTATGGTCTGTGGAATCCTGTATTGGAGAGGAGCCCCACTGGGAGGCTTGGTGGGGGCCTCCTGGAGCCTCTTGCGGGCCACTGGGGGCCTCTGAGGGGCCTCATGAGGGCCTGCCAGCTCGGACGTGTGCGTTTTTTCCCGGCAAGGACCATCAAGGACGATTTGAGGTCACCCTCCGAAAACAACGCGCACGAAGCCGAACAATGCACGGGGAATGGACGTCCGAGCGATGGCGAGTTGGGTGGGGTGCTCGACTGGTTTGCGCTCCCCCTTCTTGGGGTGCCCTTGGGCGCCGCCGCCCACCTGTGGGCCTCTTGGGTTTCTCGTGGGCCATCCCGGGGCCGTCTCGGGGGGGGGCACCCGAGCCGTCTCGGGGCGATCGTGGGAGCCTTTTGCGCCGTCTTGGAGCGTTCGAAGACGGCACAGGCGAGAGCGCCACAATCACTTTTACCTAACAGCGAAGACTGATAGGTTTCTAGTGGTGTCAAAAGAGAGCATGATGATGACTCCTCAGGGGGGTCGGGGCGGGACCCGGGGCGGCTGCCGCCGAAGCCCAAATCGCTTGGGACATCCTCGCAAAATCGCTCTTGGCGCTGCTAGAACTCCATTCCCGGCGTACATTTTGGATGCCCGGAGCCAGCTGTAGGCCACTTCGTGCTCTTCGACTTCCCAGAACTCCATTCCCGGCGTACATTTTCGATGCCCGGAGCCAACTGTAGGCCACTTCGTGGTCTTCGAGTTCCCAGAACTCCATTCCCGGGCCAACATTTTGGATGCCCGGAGCCAACTGTACGCAACTTCGTGGTCTTCGACTTCCCAGAACTCTATTCCCGGGCCACATTTTGGGTGCCCGGAGCCAACTGTAGGCTACTTCGTGGTCTTCGAGTTCCCAGAACTCCACTCCGGGGCCACATTTTGGATGTCCGGGGTCAACTGTAGGCCACTTCGTCTTCTTCGAGCTCCCGGAATTCCATTCCCGGACAACATTTTGCTTACTGGATGTTTCCGTCAGATCTCTCGCCGCCCGATTCCCGGTCTGCTGCTGTTGCTGTTGCTGCTGCTGCTGCTGCTGCTGCTGTTGCTGCTGCTAGTGTAGCTCGTGCTACTGCAACTACTGGCAGTGCCACTGCGACTGCGACTGCGACTGATGTTGCCACTGCGACTGCCACTGCGAATCCGAATGCGACTGCGAGAACACTTGAATTCTACAACAGCATTCTTACATGAATACCCAAGGCAATGCTTCCAGCTATGCTTCTACACATCGCTGTTAGGTTGCTTTGCCGGGATAATTACACCGAAGGAAATTCATTGATGGTTGCCTTTGGGGCCTCAGGTGGGGTTTTCCAGGGGTTATGTTGAGCCGTCTTGGGGCGATCTTGGGGGTCTTGGACCCAGGCTGCCGAAAGGTGACCAAGCTGGCCGAAATATGACCCCTGAGGGAAATGGGGGGACCGCTTCTCCTAGGGAGAAGGGGAGGGGGGGGGGGTGCTCCCCACCCCACACCCCTGCATGGCTCGATTCACAGTGGGTTTTGGGCGTCGCGTAATTTGGCGGGGGGGGGGGGCGATACCTGAGGGGGCAGCGAGGGCTGCAGAGCAGGGGCCCTCGAGGGCCCGTGAAGGGGCCCCTCGGGGCCCAAAGTGGGGCCCGCAGGGATCGAGAAGTGCACCCATCTCCCCCGCCCCACGAAGCGACGCCCAAGATCCACCGTCGGCTGGCGAGGCGCGAGGGCGAAAGGTGGCTCCTGGGAAGAGAGGAACCCCACCCCCCACTTCCTCCGCCTTCCTTTGTCGTCTCCTCCTCCTCCTCCTCCCTCCTCCTCTTCCTCCTCCTCCTCCTCCTCCTCCTCCTCCTGCTCCTCCTCCTGCTCCTCCTCCGCCTCCTCCTCCTGCTCCTCCTCCTCCTCCGCCTCCTCCTCCTGCTCCTCCTCCGCCTCGACCTCCTCCTCCTCCTCCTCCTCCGATCCTCCCCACACACGCCGACAAGGTCGGCGCATTTCCGGTTGTGGTTTGGCTTCCCCCACGGATCTTCCGACCTGGGGAGGTCCCCCGGCCCCCCCAAGGCGCGAGGATGAGGGGTTCTCAGATTCCGAGGGGGGGGGGTTCATAGTTTTTCTTCGACGTTCGGTCTCTCCACACCAATCTTCACTCCCCCCCCTCGCGTCTCTCGCCGATGCTCTGTACGGGAGCCCGGGACACGCGTGCCGCTTGACTGGCGCTCCGTGCCTCGGTCGCCGCCGAGCGCACAGACGCGCGCCGCGATGCGAGGCTTCGGCCCTTGGCGCAGAGCACGGCCCCCCGCGTTCGTCAGCCTCTTACGAGTACCCGTCGGTCGTTGAAAGTAGGTATCCTTGGATGCTCAAGTCCCAATCTACTTCAGGCGCCTTCCTACTTCAAGAGTCGAGTGGACTTCCCTCTGGCATCGTCCTCAAGGGGCGCGCGGAAGCCCAATCTACTTTCAACGCCTTCCCACTTCATGTTTCTACCCGCTTCTTCCGACCGACGGGTACATAATCAGATGGGCGGCGCCGTGCAGTGCGCCGAACATACACCATGAAGGTGAAGAGGCAGTTGGCTATTCGTTGCTCCGCAGGCGTTTATGCATCACCCGTGGTACATGACGCATGGTGTGCGATTCGTTATGTACGTTTGGTCCTGGGCTTATGCTGTCTAGGTTTTCGATCCTGCCGATGCGGTTGGTGATCCTAAGTCTTCTATCCGCCACCCTCCCCCGGCCCACTCCTACTCATCATAGAAACGTCCCTCCTCTTCGCTCCTCCCCCTTCTCCGTGCTCCTTCTTATTCGTATTATTCCTCGTTTGCCTCTTCGCGATCTTGTTGCAAGGACATCGCGAAGAACAACCTCGGTGAGTCGTTCTACCGCCCTTGGGTGCCCCGGGACAGCGCGGGGCTCCGCTGGGACCCGTTTGCCCGTGATTACGGCGTCTCGCGCCCCATCTTCTTCCATGGGGGAGGGGGGCCGAGGAGGAGGAGGAGGAGAAGACAGAGTGGAGAGGAGGGGGCGGATCAGGAGGAGGCGGAGGCGGCGGAGGAGGGGGAGGATCAGGAGGAGGCGGAGGACAGGGAAACCCCCCACCCGCCACGAACCCCACCGTTTCGCGCCCAGCTCTTCCCCGCCTGCGCTTCTCTTGCAGCAGGCCCCGCCCTCGGCTGTGTATCCCCTACCCCTTTCTGTTGTCGTCTCTCTCCGTTCTCCTCCTCCCTGCCTATTATTCTCGCGGTGAAGGGTTCCGCGCACGCGAATCCTCTGCTAGTCGCACCCGCGTTGGCCCGATCGGCCGCCACGGGGCGAGCAGACGTTGAATGTGTTTTCTCCTGCCGACCATCGCTGCCTGAGTGTTGTCCTGCTCCTTCCGCCCAGCTCGGGGGCACGCCTGTTGCAGACAGAGTAGACGTTTCGTGATCGAACATGTTCGGGACGTCGCCAGGCCCTCCTGTAGCTAAAACCAGGGCTCTTGGGTTTACCATGGGCCGCGATGGGAAGTAAACTGAAAGACGCTGAGTCGCCACGCAATCGCAACCCGGTACGGCACAGCCTTGCTTTTGCTCACGACTGATGACGTCCGCCTATGATATCCAGAACGTTGCGCGTGCCAGCGTGTGCTAATGTTCGCGCACTCACGCGTGTCCATGCGGTGAGTATGAACTGCGTGATGGCGGCGCAGATCGCGCTGGGTGTCGGAGCGGAATCCTGGCACTTCAGCTCTCTCACATATGCCTAACGTTCCATTCCACCTCTTCCCTCTCACGCGTCTTGTGTCTCGGGCGTGGACTAGCTTAGGGGCCCACCATCCCAAGCGTTTTGGATGCAGGGATGGTCTCCAGGCTTCTTCGAATTTCTCAGAAGTTGACGAACCAGGCCCCAACGGAGCGTTTCTTCTTTCTTCCTCACTCTCGCACTTGAACCCGCGAGTCTTACGGTAGGGTCATGTGGCGATGGCCCGCTAGCGACGCCAGCGGAGGCGTTCAATGTTGAATCCTGCATGATAGAACGACGCAGAAGCACGCGGCGCGCGGCGGCAGCGCCGGAGCCCAGCCGCTGCACGGCCTGCTCGCCAGCCTGTGCCAGGTCGGCGCCCAGCAGCCGCAACGCAGGCAGGCCACCCAGGCGGGCCCCTGGGACGCCACGTGGGCCCGCCACGCATTGCCGGCGAACAGGGCGCTGGCGGCGGCTGCCACCTCCGCCGCCGCGGGGCGCAGGGCGGGCTGCGGAGCCCGCGCGCGGGCGGCCGCGGCGGCCGCCACTGCCGCGTCGTCGCCCACGCGGGGCGCGCGCCGTTTGCGCCCTGGGGCCGCCCAGCGCCGGCGCGCGCGGGGCCAGCTGGCGCCGTCGCAGTGGTTGGCCTTCAGCACGGCCAACTCCACGGCTGCCACACATGGTCCATATATCTACCTTGGCACACGTCCGCGGTAGCACCATAATTGCGAAAGTTGAAGAACCTGCTTCCTCTCGTAGACGAGCAGGGAGGTTACAAATGGGCCCAATGTAGCACATTGTGGCCACCGTGATAATTGAACGAGTTCACGACCTGCGTCAAACACTCAAGGCCGTGTCCATTACTGCTGCAAAACATGGCGACGTGTGCCTGGGGTGTTCCCTCGCGTTCGGGGCTTCCCCAGGACTTGCGTCCCGACATTTTGTGCAAAACTTGGCGACGTGGCCTGAGGTATTCCCTCGCACTCGGGGCTTCCTCGAGGACCATACAGTGATACAGCTGAGCCCAGCATGGCACGCAATGGCCATCATAAGAATTGAACGACTTCACGACCTGCGTCAAACACCCAAGGCCGTGGGAAATGTAAGATTGAACAACTTCACGACCTGCGTCAAACACTCAAGGCCGTGGGAAATGTAATGGTGAAATATGCTATCGTCCCGAGCAGATGGCTGCACAGAACTCGAAATACTTCCTCTTGGCGGACTGCTTGGAACACTTCATGCACTCGAGCTCCTGGCCAACTCGTGCGTGTCGAAAAGGAAGGAGGACATGGCATCGGTTGCCTGGGGTCTCGGTACGTTTGTTGTGTTCCACGATCAATAGGTTATAATCATCTGGCGTTCGCTTCTGGCCGCATTGATGTGGCCCTGCTGGCATAACTCCAGGTGTGCAAAGTAGGCGAGGCCATGAGCTGAGGCGACCAATCCCCGCAGTGGTGAACCCGCACTGGATGCAGTACAAGTGTGGGTCTTGGTCGCGCCTGGCCCCAGTGAGCGGCCCGAGCACATGATAGCCTTGCTGTCGGGCCTCTCGGTTGTGGAGAGGCCGTTTCTGTTCATCAGCGAGAGCTCGTCCTTGTAAGCCTTGGAACTCTCTCTCTTCCTCTGTCGTCCAGGTAACCACGTTGCGCAGCTTCTGGACCGATACGACATTCCTGGTGTGGGTGCCTCTCTCAGCGAGCGCTGCCACAGATTGCATGGCCCGTGTAGAAAGATCACTATCTCGGACAGTCTTGGCGATGTTTTCCTGGAGACGTGGAACGTGCCAGATCGGCTTCGGGGGCGAGCACCAATCAGGACGGACGCCTAGGCTACCTTTGCGATCTGTGGAGGCGAGAGCCAAGGCATAGATCACCTTCATCGTGTGCTGGTGGGCCAAGAAGGTCGCTCGACATTTGAACCCTGGAGCTTTCCGAAGTCCAAGAGGTATCAGGGTGCTTATCTCGGCGTAGGTCTCGCGTGGGGCCAGTTTGCACTTGCACAGCTGAGCCATTCTCGTTGCTGCAGTGCTGAAGTATCTGGCCATGCGCACAATCTTCGCATCACTGGCACTCTCCTGTGGAGTGACGAGAGGGAGGCCAGTTACAATAGTGAAGTCGATGGCAAGCTCAACCCAGGATACAGACATCGGAGCTCGCACTGTGTCATCTGCTTCCCATTGCAGTTGTGAAAAATACCATACCACCGCTGGGAATAGAGATTGCTGATAGTACCAAGCTCGAATAGCGACCGTCTCGGGTAGGATCGGCTTGAACTTCCACTCGTGTATATTCGGTTGGATTGGATCCCATTGGTAACCTGGAAAGGCAGCCTTCGGGGACCAGTTCGTCGGATTCGTGATGGATTGATCTAGGGCCAGACCAGTCGATGCCACCTGGGGCCTCGCGCTCGATGAAGAGCTGGATCCCCAAGGAGTGGTTGCTGTCTGATCTGCTTCTGGAGGTGCTTTGCATAGTAATCGGCGTCGTCGCAGAGTTGATGGGGCCGAAGATGCTGACTGAGGTGGTGGCGAGGATGCTCGTCTTGGCGGTGGCTGGGGTTGCTCGCTGTCCGAGCCCATGCCCAGATGCGCCCACGGATCCTCTTCATTATCCTCGTCAGGTTGCACAAGTTGTTGACCATCAAGTTCGGCTTGCTCCATAGCTTGAGCCTGCTCGCACCTGGCATGATGTGAATCCCTTCCCATCTCTTTCAGCTCCTTGGCTCGGTGCATGAGAATGACCGTCGCTGCGTGCTGGAGGAGGTAACATAACTTCTGTTCTTGTCGATGTTGTTGCCGAATCGCATCTGGTAGGCCGCGAGACCTCGCCGCGCGTGCAGCTCCAGCATCAGCTTGATTGTTCATCTCCCACAGGTGGCGTTCATCTTCTGGAATGTCTCGCTCACGCCGGTGAGCTTTGACCTTCTGAATCCGAAATAACTCTCGTCCTTTGGCATTGAGTCCAGTCTCGATGGCCTGCCAGAGGTCGGCATGCTGCTTGGCGTGCAATGTTTCTCCTCGAAGAAGTGCGGAAAAAATGCGAGCGCAATAGCTGCTGTCAGTCAAGTAGATTTGTCTGCCCCAGCTCCATGCCACGAAGTGTCGGAGTGCTGCGACCTCGGCGCGCTGAGCGCCTTGGGCCACACTGCGTAGGGGTACTTCAACGTTGCAAGGATGCCCCCTGCCGTAGTATAATGAATACCCCGACCTGCGGAGGCGCAAGTCGGACGCCTGGCCAGGACATGACCCGTCACCTGCTACCACAGTGAAACCGTCGATCTTGGTGAGAATACCGTCTTCATCTTCTCCCACTTCGTACTCGCCGTCAGCGTGATGTGGCGGTGCACGTAGAGGAGGACCATCTGGAAGTAGCTCGCATGCAAATGCGTCGTATTCTGGCTTGTCTGGAAGTTGACCACAACACAAAAGGCACGTCGGTAGCGCAAGAAGTTCTTCTCGCGTGTAGCTGTCCAGGAGTGCTCTTCGTTGTGGTTCCCATCTGGGGCAGTCCAATATGATGTGCTGCATGGTCTCGTCAGGGGCAAGGCAGAACGGGCACTTCATATGGGCTGGGTTCTTAGTGATGTAATGCAGTCTGTGTCCAGTGATGGTGCCACCTTGTAGATAAGCACGCAAGAAAGGAACCTGCTTGGTAGTCAATTTGGGTACTGGAATATCCGAAGATCCAAGTAGTAGCGGTGGCTGCTCCTTCGGCTCATCATCTACGTCCTCGTCGTCAGGCTTGGTGATGCGATCAGCCTTGCGCAAGATGGACGTGGTTACGTGGTAATTCAGGCCAGCAGAGCAGCCCTTCATATCTTTGCGTTCTTGCAGCTGGGGGTCGGATCGCCACACGAAACGTCGAAGATCCTCTCTCAGTGTGTGCTGCCACCAACCCGTGGGGTGCTTGGTGAGGTAGACTCTTTGATGATTTGCCCTCTCGAAGTAGTCGAAGGCTGGCCATGTCCATTGCAGGTCTTTCAGGACTGAGCGGGTTCTGTTGATTGGCCCAGTGTCGCTATCCTTCACGTTACATGTAACTCGATGCTGCAAAATATCCAAACACTGCTTCGCACGTCGTAGTAGTCGCGGTGCACTCGGGCTGGAGAAAAGCCGCCTTGCTATCACCAGCGGTTGGGCAGTGGCGATCTGCACAGGGTCAAGCAGGTGACCTCGAGTAACAAGGGTTAGAGTCATGGCTGGGGAGCGATGCGCTCTCCCCCTTTGCCACATACTTTTTATCACAGCCGATCTGAAATTGAGATGATTGCGTTTCGGCAGTCGTCGGTATTCCATCCGCGGCGCAAGACGCGGCAAGGCCGCAGCAGCCAAGAGACGCTGCTTTCCCTGAAGTCCAAGTGGGGCTGCTCCAGTGCGTTGTGTCACTCGATATGCTGAAGTGCACCGTCGGCGTCTCTCGACCTGCGGACACATGCCCAGCGTACAAATCTCACCTCCCACGAGAGTAAAGTTGCGTACAATCGATGCTTGGTCATGTCCTTGAGCATGGAGATGGCTCTGTAGCTCCCTTTCTACCTTGATCGATGTGGCGAAGTGTTTGGTTTTGTCAACATTGGTTTGTGTACCTGAATGTCGGTCAAATTCAACTGAAATGGTCGTTGCGTTGGCGGTCCGAATGGCATGATTGGGTCCTTCTGCTCTGAAATTTCCATCATCAATGAAGGAAGCAACTTTCACCTCCGCTTCCCTCTCCAGGGCGTAACTCCACATCGACATCAAAGCGAGTGCTTGCTGCAAGGACCAGGAGTCACCTTGAATAAAGCCGTTGCTGCGCTTGGTCTCAGGGCCTACTGCACGTGCTACCTTCCGCCTCGCTCGGAGATCCTCGTAGAAGATGGTGGACGCATGCATGGCCCCGTCTGGGCAGCCCGGCGCTTTCATCAGCCTGTTGCCGATCTCGTACTCGAGAAGGTCGAAGAATTTTCGGCGGTCGGCTGAACATCCTGAGGTCGGGGTGCCTGTGATGTGGGCGTACTCTATGTCCAGCGCCAATTCCCAAGATACAGCTTGGTAGTGGTACCCTTTCCTCGCCCCAGTAGCGCCGTCATGAAGCCAGAGTTCGCGCCAGGGGGCCATTTGGGTGAATATGTCGCCTGTGACGGCAGTGTAGATTGGGCTCAAATTGGTGATAGGCCTCGCGTCTGAGATAGATGCTGTCCACACGTTGTCTGGCTCTATCTCCGCGGCAAGGTCAGCCTCCTGATCCCATTTCGGGAGGCAGCTCGTTATTCCAAGGGTCATCGCACGTGGCCAACGTAACCAAGCATCCTCCACCCACTTGCAGAGAGCGGCGAAGAGGTCACATATGCAGGGTGGCAAGAGGCGAAGCTCGGCAACTCTCCATCCGTCAACAGCGGCAGCACGATGTACATTCATTTTACAGAATTGTTGGTGAAGTCGTTGGCCTGTGATGTCCTCGATATCACAAGGATGTTGCTTCACGTACTTGCCAAACCGAGCCTCAAACTTGTTCCACGCCTTCAGCTCACCCTTGTTGAAAATCTTGCTCCAAAAGAGATCAATCTGTTGTAGCATTTCCGTTCTGCGTGTGTGGATCCGAGCAGGGTCTGCATGTCCACGTACTGCATGAATAGTCTGATATTGACGCTGTTTGATCCAAGCATAGACCTCACGGCCTCCTGAGTAGCGTAAAGATTCTCTCAAGGTTTTGCGCCAGCTATCAATCCTTGCTATCTTGCGCTCCTTGACGTGCTTGATGTGCTTTTTCTCCAGGTCTGTAGTCCATTCACCAATCTGGGCTGAACACGGCAGTCCAATAGGTAGAACAGCTGGAGGTAGATGTAGTTCACGTTGAAGTGGTCCTCGTAGTTTGCGCCACAGCGCCTGGGACCGCAAAGTTACTTGAAAGCTGGGATGTGTGGCACCACGATGCAATTGCAACGCAAGCCCGGCAAGGCGGCTGATGAGGTTCTCCAAGGGTCGTAGAATAGTCGCTGTGGGTCCCTCTTTTAGCTTGTCTCGCCCCGCAGGTGGTGCCGTACTTTCCCAGGTTGTGAGTTCAGGCTCTTGGCTTCGACCATGATACGCAGCTCCAAAAGCAATGCCAGTGTGATCAAGCCTCTTCTCAAGATAAAGTTATCCGATCTTTCCGACAAGGGCCCAAGCATCTTCAGCCCGTTCGTCTACAAGCGCTTGCTCGAGATATTCATAGTGTACATCTATACATTGTCGTCCAAGGGCATCGCTCTCTTCGGCACTGATTTTGATGACGGAATCAACTGGATAGGCTCGTGGGATCCTGATGCTGTCGAACGTATTTGTCAGCGGCACAACGTTCAGCACCATCTCGAGCCCCAAGTGACTTTTGATACCAAGGTCGCGGCGTAGTCGGAACGTCTTGATCGCATCCTTGGCCGCCGTGTTGACAAAGACGAGGTCTGGACGACTCACAGTCGCTCCAGGTGTACATTTGTCCCAAGTAGGGTCCACTCCGTATGTCGGTTCGGCTCCATACATAGCTCCCGCGTCATGCCAGCGGCCCGTGGCAAGAATAGCAGCCAATGTTGAGGAATGCCCCGTGGTGGTATTCGCGTCCATGCAGATGACCACGGCTTGGTCGCCTAGGCTCTCAGCATCCTCGAAAGTGTAGTGCAGGTTCCGATCATTTCGGGTCCTGATCATGTTGTCGTGGCCAGCCTCGTTGTAGAGATTGACGAAGTGGATGGGACGTGAGCCAAAGAGCGCTACAACTCGCAGCCAGCGGGTCGTCGCAAACATCTCTTTGGCAGCCCCATACTTTCGCCCGCCTGGAAGCGTGACCAGCGATCGTTTGGCAATAGTAGCAACACCGCCTTGCTGTGCACGGTGATATTTATCTCCAAGACATTTCTGGGCTTTGAGCGGGTGTCCGAAAGTAGCTTCATACCCATGAGCCTGGCACGCCTTCGAGCACCCCATCTGTTGTTTGTAATATAATCGCGTCTCTTGCAATAGAAGTAGGTCAGCGTCCATGGTGCCCATGCGGCCCACAAACGAATTCCAGGATGTAACATTTGCTGATAAAATTGTGGCCAAAACTGGGATCTCTCCCTGCGCCGCCGCCATTGGAGGTGGCGGCTGCTTGCCTCGCATACGTCGCGAGGCCGTCATTGTTCCACCTTCATTTCCAAGGACGTCTTGAGCTTCTTCGTGAACTCCTCAAGCTCGGCCTTCCGTTTACGTTCTTCGTCAGTGACCAGGGTAGCTGTCGACGGCGAGGACGGTATAGCGGTAGTAGCTGGACCAATCATCATGTCCAGACACCGTGCTAGCCCTTGACCTTGAAGGTGCAGCCGTGATAATATTGCTGAGTTGTGGCTTCCAACTGCAGCTCCAACAGCTGATGTTAGAAATTCACGAAATTCTGAGGAAAGCCCTGCGCCTGCTTCTGGCTGTTGAGCTTGCGGTTGTGCTCGAGGTGGCATCTGTGCATCTTGGGCCTGTGCAGTCGGATTCGGTCGAGTCAATTGCGCAGCAATGCTCTTTCTAGCTGTCGCAGGCGGCTTCGGTGTAGATGTAGACGCACTCGTAGAATATTGCGTGACAAGCTCGGCCCACGTAGGTACTGCGGCAGGAGCTTCAGTAGTCTTCTCAACTTTTGGGTTTATCGTAGCTTGACATCCTCCAATAGATATATCACGACTGGCTGGGGCTGATTCAGCACGCACACGCACCACTGGGACGCGCCGCTTGTCATTGCCACGTTGCCGTACACTCACAAATTCAGATTGCCATCCCAGCTGCGCCTTGAGCTGGTCACACAATGATTTTCCGTCGATTAAAGCTGGCAAGGGGGAGATCTCATAGATCGTGGCCGCTGGAGGAGCTCTTTGCTGGAGCACCTGCCATGCTGCTGCAGCGCTTTGCTTTTTGACACGAGGAAAGAGATTGAGCGACTTGAAGTGATAGCCAAGCCCGCACGCACCTTCCAGGGAGGCAGTCAACTCGATCGCCTCGGCAATGGTTTTGCCACGCTGGAAGGGCACAAACTCCTCATCTTGTTTTTCCTGTTTGAGTACTGCTCCGTCACTGCCAATGTTGGATCTCTGAAAGAATACTCCATCAGGGCCTGACACTTCTCGAAGCTGCTGAACTCGATTTGCTGGTATACGAAATAAAGCTGACAATACACGGCGACCTGTATCATCCTCGTTGAACATCCGTCCACTGTAACATATAATCTCCCAGTCAGTGGGGACAAGTTTGGTCTTCACGACGTTGGCCATCTCAGCGTCGAGGACGCGCCAGGGTGGCATCCCATTGAACTTCTTGCGCGGGCCTCCACCACCCGCTTCAGCACGCTTATCACGAGCCGCTGTTGCTTGGCGATGAAGACGCACTAGCTCCTTAAATAGCTTTTCCGGTGAGTGCTCCTCCAGTACCGCCACAGACATAAGCACTTCTGACTGGCATTCGATCCTGGTGGGGACACGTGTAGGTTTGATGGCCGTGCCCTGCTCGCCAACGTGCTGCCACACGAATAGCTTGCGTAGTTCACGGCGGCCGTCGGGATGAACCAACGGTACACTCAGTAGTGAGATGAGGTCCGTCAGCCCACGTTGAGCACACTGAAGTACAAGATCTTTGGGTAGGCTATCTGGCGGTTGTGCGAGAACAAATCCAAATGGGTCGCTCGAGGGCGCCCTGATCCAGAAGTCCTTATCTGCAAGTAGCTGTGACATTTCATTGACGGTAACCAGATGGATCCGCTTCATGTCGTCATACTGTTGAGGTAGTCCACGCGTGGTGGGCAAAGACCAGTCAGCATCATCAAGCTTGGTGGTCGTCTGCCAGCTCGGTGGAATAGTAGCCGTAGTAGTTTTCTTATTCTTGAGCTTCTTTTTCTTGGGCTCTTTGTCCGTTGCTGGAGGTGTAGATCCGATCGGCCTCTCCTTCAACCACTTCGTGATCTCTGGAAAGATTTTGTCTGCCTCCATTCGTGAAACTTCTGCCATACGCTCCTTGCTCACGTTCCTGAGGTGGTCGTAAGTCTTCTGGGCCTGTGGCATGCCTTTGATCTCGAGCACCGTCGTGACTCGAGACGCCATCATTGCAGGAGTATTGGCCAACTTCGCCAATCTCTTGCGCAGCGCAACCTTTGCTCCACGGTCAGGTCCATTGCCGTGGAGCGCGTGTTGAAGTTTATTCCATGCTTGGTGGGCCATCAGCCACCTGTATCCCAATGAATATTCCCGATCACCAGGAAAGACGAAGCCCCAACAACATCCTTCCCCAAAACTGATATCAATATTCTGAACATACATGTGAACGTACTTCGCAACGTCATCAGGGGCACCGTGCAGCACTGCAGGGTCACCCTCCCACTTCGTTGTCATGACAACCGAGGGCTCGAAGTTGGAGCCCAGAAGGTTGTACGTCTCGGTGGAGCAGGTCCAAGAGCTCGTGGTCGAGCCCCTCAGGTCATACTCCACTGTGTCACCCAACTCCACGGCTGCCATGACCCGCTGCACGGCAGCGAGCGCGTCCAGCCCCCGCGCGCGCTCCAAGAGCAGCGCGCGAGCCGGCAAGCGGGCCCCCGCCGCGTGGCCAGCCAGGCGGTCCGCGGCCGCGTTGCCGGCATGGTCCTCCGGGGAGACCCCCCGTTCGCGGGCCGCGGCAGCATCCAAGTGCGCTTTCACCCATCGCGCGCGCAGGGCGCCGCTGCGGCAGTGTGGGGCGACGCGTTCCCACAGATCCGCGTGCGCCCACTCTGCAGGGTTAGCCCCGCCGCGGATGGCCGCCAAGCCGCGGCTGATAAACCGGGAGTCGGTGACGACGTCGACAGGCCCCCTGGCCAGGTTCAGCGAGGCGCACCGCCGCGGTGAGTTCCGCCCGCTGGGCAGTCCGCCCGCCGTCCTCCGGCCCGCTGTGCTCCACGAGACCCGTCGCGCCCACCGCCCACGGCCGGATTCCCCGCCCACGGGCGGGTCGCCCGGGCGCCCACAGCGAGCGCGCTTCGCGCTTGGACCGCGCTTCGAGCAGTACTGCTCGGATGTCGAGCAGATTCAGGTCCCCGGTCCAGCACTCGACGTCCGCGCCCAGGTGCAGCTCCGCCAAGCTCCGGAGGGCGGCGGAGACGGGCCCCGCGCCTGTGACCTGCGCCCTGGGCCGCCGTGGCGTCCCGCCACGCCTACACGGGAAGACGGCGGGATCGAAGCGCCTTGGCGGCCTGCCAGAGCGGCGCCATGACCACGACCGCCGCCGGGTCCAGTCGTCAGCTCGGCGCCAGCATCCCGAAAACGATGTCAGCGGCTGGCCGCATGCCACCGCGGCACACGGCTGCCGCGCCGCCGTGCGGAGGCCGGCCAATTCTCGCGCCGGGGGCCGGCCGTAAGCCTCGCCGTACAGGCCAGCCGCCGTCCCTGCGGCAGCGCCCAGCCGGCAACGCACGCCAAAGCCGACCGGCAGCTTGCCGAGCCTGCCGAAATGGCCCCGCGCGACACGCAGCCGGTCCGCGGTGACAGCGCACCGACGGGCCTTCCCAGCGGTGGCGGCCACACCCGTCGCGGAACTCCGTGCTCGCGGAGATCCCGGGCGTCTGGTCCGCCAGCCAACGCCGGAACATCGCGCGAGTAGCAAATTGGCGCGACTTCGTCCAGTTCAGCCTCCAATCCAAGGCCGCCTCAAAGGCCTCCTCGTCTGCTGCGCCGCCGCCGGCCTCGGCCGCGACTTGGGCCCAGAGCGTGAAGTCGTCGACGTACACCCTGCGGCGGAGGCGGTCGCTGACGCGGCCCGCGCGCACCATCCACGGCCGCGTCAGGACTCCGAGCACGAACGCCGCCAGAGCGCAGCCTGGCAGAAGGCCGCGCTTGGGCGACCACGGCGAGCCGATGGCCCTGCCGACTCGCACCCGGCGGCTCGCCGAGTAAGCCGCCAGCGCTGGCCCTGCGACCCATGGCGGGACCCCTGCCCGAACGAGCACGGCAGGCACCGTACTCAGGTCCACCATCTCTTCAGCGAGGGCGTCGGCCGCCTCCAGCTCCAGTGCCAGCTCCCACGCGAGGTCCTCCAGTGCGAGCTCCCACGCGAGGTCACGCAGAAACGCCGAGGCACACGGTAACGCCACAGCACCCGACGGAGTGCAATTTTTGAACGAGCGGGGCCGCGGTCGGTTCTGGGTTAAACGATCCACGCACTGTCAAGAACCTGTGCGCGCGCCGACGCCGCACCAACCTTCCGTAGGGCTCCCCAAGCATTATAGTCAGCCCGCATAGCATAGCGAGGAGGAGCGATTTTCCTAGGTCACCCTTGCATCCTTCCCCTTCGGCCCATCCTTGGCCGCCTTTCGCTGGTCGCGCCCCGCTCGCACAGTGTCGACATGGCCTTCCAAGGCCCTTGCGTGTCCTGACCATGCGTCGTTCTCACCATTACGGGTTGACTGTGTGCGGCGCCGCAGCCCCGCGTTCGCTGCGGGCGTGCCGCGGGGACAGGAAAACCTTGCGAGGGCGAGGCTTCATCGAGGGCGCCCTCGGCGCGTTCGCGCCGAGGGCCGCCTGCCACGGAGTGGACCTCGAGGCAGCCCTGCGGCTCCGCCTCCACCGTCCCTGCAGTCGAGACGCTGAGATAGGGACCGCTGTGGGTTCGGAGGGGGCTCGCTGCTCCTCGGTCCTCGGGTCTTTCCGTGGTTGTTCCCCTGGCCCTCCTCGTGCATCCGGTCGTTCCTGGTGCCACACAGGGGCCTTGCAAAGCTCCTTCCCTCAACGATTAAGTCGGGCCTGATCCTCCACAGGGGGAATATGCAATAATAGTCAGAAAATAGTTTGGGGATGGGGGACTATTGTTTAACCATTGTTGAGCATTGTTAGGGCATCTTGGGGGTATTTTTGATTTTTTGTTCAAACTCGGCCTGTAGGGGGACAGGCCCGACTTAACTAAACGACCCAACTGTACGGCAGGCTCGGGCCGTGCCGACCTCGGCGTTGGCCGAGGCTCGAACGCTCGTTCGGCAGCGACCGACTCGGGGTAGCCAGCGGCGCTCGACGCGGAACGCCAGCGGCGGGGTCGTCGCTGTTCGACATTCGGCTTAAGTCGGGCCTGTCCCTCTACAGGGGGGATATTCAAAAATAGTCAACAAAAATTAGTACGGGGACTACTTTTTGTATTTTGGGGCATCTTTTAAGCATTTTTTGATATGTTTTATTTTTCGTCCAAAATCCCCCTGCAGGGGGACAGGCCCGACCTAACATTAGGCGAGCCCGCCGTAACATCCCTCCCTCTCGTCCCCCGCTTCCGGGTCGTTCTCCTTCTTGCCCCGCCCCGGTCCACTGGCGCGAGAGGTTGCCCTCTGGCGGAGCCGTGCAGGAATCGGCGGGATCGGCAAGGGCGAATGACCCAGGGGCGGGCATTACACGTATTCGCCCGGGAGCCTCGACGCAGACATGGATCGTCGGCGCCCCGGGATACGTGTGCTGCTCTGCCCTGGGGTCTTCGCCCCTACTCTCGCCTCTGAAGGGGCTGGGCGGTCCCCAGGTGCCGTTCGTGACCACGATCTTCCTCTTCATCTTCGGCTCCAACTGGTCTGGGGCGCTGGTGCCGTGGAAGCTGCTGGAGACGGGGGACGGCGGAGGGAGCGGCCCGGGCCACAGCTCCTCCTCGCGCTCCCCGGGTGTTTCTCCGTCCCTGCGGCGGTCTCCTCTCTCTTACCTTCCCAGAGATCCAACGCATTGAAAAAATCAAGACTCAATTTTTTCATACATTTCGGCCACTAGGGGCCCTCGCCGGGCCTGGGGACCGTGACAAAAACGACTCGGGATGAAAAACTGGTCCTGGGGAAAGAGTCGAGACTTCCGGGGGCCGCGCATTGAAAAAATCACGACATCGGATCTTTGGGTTCACAAGCACCTCCACAGGGTTATGTTTACCCCTCAAGGGCATGTGCACCACACTGCAGTTCCCTCCTCTCCCTCCTGCCCCGCCGCTGCCTCTGTGTCCCACTCACGCTGTGCAGCAGCCCTGTCAGGCCTACGGATCGCGACTTGGATCCGAGACGCTGCCGACGAAAGACAAGTTCTCCCCGTCTCCCTCTCCTCCTCATCCTCGTGCGGCCCTTCGAGAGCTGGGGGGAAGAGGGAGGGAGGGGGAAGAGCGAGTCCCAGAGTCCGCGGAAGACTTGTGTGCACCATACCGCATTGGCGTCTCCCGAAGCGTCGTCGATTCTCGGCCCAGGACTGGTACGGCGCATAGTTGTCGGCCCCTCAGAGCCGAGCCCATGCAGCGTACCGCGATATGGAGCGGGGCCCGAAGGGAGTCCGGACATGGCAAGGCGCACGGGTGTCTGGCAGGCAAGGCAGTGCCAGCGCGAGCATGTGTGGGGAAAGAAGGGGGGAGGTGGGGTGGAGGGCAACAAGGGAGGGAGGGAGGAGGGCAAGGAGGGAGGAGGAGGAGGAGGAGGAGGAGGAGGAGGAGGAGGAGGAGGGAGGGAGGGAGGGAGGGAGGAGGAGAAGGAGGAGGAGGAGGAGGAGGAGGAGGAGGGAGGAGGAGGAGGAGGGAGGGGAGGAGGAGGGGGGGAGGGAGGATGAGAAGGAGAAGGAGGAGGAGGAGGAGGAGGAGGAGGAGGAGGAGGAGGGCACGGGGCACGGAGGAGCACGTCCGGGGGAAGAGAGGGAGGGAGCGAGCCTTCGGGGGCGAGGAGGAGCGGGCAGGGCGGTGCCGCGGCAGGGCCGCCCCGCGCGCCTCGCCAGGAGCTCCCGGAGGGCGAGCTCGCGGCGCCCACCAACAACATCAACACCACCGTGGAGGGGCGGGCCCGTGGGTCGCTTCGGCGGCGAGCAAGGGCCAGAGGAGGGAAAGGTACCCATACCGCTACCCTTCTTCCCTCGTTTCCCCCTTTTTGGGTCTCCTGGGAGGCCCTCGCCGCCACCGCTGGATTCGCCTCGAAGTTCTGGTCAGAACGCACCCCGAGAGAGGTCCGGGGAGTAGCGGCGCGGTATCGATACCTTTTGGCTTCCCTAGAGGGGGGAAAGCGAGAAGGAGAAGGCCTTCTCAGGATGCTCGGAAGTCCCCTGGCCTTCCGAGAAGTTTCCTGAGCCTTCCCCAACGACGCAGAAGGCGCGAGGGCTTCCTCTGCTCGTTCTCTCTTTTCTTCGCCGGGCGATAATCATACTTGCTGACATAGCACGTGTTGCCGTCAATGTCCAGCTATTGGGTATTATGTTCGCGGGCCGCACGGGAAGTCTGAGGATCCAAGAATACGTATAGCATCTCGGTGAAGCGCGCCCGAGAGTTCGCTTGGTGAGACGTCTTCGTTTCGTAGCACTGGGAGAGAAGTACACGCCGGTCGTTGAAAGTATGTATGTTTGGATTCCCACATCCCAATCTACTTCAAGCGCCTTCCTATTCCAATAATCGACCTGCTTTTGCTGTGTTTTGTAATTATCTTGGAGATCCTGGACCCAATCTACTATATCCGCCTTCCTAATTCCTTTTTCTATGTATACCTACTTCTTCCGACCGACGTGTAATTCAAGATGATTACGCCATGCCGCCGACCCTCAGAAGAGAACATGTGCGGTTTCCGATGCTCACAGTGTTGCTTGCCACGTCCCGTCGTGCTGCTTGCGTGGAACCCCCAGGGATAGTAAAGTTCGGGGTTTTCGGGGAGATGATGAATGTTGCCCGCCAGAGCCCGCATAAAGAGATATCAAGAGAAAAAAGCCAAAGATATCTTGAGGATTGTCTCGGTTGAGACATCCTCAACGAATTGCTTGTTTCGCTTGAGACATCCTCGAAATATTTGTCTGTTTCGCTTGAGACATCTTCAAAGTATTGCTTATTTCGCTTGAGACATCCTTGAGGGAGGAGGAGGAGAAAGAGCACGAGGAGGAGAGGAGAAGGAGATAGCAAACATCCAAAGTTTAAAACTTATTATATTTAATTTGTAAACGCTTGATGAACATTAAAGTTTTCATCTGATCGTGTAGGGTAGCTCACGTGCCTCGTTTTCCCAGGATAATCAACCCCAGTGAGAAACAAGTTCAGGGCGCAAGGGGGAGGAGGAGGAGAAAGAGATAGAGAGACAGAGAGAGAGAGAGACAGAGAGGCCAGGAAGGAGAAAGAGATAGAGAGACAGAGAGAGAGAGAGACAGAGAAAGAAAGAAAGAGAGACAGAAAGAACTACAAAGAGGCAGAAGGACATTGGTTTCGCTTGAGACATCCTGAAACAACGTGTTCGCTCCGCTTGATGTTGTTATCTCAACATAAGAAGGAAGTAACCTCGATGGCGAACTTTTCCCGTGATAATGAAGTTCGGCCTCCGCGCCCCCGCGCCCCCGACCAAACTCTTATTGGTCGACGATAAAAAAACTCTAACGACTTAAGGGGGGGTACATTATTACCGTGGGTTCGCGGTTAGTTGTTTCTGGGCGACCTAGATATGTCATGGCGGGAGAACGTCGAGTTCATGGGAAGCGCTGGTTTTGGTGAGACGCATTCGTCTTTTGAGTTTCGTCGTCGTCGTCCCATTTCCTCATCCTCCCCCCATTGCTTCCGTCCACCTTGCCCTCCTGATCACATTCCTGCTCTTCCTCCGTTTCCTCCTAGTCTCCTCATCATCCAGTTCGTCGTGTTTCCCCTGCTCGTTCTCCTTAACCTTACTCTCATCCTCCTCATAGTCCTCGTCGTAATCCTCGTCGCCCTCGTCCTCGCCTTCGTCGTCTTTGTGGTCTTGTTCTCGTCATTCTCGTCGTCGTCATCCTCGTCGCGTTCGTCGTCGTCGCGGCTGTGGTTATCGTTGTCGTCTTCGTCGTCTTCTCCCTCATCCTCCTCGCCTCCTCCTGCTCATAGTGTCATACTCGTGTCCAGTCCGGCACACCCATCACACGCTTGGTGGCCAAAAAAGAAGCTCCACCGAAGGCCCCAGCGGCATGGTCCGCATGCGTCCCCCCGCCCATTTCGGCACACCCCTCGCGAGGATCATGCCCCCATAGGGAGATCCAAAGAAGGCCCCAGCGGCAGGGTCCGCACGCGTCCCCCCGCCCATTTCGGCACACCCCTCAGGAGGATCGTGGCCCACAGGGAGCTCCACCGAAGGCCACAGGGAGGGTCCGCATGCTCCCCCGCTCATTTCGGCACACCCCTCACGAGGACCGTGGCCCGAAGACCCCAGTGGCAGGGTCCGCATGCGCCCCCCCGCCGATTTCGGCACACCCCTCACGGGGACCGTGGCCCCAAAGGGAGCTCCACCGAAGGCCCCAGCGGCATGATCCGCACGCGTCCCCCCGCCTATTTCGGCACGCCTCTCACAGGGACCGTGGCCCCAAAGGGAGCTCCACCGAAAGCCCCACTGGCAGGGTTCGCATGCGTCCCCCGCCCATTTCGGCGCACCCCTCACGAGGATCGCTGTACATAGGGAGCTCCACCGAAGGCCCCAGCGGCTGGTCGGCTTGCGTCCCCCCGCCCATGTGGGCACACCCCTCTCGAGGGTCGTGGCCCCACAGGGAGCCCCACCGAAAGCGGTACCCACAACGCGGTACGCACAGTTGCATATGATGAGTTCTTTCGCCAGGATAATTTGGGTTGGCGGAGGGTCCCATGTTTTTGAGGGATAACAACACATCACAACACATAGTTACACACAACACTCACTGTGGCTATAAGCACAGCGTGTTCTTCGGAGCAGAACATCCGTTGTGCCCGCGCTCGTTTCGTATTTCTGCTGCGCAGATGTGGATGGTCAGTGGAAGGGGGGGAGACAGGACGGGGGAATTGAAAGATGGAGGAGGGCAAGTCACGGAACAATGGAGGTGGAGAGGAGAGTAAGGAAGGAGAGGGGGGCGAGGGGGGATGGAATAATGTCAGTTTGTGGTTCACAAAAACAAGCGGAGCGCGTGATTAACAAGATGGTTTCTTTGCTCGGGCGACTCGAAGGGGGGGGCGTCCGCCGAATAAAAACGCACGGCGGCGGCGCCGGTGATTAGCGCCGACGCCCCGCCGACAGCAGGAGGGCGACAGGCGCGACGCAAGCGGCGCCGCTTCAGCGGAGGGTGGCAGCAGCGCCTGCGCTATAACGGGGCGGTTGGGCCAAAATTGTTACAGACAGGAGAGAAAGAGGAGGCGGGGGAAAGACCTCAGCTGGCGGGCGGTGCCGACATGGCTACAAACACGAACAGAACAAGGGGGGGGAAGAAGCGACAAAGGCAGGCGGAAAGGGCCTCCTTCTCCTTCTCCGCCCCCTGTCCCCCACTATATATTATCCTGCGACGACGACGACGGCGGCGGCGACGGCGGACGACGACGCACTGTGGATGCTCAATGGGGGGGGGGCTGCGCGTGTCCGCTGTGCTCGTCGACGGTGACGACGACAACGACGACGACGACGACGACGAGGATCTTGACGAGGACAAGGACGAGGACGAGGACGAGGACAAGGAACGACGGCGACGACGTCGACGATGACGACGACGACGACGACGACGACGACGACGACGACGACGACGACTGGTGGCGCGTCAGTAGTCAGCCTGGGAGGGGGGAAACTTCGCCTCGTATACTTCCTTGTAACAACTTATATACGAAAGGCAATCGTTTTGAGGCCGTCGTGCAGGTGGGTGCACGATCCTCTCGGCGGCGCCCGCGACGACCCCCTGGCGCGCGTGATTAGCAGAGTCGTTTCGCGCCCAACGGGATCTTTTCATCAGGCCCCCGGGGGGGGCATCATTTCGTACAGTCGGCCCGGATTAGTAGGTCGGCCCTGCCAGATCAAGGGTACGTTTATGTCCTTTGTCTCGCGACCCATGCCTCCTGCATTCCTATGGCAATGTGGCCCTTGGAAGAGTCTTTTGTCCTCTCGCGTGTCCTGTCCAATGAGGTCCTACTGCAATCACAAGCTGACATTCGGGAGGAAGGGCGATGACCGATTTGGCAAAAAGAGGCCTTGGAGGGCGTGTCCCCGGGCGGGGAGGCGCTGAGCTTGCTGACCTCCATCGCCTACTTCGGCGGCGGCTTGGTGAAGAAGGCCCCGCGCCCGCGCAGTTCAACCCCCTCCGTATCCTCCTCCCCCTCTCCGTACCATTTCCGCCCTCTTGACCTCAGCTTCCCCCTCCCGTTCCGTTCCCCATTCTCTTCTCCCCCCGCCACTGCAGCTCTTTCCCCCTCGCCCTCTCCCTCGCCTCCCCGTCCCCCTCCCTCTCTCCCACTGCCCCTTCCCCCTTCCGTCCCCCATGGGCCTGACCTTCCTTCCATTTCTGGCCGCTGCTCCAGCTCCTGTCCCCACCCCCGCTCCGGTTGCTCAGCATGCTGCTATCCACGAGGTGTTCCTCTTGTGTTGTTGGTTTGCGCGATCTGTGATTGTCCTGCTATCGAAGACGCCTACGGCGAATCACCGCCGCCCCCTGCCTTTTTGGAAGCGCCTATGTGGCCAAACGTTGAGGCCAGACCTGCCAAGCTACCTTGTGTTTCCCTAATCGGTTTGGAAAGCCTTCGGGGAACACGTGGGCATCTTGAAGGTCACCTTGGCCGTCTGGAGGCCATTTTGACCCTTTCGGGCCTTCTTGGAGGACGTCTTGGAGGGCTCGTGGGCCGTCTTGGAGGCCATCTTGAGCGTCTGGGAGGCATCTTGGGCCGTCTTGGGGGCCTCTTGGGGCCGTCTTGGGCCTCTTGGGCGATCTTTGGGGGCACTTGGGCCGTCTCGGGCCGTCGGAAGGCCGAAAAGAAGCAAATGCCACAATCCTTCAAAAACCCATGGGAAATCAATGATTTGGGCCTTTTCGGGCCATCGTAGGGCCATGTCCTGCCGTCTTGGTGGGCTCCTGGTCCGTCTGACGCCGTCGGAAGCCGTTTGGGGGGCCTCTCTGGGCCGACTTGGGGTCCTCTTGGAATGCTCCAGGGCCGTCTTGGAGGCCATCTTGGGCGTCTTACAGGCCTCCTGGGCCGTCTTGGGGGCCTCTTGGGGTCGTCTTGGGGCCCTCTTGGAGGCCTCTTGGACGATCTTTGGGGGCCCTTGGGTCGTCTCGGGCCGTCGGAAGGCTGAAAAGAAGCAAATGTCAAAATATGTCAAAAACCTATGGAACTTACATGTTGTTGGCCTCTTCTGGCCTTCCTGGAGGCTCTCTTGGAGGCCTCTTGGGCCGTCTTGGGCCAGCTTCGATCCACCTTCGGCCATCTTGTTGGCTTCCTGGCACGTCTGACGCCGTCGGGAGCCGTCTTGGGAGCCTTTCTGGGCCGACTTGGGGCCCTCTTGGGGCGCTTCGGGGCCGTCTTGGAGGCCATCTTGGGCGTGTTGGAGGCCTCTCGGGCCGTCTTGGGGCCCTCTTGGGGCCGTCTTGGAAGCCTTTTGGGCCGTCATGGGGCCGTCTTGGGGGCCTCTTGGGCGATCTTGGGGGCCTCTGAGGAAAATTAATGATTTTGGCCTCTCCGGGCCGTCTTGAGCCGTCGGAATGCCGAGTAGAAGCAAATTTCAAAATCCTTCAAACATCTAAGGACAATCAATGATTGTGGCCTCTCCGGGCCCTCCTGGATGACCTCTTGGAAGCCTCTTGGGCCATCTTGGAGGCGTCTTGGAGGCTTCTTGGGCGAACATGGGATTGCCTTGGACTCTCAGAGGCCGTCTTGGAACATCTTCGGCGGACTTGAAGGCCATCTGGGACCATCTTGGAGGCCATCTTGGGCCAACGTGGCCATCTTGGAGGCCATCTTGAGCCGTCTTGGAGGAACATTTGGGAATTGGGCGATGGCTGGCGTTTTATGGGTCGTGCTGGGGCCCCCGCGGGACGGGCCGAAGCCCCAGGGGGAGTTCTTTTGGACAAAGAACCAAAACCCAAACCAAGAGGATCCAGCACGCCAGGCACCCCTGCGATGAATCGAAAGGGGGCGGCGGATCGAAGATGCCTACGGCGGATCACCGCCGCCCCCTGCCTTTTTGGAAGCGCCTATGTGGCCGAACGATGAGGCCAGGCCTGCCAAGCTATCGGACCTTGTGTTCCTCGAATCGGTGTGGAAAGCCTTCGGGGAACACGTGGGCATCTTGAAGGTCACCTTGGCCGTCTGGAGGCCATTTTGACAATTTCGGGCCTTCTTGGAGGATGTCTTGGAGGACTCTTGGGCCTTCTTGGAGGCCATCTTCAGCGTCTGGGAGGCCTCTTGGGCCGTCTTGGGGGCCTCTTGGGGCCGTCTTGGGCCTCTTGGGCGATCTTTGGGGGCACTTGGGCCGTCTCGGGCCGTCGGAAGGCCGAAAAGAAGCAAATGCCACAATCCTTCAAAAACCCATGGGAAATCAATGATTTGGGCCTTTTCGGGCCATCGTAGGGCCATGTCCTGCCGTCTTGGTGGGCTCCTGGTCCGTCTGACGCCGTCGGAAGCCGTTTGGGGGGCCTCTCTGGGCCGACTTGGGGTCCTCTTGGAATGTTCCAGGGCCGTCTTGGAGGCCATCTTGGGCGTCTTACAGGCCTCCTGGGCCGTCTTGGGGGCCTCTTGGGGTCGTCTTGGGGCCCTTTTTGGAGGCCTCTTGGACGATCTTTGGGGGCTCTTGGGTCGTCTCGGGCCGTCGGAAGGCTGAAAAGAAGCAAATGTCAAAATATGTCAAAAACCTATGGAACTTACATGTTGTTGGCCTCTTCTGGCCTTCCTGGAGGCTCTCTTGGAGGCCTCTTGGGCCGTCTTGGGCCAGCTTCGATCCACCTTCGGCCATCTTGTTGGCTTCCTGGCACGTCTGACGCCGTCGGGAGCCGTCTTGGGAGCCTTTCTGGGCCGACTTGGGGCCCTCTTGGGGCGCTTCGGGGCCGTCTTGGAGGCCATCTTGGGCGTCTTACGGGCCTCCTGGGCCGTCTTGGGGGCCTCTTGGGGTCGTCTTGGGTCCCTCTTGGGCCGTCATGGGGCCCTCTTGGGGGCCTCTTGGACGATCTTGGGGGCCTCTTGGGCCGTCTCGGGCCGTCGGAAGGCCGAAAAGAAGCAAATGTCAAAATACGTCAAAAATCGATGGAACATACATGTTGTTGGCCTCTTCTGGCCTTCCTGGAGGCCCTCTTGGAGGCCTCTTGCGCCGTCTTGGGCCAGCTTCGAGCCACCTTCGGCCATCTTGGTGGCTTCCTGGTACGTCTGACGCCGTCGGGAGCCGTCTTGGGGGCCTTTCTGGGCCGACTTGGGGCCCTCTTGGGGCGCTTGGGCGTGTTGGGGGCCTCTCGGGCCGTCTTGGGGCCCTCCTGGGGCCGTTTTGGAGGCCTCTTGGGCCGTCATGGGGCCGTCTTGGGGGCCTCTTGGGCGATCTTGGGGGCCTCTGAGGAAAATTAATGATTTTGGCCTCTCCGGGCCCTCCTGGAGGACCTTTTCGAAGCCTCTCGGGCCGTCTTGGAGGCGTCTTGGAGGCTTCTTGGGCGAACTTGGGGTGACCTTGGACTCTCAGAGGCCGTCTTGGATGCCGTCTTGGAACATCTTCGGCGGACTTCCAGGCCATCTGGGACCATCTTGGAGGCCATCTTGGGCCAACGTGGCCATCTTGGAGGTCATCTTGAGCCGTCTTGGAGGACCATTTGGGAATTGGGCGATGGCTTGTGCGTTTTATTGGTCTTACTGGGGCCCCGGCGGCACGCGCCGAAGCCCCAGGGGGAGTTCTTTTTGAAAAAAAACCAAAACCCAAACCGAGAGGATTCAGCACGCCAGGCACACCCCTGCGATGAATCGACGGGGAGCGGCGGATCTACTGGCCTTCGGCTCATCCCGCCACCGTGCCTGGGCTTGGTATCGCTCGGACGTGTGCATTTTCTCGACGGGGATTATTCAGGAGCATCCTGGATCATCCTGCGAAAAAAAACCACGCAAGAAACAGAAAAAAAACACAGGGAATGGACGTCCGAGCGATGGCCAGTGAGTGGTAGCCCCTCAGCCTATCGGAGCCCTCTTGGCCCGTTCTGGGGCGCTCGCGGCTCCGAACCTGGTCATGCGGGAGGTGCCAGCGCACCGCGGGAGGCACGCCGGGAACCCCAGAGACCTGGAGATGTCGAAGTGCTTGGCATCGCTCGGACGTGTGCCTGTTTTCTCGGCGAGGACCATCGAGGACCATCCTGGACCATAGCAAAAAAAACACGCACGTCACCGACAACTGCACGGGAAATGGACGTCCGAGCGACGGCAGGAGTAAGGATCTCTGAGCATTCGATTCCGAGGACTGAAGACTACAAGGGTCCTGAGGGCGGTGCAACTCGTGCCTCGCAGCACGGGGGCGGATGTGAAGGAGTCCATCAGTATGATGTCATCGTGCACGAACATGTGTGCGACCATTTCGGAGCCACACCTTGTCATGCGAGCCAGGGATCGAGAGAGATCCATGGGCTTACACTTTGGCTTCCATCCGCTCGTTCCTTCTTTGTTTTCTCTCGTTCGACCAGCAATCCGTTCGATCTCTTGTCCTGTGTTGTTGGCTGGTGCAGTGATGCGAGCAGTGCATTATGCAGTTCAGTTGGCCAGGTGGTGTCGCCGCGACAGTTCCAGGGCCAGTTGTAGACAGATGCTCGTCGTCAGCAGCAGCAGCGTCCTATTATTTCTCCTCGTCTCCGTCATCTTCTGCGCTCTTGTCCACCTGACCCGCCAGGGCCTCGGGTACTTCGCACGGTACGTCAAGCCCACGCCAATCTTGTTGCCAATCAATATCTTGGAGGACCGGGGCGTTGTTGTTGGTGTCTCCTCTTCTTCTCGGTTTTCTTCTTCGCATTGTCTGTATGATTTATTATTATCTATTTATTTATTTGTTATTATTATTATCCGTAAGGGCTTCGCCCCATGCCGCCTGCCCCTTGTCTCGGATAATGGGAGATGCAAAAGCTAAATCATGAGGTCTGGGCGCCGCCGTGAAGCAGTGTCTGGACCTGGTTGTTTTTTCGACCCTGACTCTACGGATCTGCGTCACGGGTGCCACCGAATTTCAGAGATGTAGTAAATCCTTTGTGTTTTTGGACCCTGGCCTTACGGATCTGCGTGAGGGGTGCCGCCGAATTTCAAACATGTTGCAAACCCCATGTGTTTTTGGACCCTGACCTTGCCGATCTGCGTGAGGGGTGACGCCGAATTTTAGAAATGTGGCAAATCCCTTATGTTTTTGGACCCTGACCCTGCCGATCTGTGTGAGGGGTGCAACCGGATTTCAGAAATGTGGCAAATCTCATCTGTTTTTGGACCTTGACCCCGCCGATTTGCGTGAGGGGTGCCGCCGAATGTTTAAACATGTGGCAAATCCAATGTATTGTTGGACCTTGAACCCGCCGATCTGCGTGAGGGGTGTCAATTTGCACCCACCCCAGCAAGTCAGACAACACGCTCAGGGCGTGGTAAAAATGCCCGTTTTGGGCCTCCCCCCCTCGCGCGGTCCATCAACAAGGAACAGTAAGCAGCAAGAAGTCAACAAGGAACAGTAAGCAGCAAGAAGCATATTTGTAACTGGAAATTGGAAGCTGCAACTGGTACAGGAAACTGCGAAGCTTCGGCCTACAGCCTGGTGGCCCCACAAGGGGGCCAGCGGCATGTCTGAAGGCCCCACTTGGAGCTCCACCGAAGGCCCCAGCGGGAGCGTCCGCATGGCACCGCCGCTCCATTTTGGCACACCCCTCACGCAGTTCGTGGCCCCATAGGGAGCTCCACCGAAGGCCCCAGCGGGAGCGTCCGCATGGCACCGCCGCCCCATGTTGGCACGCCCCTCGCACGGTTCGTGGCCCCAAGGGAGCTCCACCGAAGGCCCCAGCGGGAGCGTCCGCATAGCACCGCCGCTCCATTTTGGCACACCCCTCACGCGTTTCGTGGCCCCCATACGGAGCTCCACCAAAGGCCCCAGCGGGAGCGTCCGCATTGCAAGGGCCGCGCACGTGGCTCGGGCGAAACCAAAAAAAGCTCCACGCTCGCCCGCGTCAGCTTTTCTCCCGCTCATGCACGCCGCAGTCCACTTTGCTGCTCCCCCCTCCTTCGTTCCCTCTCCCGCACATGGTTGGGTCTTTCGTCAGTTTTTGTTTGTTTTTCACCCTCGCTCTCTGTCTGCGGCGTGAGCAGAGGCATGCCTAGTGGGAACAGTTGTGCATGTCAGCGCACAGCGCCGAGCAGAATTTAGGGAGGGAGGATGAGAGACGCTCCTTGGATGCCGAAGCCATTGTTCATCTTAGACTTGGTGGATGACCATTGGCCAACCGCCACTGCAAACATCAAAGATTATATGTGTGGGATGGCCCTTGCATTGTCACCGAAACCAGCGCAGAGCGGGGCCAACTTGTAGCCAAATCTGGGATCGGAGATGTTGTGGGTCTGTTTCCAAATTCTAAAGCCATGCAAGTGTTTATGGTCAAGGACTTTGGCATGGACAACATGGCCACCAGAACCCTCATATCTTATATCGCGGTTCTTCCAGCAGGAAATGCCCCCTATCACATTTGGTTACATTCTCGACCACGAGAAGGTACACCGCCTATCTTTGGGCAAAAACCCGGCTCAAAGGTACATATGGCTTTGCATTGCATCGTCAGGACTCGCTTCAGGATCGATAGCGTCATTGCCGTAAGGCTGGCTCGAAGCGCCCAGTCCTTGCCGACCTATCAGGGAGCTGCCCGCAGTGCGCTGACCTATTACAACAGTGACGTCCAGCCTGGTTTTCAGTTCTACGAGTCCGCCAACGCCATTCTCAACGATTGGGACATCACTGGCAGTTGCCATGCTCGCCCCGTACGGTGCCTGATTGCAAGCACAACCGTCAATTCGTTCGACGGGGACCTCGCCAAAATCCCAGACTTTGCTGGTGGCTCCGAAGATGGCTCTGATTGCGGAAACGCGACCGTCCCCGAGATCCAATGGGATCCGAACATGGAGACGGCCGTCTCGCAATCGAACAGGGTAATGATGAACAAGAGGAGAATACCATGACCTTGCACGGTTGGTACCAAGAGCTCATGTATGCTGATCTTCGATACGTGGAATCATGCGCCCGTACTGAACAGCTTCAGGTCCTCTATTCGGTCCCCGCCCTGATGATGCCTGCCACCGTTGTATTTGCTTCAGGAGCATGCCCCCCCCCCCATGTTCGAAGAGGACTTCATATGTTTACGTGAGCCTAGGGCCTAGACAAAGTCTCCGTCGCGCGGCTGTTAGACGACGCGCGCAGGGACAGCCGCGCGGCGGCGCACGCGGGCACCCTCGCGGCGGCCTCCTCCGCGGCGATCCCGCTGTGCCTCCTCGCCGCAGCCTCGGGCGCAGCCGCCGCGCTCGCGGGGCTCCAGCGGCGCGCCTCCGCGGCGCCGCTGGCCGTGCCGACGGAGTTTGGCGCGCTGTCCGAGACCGAGAGCCACTTGAGCTGATTGGCAGCGCCGGCTGTCTCCAAGGTCATACTGCTTCAGCCATACAGTCGACATCCATAACATGGGCGCAAGGTGGTGATGCAAGACCCTTGGACGCCCCACTTGCCATTCAGAGCTTCGCGCCGTGCGGTGCCCACGGTAGTTTCTTTGCCGCATCGAGTTTGGCGATGATGTTGGCTGTCTGTTTGCGGAGGCCATCCTCGTCTGTTCGTTTCCAATTATCTTCGGCCCCCCTCGTGCATAGCGTGTTCGCATGTGCGCCCCTGAAGCTGAATTCCGGAGTTTTTCGGGTTCGGAAACAGCTCGATGTTCTTTAGGTCATGATGTGGTTGCTCCTCTAGCCATCCTCGTGCACACGGGCATTTGTGGTGCCTAAAAGAGGTTTCGTTTCTTATTTCGCGTTCTTCATTGTGAAGGCATTACGGCTGGTGCCGCCGACCCCGTATGCGAGGAAGGCAGGGAGATGAAGCAGGTGGACGACGAGGGGGGGGTGTTTTTGGGGTCTTCCCGAGCCTCTTGGGGGTCTTTTGGTCGGAGGACACGTAATTGGCGGCGATCAATGGAGGGGCAGCGAGGGCTGTCGAAGAGGGGACCCGTGTGGGGCCCCTAGAAGGGCCCCTGCAAGGCCCAAGAGGGGGGCTCGACGGCCCAAAAAGGGCACCTGTCTCTTCACCCTCATTTGTCGCCCCCCCATGGACTGGGAGCCTCCTGGGGGCCTCTTGGGTCTTCCTGGGGGCCCCTTTTGGGGGGCCCCGACAAAACACGGTGCTGGTGCTGCCTCTGCTCCCGCTGCCGATTCTGCCCCTGGCCTCCCCAACTCCTGCCCCGGCCGCTGCGCCTGCTCCGCTTTCAGGAGCGAAAGAAGAACGCACACGCGAATGACCCCACGCTGGTCTCGAGAATACGCGTTACGCGAACGCGCCCGTCTCGCGGACTTGGGAGGCCGTGTTCATGCACGTGGTCGGGTGCGTACGTTCTCTGTGGGCTCCCTGCCCCCGTTCTCCCTGCGTCCCGGCCTCCAGGCCCCTCCTCGCTGCTTTCCCGTGGGCCCCCCTCCCCTGTTTCTTGCTCCTGCTGCAGATGCCTCTCCTGGGGTCTCCTGGGATGCCTCTCGGAGGCTGTCACCATCGTCGGAACCATTGCGCCCCTACTGGGGCAGGAGAAGTCGGCTCTTCCAGCGTACCCCCTCTGTGCGGGGAGGGGTGCTCCGAAGCCCGAAGGAGACGGTGCCCATCCCCACCTCGGGGGGGGGTAGATTGCCCAGTTGGGCCAATGTTTCCCTGGTGGGGGTGGGGATTGTTTTCTTCATCCAGATTTTGGAGGCAGTTCTTTTGAGGCCTCTTTGAAGCCGTTTGGGCCTCTTGGGGCCTCTCTTGGGCCTCTACCCTCCCCGTCATTCGTCGCCCCTTTTTCGATATGATATAATTATTTGGGTTTCCTCGAATTGCGTAAGGTGTCCATGAGTTTCGATGAATTATTCCGCACCTTCCGCGGAGGTCAGAAGGTATGGAAGGTGGAGGTGGAGGGTGAGGGGCCTCTTGAGGGCCTCCAAGGCTCCGCTGGCAGTCTCGGGGATCCATTGCTGCCGACCGAAGAGCTCAGCAGTAGAAGTTCCTTTGGCGAAGAGTGGCTCTCCCTCTCTTTCTCTCTTTCTCTCTCTCTCTCTTCCTCTCTCTCTTTCTCTCTTTCTCTGCGTGACTCGTACCTTTTCTCAGTCATGCTGGGCGATGCCAACCTTTATCACAAGGAGCGGTTGCGATATTCGCCTTCGGTTCAGCCAGAGGGTCGTGCGCCGAAGCGGACTGCCGTTGCCGCTACTGCTGTTGCAGCCGCTGTCGCTGCAGCTGCCGCTGCAGGTGCTCTCCCCTGTCCCCCCTTCTCCCTAGGCACCTCCACATGGAGCGAGCCGGCCCATGGGTCAGCAGGGGCGTTGCCGCACATCCCACCCAACGCGACAATGTGCAGAGCCAGATTGGAACTATTGGGTATCTTCGGGCGGGGCTAGAACGAGGATAAATCCGTTCCAGAGCGCTTCAGAACGCTCTCAGAGCGTTCCGGAGCGCTCTGAGAAGGCCGTTGCGCCCGAGATATTTTCCAGCGCCGTCAGATCTCAGCGATTCTCGAGTTATCCTCACCCGATTTGATCCTCACCCTGGCCTCGTCTTAACCTCCACCAGCCCATCCAGAAACGATGCCCAGGCGAGTTGCCCTGATCAGGGAAGTGTAGGAGCAAGCATAGGCACAAAGAGGGGGGCAGCCAGCCAGCCAAAGTCCTGGATCAGCCTAAGCAGACCCACAAGGCAACCGCACGTGCCTCTGCGGACCGTGCGATATGGGAGCTTCTTGGAAAGCTTATTTGGACCACGTGGGTGCAATGTGTGAGTCCTCTGGGCCCCCCTGGCGCCCTCTTGGGGCTCCCTTGCGGCCCCGCTGGGGACTTGCTGGAGAATCGGCCAAAGACCCGGGCATGACGTTCCCTCCGCACCTAAACATCGCCCCTTGGGGCGCCAACGGTGCGCTCTGGGGAGCTCTTGGTCGGGGGCGGCAAAGAGGGGGGGATGACTAGGGGGGGTGGATATCATGGCGTGGGCCATGATATTTCCTCAGATCTCATGGCGCCTCTTCTTATTTCATCACGTCCCTGGCCCCCCCGCTGGGCCGCGCACATGCCGACGGTCATGATTTGCACCCCCTCCTCTTGGACACCCCCATTTGGCCGCTCCCGACTTGGTGCAGTCGTGGAGCTCGTCAGGGTCCTTCTTGGGGCCCTCTTCGAGAGATCTCGGAGCCACGCTGAGGCCTCGGACGCCCGGCGGAGGCGAGCAGGCGAGCGGGCCCCCAGCCATCGGAGCAACAGGACGCCGTGGAATGGTTTGCCCGCTTGAGGATCAGGAGGGAAAGAGACACACAGACACAATTAATCCTCCATTCCCCAAAAAATATGGAAAATATGGGAAGTGGTGGGGAAGACAAAAACCCAGAAAATATGGGAGAATATGGAGAGTCTTTTTATTTGTGTGTATTTATTTGTGTGTCCCAGGGCCCCTTCAGAGGAGCGATTGAGGAACGTTTGCATGTCTCCTTCAAGATACGCAATCCGTTTACGACGTCGGCCTTCCTGCTAAAGGCACGCGGGCCCTTTTTCCCATCGAGTTCCGTATGGGCACGGCAATCGGTGCCGATCTGGAGCAGCGCAGTGTAGCGCAACGATTAATGCAAACAACAACGTCGTTGAATGGTTTTGACCCGCCGGGTGCTACGGTTCAGTCGGGCCTATCCCGCTACAGGGGGAATATTCAAGAATAGTAAAACATAGTCTGGGGACTATGTTTTGAGCATTTTGTGGCCATGTTGGAGCATGTTCTGCGTATGTTTTGGCTCAAGCCATTTTGGCTCAAGCCATTTTGGCTCAAGCATTTTGGCACAAGCATCTAGCCCCCAGGACTCCACCACTTAGTCTGTCCACGAACTTCCCAGGACATTCATGGCGCAGCTCAAGGACATCCAGACTCTGCTGGACACCGGTTTTGGAAAGTTGCGTCAGGATCTGAAGGGCGACATCATGAGGGAGATGGAGCAGCTGCTCGACACCAAACTCGAAGCCCGACTCAAGCAGCATCATGATGAACTTATGGAGGAGATCCGGAAGCTCCAGGAGAGAACCACGGCCTTGGAATCTCGAGCTGACGCAGGTGGCGTTGGCTCCAAGCGTGCACGCAGCGAAGGTCCTGGCTACCGGGCAACGCGCATCGACGACGACTCCGACAACAAAGTCCTCGTGCTCAAAGGCTTCCCATGTCCCATGTGGTCCAAGACGCTGGTCAAGCATGCTGAAACGGTCTTCCAGTCGCTTTCACCGAACACTCCGCTCCCCCAAATCCGCGCCGCCAGCAACACCAAGCACGCGCGCCTCATCTTCAACGACTCCGCTTCGGCGAAGGCCATCCTCGAAGAGTCCATCCGCGCTGGCCCACGGATTACTATTGGTTCGGAATCTATTCCACTTTCGCTTCAATGGGACCGGTCACCCGATGAACGCGTCCGGGGATGGGTAATCTCACAGTTATGGCAGAAGTTGGAACAGCACATGACTACAAAAGGCCTCCACGGCCAGGTCGGGTGTCGACGTGGCAAGGGTGAGGTGTTCGTCGACGTTGGCGGCATGGGGCAGCTGATCACGATCTTCACGGTTCTCGAAGACGGCGTCTCCACCCGCGTGCACACCAACGGGCTCGACAAGGTGGAGCTTTCCCCAGAGACGGCGGCCTCGATGGCCTCCGAGGTGGATTCGCAGCGGCGTTCACGCTGATGGCGCCCACGGCGGCGTGACGATGCAGAAGAGCATGATGACATGCATCTTCCGGCATGGCCGGAGAATTCGACTAATTTATCGGGATCTGTGCACGCATCCTCCACTTCTTTCTCAATTCCTTCTGCGCCGGGGGCCTCGTGTTCATCGACGCGGGCACGCAGAGGGAGCGACGCGACTCCTCAGGCACGCTCTCCGGGACAAGCTCCGACAGCCACGTGTTCTTCAACGCGTCCGCTCAGAGAGCAGGGAACTTTGCCTTTTGACCCTCTTCCTCCTACTTCTCGTTCTTCTTCCCGTGCTGCCTACTCCAACTATTTCTCGGGCGACCTCTCCGGGTGCGTCTGGAATGCACGGGGCTTGTGTTGCGTGGGCCCGCAACGCAGGAAACTCAAATCCAGGTACGCCGTAAACCTCGCCTACCGCCACGACTTCACCATTTTCCTCGAGGCCCATTCTGCCCAGAAGAGAAGCAGAACTCTTGAGCGGAAGCTTTGTGGGGACCATCGTTTCTTCTGGTGTGACTCTGACGCTGCCCCGAATGCTGGGGGGATCGGGATTGCGGTCAAGAGCACCTTCCTCGCCGACTTCCCAGAGATCAACTTCAATCCACGTATCGTTGATCGACTCTGTACTCTGTCTCTGCTTGGGTCGCGGGGGCATCTGGTGATATGTGGTGTGCATGTTGAGGGAGACCGGCAGCAGCTACTAGAAGAGTTGTCTTCGGTGGTGCGTACCTATTCTGAGGCCACTCTCATTCTTCTTGGGGACTTCAATTCGGTTGCATGCGAGTCCGACCGGTTTGATGCCACCACTGGTACCTTCACTGGCACCGTCGTACGGGACACCTTTGACACGCTGCCATGTCTTGAACTGCTCACCGAGCTGATGCAGGACGATTTCACGAGGAAAGAGGTTGATGCTGCAGGACATCTTCAGTACAGCCGGATCGACCGCATATTTACATCGCTACCGAGCTCTCTCCTAAGCAATCTTGACGTTCGCGTTGCCTCTCCTGGACTTGCCGCGCTCCCCCGCTTCGACTTGAGCGACCACACTCCCGTCTTCTTCACTTGGCGGCAGCGTAGCAGCTCAAGTCGATCCCCAATTATTCCAAGTTGGGTACCTCGGCACACACTGTGGGGCATCGTGCTTGATGAGCTCCGCTTTGCACAGACTGCCGACAAATGGGGCGATGAGGTCGAGATGAAGCGCCTCTTCCACAAGGCCAGCTCCGAGGTCAACGGATTCCTCCTTCTCCCCTGCTTGTTTGCCTTGAAAAAAAATGTTCTGCGTATGTTTTATTTTTCGTCGGTAATCCCCCTGTAGGGCAACACGCCCGACTTCGCAGTGCGTGGTTGAATAGTTTTTACCTCTCGGGTGCTACAGGGGGAGGTCCAAGCCCGTATGGAGCAATCGCTGGGCCGTCTTGGGGGCCTCCTGGAGGCATGCTGGAAGCCATACCGAGCCGACTTGGCCCATCCAGCGCCATCTTGGAGACCATCCTGAGGCTCCTGGGGCCGCAGTCGAGCCATCTCGGCCCCAACGCCTCCCAAGGATAGCCCCCCGGAAGGCCGAAATCCTGCGAACGCGTCAGGCTGTCCACCGAGACCGGCTTTGAGCTGATGCGGCGCGCGAAGTACAGGGAGGGGCGCGCATCAAGAAACCGGATGCTTTTCGTCCGGGCATCCTGGGCTTCGTTGCTCCTCGCGCTGCGCGGTGGCTTCCCGCAGCCGTTGAAGGAGCTGCTGCGCTCGGGGTGCTCCAGGGTTCCCCTCAGGTGCACCTCGCGCACGGGTTCCAAGGGCGCCCTCGCGGGCGCGAAGTTATTCGCGCTTCGCGGTTCGGCTCCGATTCCTCCTCATCCTCTCCTTCTCCCTTGGGAGGCGGCGCGAGAGCGCGAAATTATTCGCACTTCGCGCTTCGCGCAGCGCGAAGCGCGAAGTTGGGGGCCCTTGTTTTCTGGGTCACTCCCGCGTTTCTCTCGGGCGATCTGGTCTTCAGGAGCCAGTCGGAAGCGAAGAGGCTGGAGGGCCAAAACCATGTCAAAAACCCACAGGGTGCTGAATGTTGTTGGGCCTCTCGGGGGTATCCTTGAGAGGCTCGGCCGGTGTCCGCTTGGAGCCGTTCTAGAGCAGGACTGGAGCATGTCAGGATCCTCTGGGGTCACTCTGGTCAATTTAGTGTCTTCTTCGAGGTCAGTTTGAGCTATGTGAGGCCACCTTGGGGACATCTTGGGCCATCTTGGACGCCCCAAAGCGTCGCAACATCCTGGTCGAGACCCCCAGGGCAGGAGGTAGGGTGAGGGGTAAACCCTTCCCCGATGGGGCAGAAGGGGTGTTGCAATAGTAAGCGCTCTCAGCAACCTGTGACCCGAGGGCCAGTGGGGATGCCGAAGCGTCGTCTCTGCGATTCGTGACCGCCGCATGCGGGGTGCGGGAACCCGTGGCTCATTCTCCGCGTACCGCTCCTCCGACTCCTCACGCTCTTTCTTCTCCGCCGCCTCCCCACGCAAAGCACCCGAATCGCACTGCCTCGACCACCGTCGCGTCCGTGGACCCCCCAGCCCGCCTGGCCCCAGACCCCAGGACGGCTACGATGGCTGGCTCCAAAAGAGCCTAAGATGGCCCCAGGATGTCTCCAAGACGGGCCGAGATGGCGCAAGATGGCCTCAGGATCGCCCGAGGCGGCCCCAGAGGCCTCCAGGACGGCCCAGGAGGCTTCTAAGAGGACCCCCCCCAGGGACCCACCCATCCCCCACCCGCCCCTGCTGTTGCTCCTTGCCCGCTGGCTGCTGCGATGACGGCCTGGAGCGTGCCAGCCGCGCCAGGACTTCACCAAGCCGCTCAGCCTGAGCTTCAGGCCCGGGGGGGCGGCAGCAAAGTGGCCCCTTCCCCTGCTCCTGCCCCCCACCCACCTCCTCCCCCCCTCCTGATCCTCCTTCCTCTCCCCCCCTCCCTGTCCTCCCCCTCCTCCTCCCCCTCCTCCTCTTCTTCCTCCTCCTCCTCCTCCTCCTCCTCGTCCTCCTCCTCCTCCTCCTATTGGTTCCTATTGGCTCTGTGGCTGTCCGTTACCGCTGAGCGATAAAAGGCAGCCAAACAAAAACAGTTCAGAGAGCAAGGACGGTTGAAATGAGTTCAGGCGGTGGCGGACGTACAACCCGTATGAACAGACCATTTCAGCGGGGTTGACCGCTCTTCCTCCTCCTCCTCCTCCTCCTCCTCCTCCTCCTCCTCCTCCTCCTCCTCCTCCCTATCCTCCTCCTCCTCCCTATCCTCCTTTTCCTCCTCCTCCTCCTCCTCCTCCTCCTCCTGGCCCCTGTCAGCCTCTCCCCCTCCTGCGCCTCTCTCTGTACTCCCATGTGCGCCGCCATATCGACTCACAAGGGCCGCTGAGCTATTATGGCGCGCCAGTGACGGACGCGCCCACGCCTTCTCAAAAACAAAGAGGGCGTGCTCTCTTCTAGCACGGTCCCCCTATTTGTACCTCGTGTCTCTCTGTATCCATACAACCCCTCCCGCACAATCCACAGTGGCAGCGGAGCCTGTGGTTGAGATCCACGAGGGGAGTCAGGACGACTTCCCTGTTATTCGACTCTCGGGTGGCATATTCTGTATTACCCTTCTCCTTTCTTCCCACTCCCCACCCTATTGCGCCGAGCGCCGCCATGGATTCTCCAGACGGCGCTCAGCTTCAAGAAGACGAACTTCCAGCAGATCCTTGGTCACAACCAGGTCAGGATCGTTGGGCAGGAGCTGGAGGACGAGAAGACGTTCCTTGGGAAGGTGATGACAACGTGGGCTGGTCAGATCAGGACTGGGCCCGCTGGTCATCACAGCCCCGGGCGGAGACGCGGCTGGGGGACCGCGTGTGAACGTGGTTCGCCGGCTGCACCAGATCGGCAGATCACGCCCCTGCGAGGACAGGCCGTGTCTCTCACCCTTCTTGCCCCGACCCATTGGGGAGATACCATTGCCAGATCTTCCGATCGCCCACCAGAGCAATTGTATGAACAATCGGAGGCCCCAAAGATACCACGCGACCTACCTCCCACTTGGGTTGATGCCGATATTCGTCTAGACCCTTACATCAAGGAGCTGCAGATGCGGCTCGCTACTACCAGAGCTCTGAAAGCACAACGCGGATACCTCATCCATCGCTATGCCAAATACGACCGCAAGAGAAACTATTCTACTCAGACGGCACCAAGCGTAAGCGAGATGATTCTTCGGTCAAGCACAGCGCGCGCAAGCGCGCGTTTTTTTTTTTTCCGAGAACTCGAGAAGCGCAGGGCCCTGTCAGAGGTCTTAAAATGATGCATGCGCTTTAGAGAATCCAAGCTCAACGGCGCTGCTTGGGATACGGTTGAGCACCGGGCACATGGGTCCCGAAAGGGAGCGCGTCAAGGGGGGCGCGCTGGACATGCCCGACCGAAGCGGTGGACCACAGGTAGGTTGATGACTCGCTCGAAATGTGCCCGATGTGTGAAACTGGGACACTGGGCCAGGGGCTGTGCGAACGAGCCAGACGAACGATGGCGCGAGCGACAAGCCAGCTTCGGCGGCCTCCAAGCAGCCCAGGCGATGCTGCGTGCGACGTCTGTCAACGGGAACCTACGATCCAGTCTGGAATCGGTTTGTTTCCCATCTTTCCTATCTTTGCGATTGCCGACAGTGGAGATCAGATATTTGTTGGACTTCAGGTTCATATGGTTTTGGTTGGGTGGGCGCTGGAGCTCAGCGCGGAGTATGTGGCAAATATCAGTTCGTGAAAATGGTGCGATATCATGGACATACTTGCGCTCTGAAGCCTATGCAGATACTTGCGCTGGAGATTAACGCAACGGGCGTTAGGATATCTGCCAAGTTTATCTCCAGCTGGACCCTACTTACTGATGTGGCAATGTATTGCGGTGTGTTTGTGGTGCATTTGCTTGCTTGTGATGTGCCGTTGTTATATCCAGTGGAAATGCTCAGACAACTTGGCATGGTTCTTGATTTGCCAGGTGGCGCTATCGCTTGGAAGACACTCGACAGCGTCCTAGGCGTGCGAGGTAGCGGCAGGCAAGCACATTGCGATCGGTATGTTCGGTTTTCCCGAGGATGGTTGGCAGAGGAAAAAGATCATCATAACAGTCTCTCCCAATACTCAGGGGCGCCGCCAAGTCGTCGAGCAGGAAGACGCCGCATTCTACGTGAATCCGCTGGCGCCCTCGGCTCGAACTTGTCTGTCTCAGCCCACTGTCCGCTCTCCCGACGCTCCGTGCGACGTTGAGTCGCGCGCGGCGCATCTTCGCCAAGAAGTGGCCGCGGCCGGGACCTCCGACCGCCGGCAGGTCCAGTCACCCCGCGGTGACCACAGAGAGGCGGACGTGGAAATGGAAGCAGTTATGTTTGAAATTGTTCTCCATTCTGGGCCGCGTGGCCATAGGGCGCCGCGCGCAGGCCCGCATCGGCGCGAGCACCTGCGAGAACCTGCCAGGGGCGCCATGAGCCTGGATCCGGAGGCGGCATCGCCCGCGCAACAGCCTCGCGACGCGCGTTTTTTTTTTTTTTTTTTTTTTTTTTCGAGTTCTGAAGATAAGCAGCGGGGAGTGGTTCGCGGTGGGCAAGAGGCTGGAGCCCGACGGCCCGGGCACCACGAAGACCGACCAGTCCGCGCGCGCGCGCCCCGAAAACGCTTTGCGCCATGGGGCAGCAATAAGACCCCGTGGTGGACGTGCGACGACTGCCAGATGCGCTGGACGCGGTCCCCGATCGACGGCTTCATCAGCACGGGCGCCCCAGACCTCGTGGAGCGAGCGGCGTTCGAGAGTTTTGCGGGCTACGCCATCAAGGGGATCTACGAGATGGACTTCCAGCTTCGCGAGTGGCGCACGAGGGCCCACTGGTCGGGCGACCCAGCAACGCATCAACAATTCCGACGCTTTGCTACACGCGCGGCCGAGCGCGAGATGCGCGAGAGCATCATGCGCAGGGGTGGCTTCGAGGCGGTCGTGGAGGAGCGCGACGTCCGATGGATTCGCGCGCAGAAGATGTTCTCAATGGTCGCGTGGAACATGTCCGAGTGTATCAGGGACCCCGCGACGCCCTCTTTATTCCGACTGGCTTCGTCGGCCCCCCGCCCGCAGATGATTTTACCGACGAGCGGATGACAGCGGTTGTCTATTCAGATGGTTTTACCGGGTTTATTCCGGACGTTTGGTCTGGGCCGTCATGCGTCCGCGCCTTGGGCAAGACGTGAATTGGATATGATGTCTTTTGCCGCGAGGTTGCTACCCGCGCGATTTTCGCTGGCGCGCTGCTGGCAAGCATCTGCCCTTAGAGCACCTGTCTCAGCCAGGCTTGGCAGCTCACTTCCCCAGATGCTATCAATGTAAGCCTAGCTGTTCTAGTATCGGGTGCGCGTTTGGCTGTGCGCCGAAGTGCTGCGGGCGGTTCTTGGCAGTCCGCCGCTGCGCAAGACTCGGTCGAAGCGGCCGAGGCGCGCGGGGGAGAATGGCGACTGCGGAGCCTACACTTCATCTTCGGAGCTCGACAGCGACGGCATTATAACGATTCCCTATCAACAGGTCGAGCAGATCAAGCAGGCGCTCTCAGTGAACAATGCCAGCCTCCGTCCTCCTTGGAAGCATTTCCTGAAGAGATGGGCCCGGGGGGGCCCCCGTTGGTGGTCCCAGCGCCGGACCTGCTAGCGATGATTAAGTACCTGCTCAGCCAGACTGAGCACCTGCTGCCGACCTGCTGGCCGACCTCAAACTTGCCCACGATAACTCTGGTAATCCTGGGAATCGAGATTGCTCTCGACTTCTGAGGCGGGGCAATGCTACGCCTGAGGCAACGCGCTGGGTATTGAACTTCAAATTCGACTGGCGCGGTGCGAACGAGCGGCCCTGCGCTCGCCATCCTGCTGCTGTTCCTATGCCCTATCGCTTCAACAACGTCGTTGACATTGGCTTGGTCGAGGTCAAGGACCCACTCGATGGCGCGCCGCGTGCATGGACACGTGGGGACAGGGAAGTCAGCAGATGTAGCTTGACAGGCATGTGTACGCACATGTGCACGAGTGTCTGGCATGCCAGAGGTTGTCGTAGTTGCTCCTGGAACGGAGTTTCAGGAAACATTTACCGATAACATGCCTCGTGTTTTTTTTTCTATTGATGCCCGCTCTCCACGACAGAAGAACGGTCGAACAGGACGCGCTGGGAAGGAATGGAAAGGACAGCTACGTTTAGCCGTTCATCGGGTAGCTCTGGGCACTCCAGCCGAATGGTATGCTATGGGGGGGGGGGGTGTTGCTCTGTGCGGAACCGTGACCAGTGTCTGAGTGATTGTTTCATCTAGGCAGCGGGTTTTCGGTTCTACACAGCGTCTACCAGCGACGCTGCTCTCCGATGATCCCAGAGATCCCGAGCACCTGTCTACCGGTCCGGTGCAAGTTTTCCACCGAGCGGAAGAACTCCGCCGAGCCGCTATGAAAGCTTGGACTGCCTTGGACAGACGAATTTGATTATTCTGAGTCCTCCGTGACAGGCACCGCATGCCACCTACCCTCACGGAGGGGTAATTTGTGTTTATTTGGAAACCAGGACTAGTTGGTTCAGGGAAGTGGTTTGGACCTGGCGTGATCAACCCACTGCTGGCGGGGCTCGGACTCGGACTAACGCGCGCGGAGCACTGAGGCGCGTGCCTAACGAGCAAATGCGCAGCGCCGCCCAAGATGGGAATGGAGGCATAGAGGTCGTCAGTCGCTACTGTCGTGACCTCGAGATTGATCTCGAGCGCACTCGTGGAGCTCGTCGCTATGTCGACGTCACCAGAGAAGGAAATCATGTATTCCCCGGAGACGATCCTCTATGCGACGCTAAGGCGGCAGAGGCAGATGAATTCCGACGACTCCGACATCGATGCCGATCAGGCATCGCAGCCGCCACCGTCATAATTACCCTGGCGACGTACCCAACCCCTGCGCAAAAGCGGGGCGCAAATAGTTTAGGATACTTTATAAGGGGGCGATGACGGAGCGAGGGTTACATATGTCTGCAGACGGAATTCGGGAGACTCGCAGGACACTGGCTACAGGAAATGGGCTTGATAAAGCTGATGATTTACAATTCCTGAGCACTCCTAGCCACTTCGAAAACGGGGATCACAGCAGGCCTCGAAAGTGGCGACAGGTTCACAGATCGCAGCCCCGCAGGGATGGCGAGGTCTCATTTGAATCTGCCCGTGGCCCTCACTGTGCTGGGCCCCCCAGCAGGCCTCGAAAATGGCGGCAGTTTCACAGATCGCAGCCCCCCAGGGATGGCGAGGTCTAATTTGAATCCGCGCGTGGCCCTCACTGTGCTGGGCCCCCCAGCAGGCCTCGAAAATTGCGACAGTTTCGCAGATCGCAGCCCCCCAGGGATGGCGAGGTCTAATTTGAATCTGCGCGTGGCCCTCACTGTGCTGGGCCCCCCAGCAGGCCTCGAAAATGGCATCAGTTTCGCAGATCGCAGCCCCCCAGAGATGGCGAGGTCTAATTTGAATCCGCGCGTGGCCCTCACTGTGCTGGGCCCCCCAGCAGGCCTCGAAAATGGCGTCAGTTTCGCAGATCGCAGCCCCCCAGGGATGGCGAGGTCTAATTTGAATCCGCGCGTGGCCCTCACTGTGCTGGGCCCCCCAGCAGGCCGGCCTCGAAAATGGCGACAGGTTCGCAGATCGCAGCCCCCCAGGGATGGCGAGGTCTAATTTGAATCCGCGCGTGGCCCTCACTGTGCTGGGCCCCCCAGCAGGGCTCGAAAATGGCGATAGTTTCGCAGATCGCAGCCCCCCAAGGATGGCGAGGTCTAATTTGAATCCGCGCGTGGCCCTCACTGTGCTGGGCCCCCCAGCAAGCTTCGAAATGGCGACAGTTCGCAGATCGCAGCCACCCCCCAGGGAATGGCGAGGTCCTAAATTTGAATCCGCGCGTGGCCCTCCACTGTGCTGGTCCCCCAGCAGGCCTCGAAAATGGCGACAGTTTCACAGGGGGGGGGGGGGGGGGGGGGGCAGATCGCAGCCCCCCAGGGACTGCGAGGTCTAATTTGAATCCGCGCGTGGCCCTCACTGCGATGGGCCCCCCCAGCAGGCCTCGAAAAATGGCGACAGTTTCGCAGATCGCAAGCCCCCCAGGGATGGCGAAGGTCTAATTTGGGAATCCGCGCGTGGCCCTCACTGTGCTGGGCCCCCCAGCAGGCCTCGAAAATGGCGACAGTTTCAGCAGATCGCAGCCACCCCAGGGACGGCGAGGTCTAATTTGAATCCGCCTCGTGGCCCTCACTGTGCTGGGCCCCCCAGCAGGCCTCGAAAGTGGCGACAGTTTCACAGATTCGCAGCCCCCCAGAGTTTGGCGAGGTCTGACTGGTGTCCGCCCGTGGCGTCACTGTGCTGGGCCCCCCAGCAGGCCTCGAAAGTGGCGACAGTTTCACAGATCGCAGCCCCCCGCGGGCAAGACAGGAAGAGGCGGGAGGCGGGAGGCGGGAGAAGGGACGCGACCACACTGCTCTATTCAAAACGAATACCCAACCAAGGAGGGTTGGGAAATAATAATTACCCTGGCGACGTACCCAACCCCTGCGCAAAAGCGGGGCGCAAATAGTTTAGGATACTTTATAAGGGGGCGATGACGGAGCGAGGGTTACATATGTCTGCAGACGGAATTCGGGAGACTCGCAGGACACTGGCTACAGGAAAAGGGCTTGATAAAGCTGATGATTTACAATTCCTGAGCACTCCTAGCCACTTCGAAAACGGGGATCACAGCAGGCCTCGAAATTGGCGACAGTTTCTCAGATCGCAGCCCCGCAGGGATGGCGAGGTCTAATTTGAATCCGCGCGTGGCCCTCACTGTGCTGGGCCCCCCAGCAGGCCTCGAAAATGGCGACAGTTTCGCAGATCGCAGCCCCCCAGGGAAGGCGAGGTCTAATTTGTATCCGCCCGTGGCCCTCACTGTGCTGGGCCCCCCAGCAGGCCTCGAAAATTGCGACAGTTTCACAGATCGCAGCCCCCCAGGGATGGCGAGGTCTAATTTGAATCTGCGCGTGGCCCTCACTGTGCTGGGCCCCCCAGCAGGCCTCGAAAATGGCGACAGTTTCGCAGATCGCAGCCCCCCAGGGATGGCGAGGTCTAATTTGAATCTGCGCGTGGCCCTCACTGTGCTGGGCCCCCCAGAAGGCCTCGAAAATGGCGACAGTTTCGCAGATCGCAGCCCCCCAGGGATGGCGAGGTCTAATTTGAATCCGCGCGTGGCCCTCACTGTGCTGGGCCCCCCAGCAGGCCTCGAAAATGGCGACAGTTTCGCAGATCGCAGGCCCCCCAGGGATGGCGAGGTCTAATTTGAATCCGCGCGTGGCCCTCACTGTGCTGGGCCCCCCAGCAGGCCTCGAAAATGGCGACAGTTTCGCAGATCGCAGCCCCCCAGGGATGGCGAGGTCTAATTTGAATCCGCGCGTGGCCCTCACTGTGCTGGGCCCCCCAGCAAGCCTCGAAAATGGCGACAGTTTCGCAGATCGCAGCCTCCCAGGGATGGCGAAGTCTAATTTGAATCCGCGCGTGGCCCTCACTGTGCTGGGCCCCCCAGCAGGCCTCGAAAATGGCGACAGTTTCGCAGATCGCAGCCCCCCAGGGATGGCGAGGTCTAATGTGAATCCGCGCGTGGCCCTCACTGTGCTGGGCCCCCCAGCAGGCCTCGAAAATGGCGACAGTTTCGCAGATCGCAGCCCCCCAGGGATGGCGAGGTCTAATTTGAATCCGCGCGTGGCCCTCACTGTGCTGGGCCCCCCAGCAGGCCTCGAAAATGGCGACAGTTTCGCAGATCGCAACCCCCAAGGGATGGCGAGGTCTAATTTGAATCCGCCCGTGGCCCTCACTGTGCTGGCCCCCCAGCAGGGCTCGAAAATGGCGACAGTTTCACAGATCGCAGCCCCCCCGGGATGGCGAGGTCTAATTTGAATCCGCCCGTGGCCCTCACTGCGCTGGCCCCCCAGCAGGGCTCGAAAATGGCTACAGTTTCGCACATCGCAGCCCCCCAGGGATGGCGAGGTCTAATTTGGATCCGCCCGTGGCCCTCACTGTGCTGGGCCCCCCAGCAGGCCTCGAAAATTGCGACAGTTTCACAGATCGCAGCCCCCCGCGGGCAAGACAGGAAGAGGCGGGAGGGGAAAAGGAGGAAGGGCGGGAGAAGGGACGCGACCACACTGCTTTATTCAAAACGAATACCCAACCAAGGAGGGTTGGGAACAAACAGACACAGTTAATCGTCGATCCCCCGGAAGATATGCGAAAATATGGGAAATGGGGGGAAGACGCAAATCTAAAAAATATTGAAATTATGAGGAATCTTTTTATCTGTGTGTATTGATTTGTGTGTCCCAGGGCCCCTTTAGAGGCGTTGCTCCAGCGACGTGATCTGCTCAACTTGCAGGCCCTGCAGGCATCGACCGACGCCTCCCCCCCAGGGCGGCTTGCCGCCCCGGGGCCGCTTCTGCTGCTCACCTGCCAAACCATCCCAACCCAACCCGAAGGCCTCAATTTGCCCTCCATTTCCAGTGGGGGGGGGGGTCGGGGAACGTCGAGAAAACACGCATGGAGCCCGTCCCCCCCCCAACCCGAAATTCGGCTCTCCGAGTTGGGTTGGGGTGGTCTGGCAGGTAGTCACGCTGCTCCTGGGCCCAGACATGTCAGGCCTCGGCTGCCGAAGCAAGGTGGGGCCGCCCCGGAGGCCAGACACGGGCCCGAACAGTGTCGGTCCCGCCCTGGTGCTCGAAGTTCTGCTGGCGATCGAGGCTGAAGTGGGCTGGAACATCACAGGCCCCGGGCAGCTCTGTGACGGCCTCTGGGGCCCGACACATGAAAACCCTACAGTTTCGGTCCTTCCCTGGTGCTCGATTTTTTCCTGGCGATCGAGGCTGAAGTAGGCTGGAACATCACAGGCCCCGGGCAGCTCTGTGACGGCCTCCGGGGCCCCCGCGAGGGCCCCCCTGGAGGCCGAGCCCGGCAGAACCCCAGCCGCCGTGCCTATTGCAAGACGCGAGGGGGTCTGGGCCTGGGACCCTCCCAGAGGTCCGAAGCTTTGGGGCGTCGCGTACAAGGGCAGGGCGGTGAACGGGGGGGGGGGGGGGCAGCGAGGGCTGCAGAAAAGAGGGCCCGTTTCGGCCCCTGCAGGAGCCCTCTAGAACCCAAAAGGAGGGCCCCCAGGGCCGGAGAAGTGCACATTTCTCCCCCTCCCATGTATTGCGCCCCATGTAGCGACGCCCAGCAGTTGCGACCCAAA
>CAUYUJ010016665.1:235771-267567 GCA_963575745.1 Prorocentrum cordatum | reverse complement strand
TGTATGATTCCTCTTCGTCTTATTACTAATCATACCATGCGTCGTCTTTACTCCTGGTATGACTCATCCTACTATTATGATGATTTCCTGCCCCGCATTAACAGTATTATCAGTATTGCTCGTCTTCTTTTTCTTCCTCCTCCTCCTCCTCCTCCTCCTCCTCCTCCTCCCCCCTCGGTCCTCCCCTCTCCTGCCCTGGGGCGCGGACGGGGCACGCAGGCCGCGCCGCCACCGCGGCGGCAACGGAGACGCAGCGGCGATGCGCCGCGGTGGAGAGACTCCGGCAGTAATAAAGGGGCCCCAGGACACACAAATAAATACACACAAATAAAAAGATTCCCCATACATTCCCATATTTTCTGGGTTTCTGTCTTCCCCCCCCACTTCCCATAGTTTCCCATATTTTCCGGGGAGTCGACGATTCATTGTGTCTGTGTGTTTTTTCCCTCCTGAATTCAATCGTGCGCCACGTCGCCGGCGCGACGGCGATGCGGTGCGATCCTCCGGCCCCCAGGTGCTCCGGCGGCGGGGGCCTGGCCTGCTTTGTGCCCCCGAGAGAAGGGGACGAGGTCTGGCTTTCTCGGGCTGGTGAGCGTTTGTGATTCTCGGTTTCGGCACTTGGCCGAAGGAGGGGGAGGGAGGGGGCTCTGAGTCCGGGCCCGTGCTTCGTCAGTCTATTTGTAGCAGTCTTACAAGCAGACAGACTGGGTGGGGGCTTGACCAATCGCCAAAAGCAGCCGCCGAAAGCAGCCAAAATCTGATCTATGGGGGGGAAGGGGGGGGGCCGGGGGCCCGCGACGATCGGCGAAACTATGAATAAAAATAGCGAACTATCCGTCACTAGGGCCTCTGGCGGCTGTTCAGGACGATTCGGGCACCCTTGAAAAGCTCTCGACGAAGTGCAACTGGTGGAAACCATTCAGAGGCGGGAAAACGCCCGAGGTCCATGTGGGGGGGGGCCTGGTGGCACCGTCTTATGGCGAGGGTCGACCACGGCTCCAGCCCTGGCCCCAGTTCCGGCCTCGACCCCGGCCCAAGCCCAGGCCCAGGCCCAGGCCCACGCCCCGGCCCCGGCCCCAGCCCCGACAGCCCAAGAGGCCCCCAAGAGAGCCCCGAGAAGAGCTCCGGGGCGGCAGCGACGGCGACGTCGCCGCCGCCGCCGCCGCCGTCGTCCTCCTCCCCCCTTCGGGATCGGCGGCAGCGGCCGCAAGGCCTTCCCAAGACACGAACAGAGGAGTGGGGCCGCACGCGGCCTGGCGATTGCCACCATGCATGTGTTGAGCTGTCTGCTGTCGGGGGTGGCAGGGGTGGGGGGCGGCATGGCTCCTGGCCGGCGGCCCCTCCAGCGGGGGGACGGGGGGCGCAGTGGTCAAGACTTTTTGGAGGACTGCCCGCCGCCGAGGGGAAGCGAAGCGAGAGAGCCGCCCAAAGACCTAGGGGGGTCCGTCTGTGAGGACCTTCGCGTCGCCGCGGGCAGCCAGGACTGGCCACCCGCGGGGCCAGCGACGGGCCTCTCCCTTTCTGGGAAAAGGGGTCGTGCTCCTCCGCAGCAGGACCGATCTTCCAAAGAGCAGCTGCTCCAGGCTCACGGGCTCCATCTCGGCCTGCTCAGCGGCCCAGGAGAAGAGACGGGGGGATAGCGTTAGGTCGGGCCTGTCCCCCTACAGGGGGACGTTGGGCGAAAAAGTAAAGATACACCAGCAAATATCACCATCCCTTTTGGGCGTAGGTGGTCTAGAGCGTTTCCTGTGTTACCCCTCCTACTTCCCCTTCGGGGAAGGGTTTATCACTGTTCCCTATTAGTATACACCCCCTCCCCCAGGCGACTAGAAGCCAACCCAGGTCCACGCGGGCACTCCCCCACACCATCCCTTTAAAAAACAATACGAACACACATTCTGCCCCCACCATATTTTGTTTAAAAAATACAAAACACCTTCTGTCTCCAAATTCTGAGCATGCGCAGCGAACCCGATGCGGCTTCCCCCCACCATCCCTGTCAAAAAAACAATACAGAGTACACTTCACGGCGGCGGCGGCTGCGGCAGCTGTGGCGGTTGCGGCGGGGGCAGCGGCTGCGCCGGCTGCGGCGGTGGCGGGCGGCGGGGGCGGCGGCGGCGGCGGGGGCGGCGGCGGCGGCGGAGGCGTCGGTGGCGGCGGCGGGGGCGGCGGCGGCGGCGCGTGGCGGCGGTGGCGGTGTCGGCGGCGCAGCGGTGTGACAGCAGCGACGCGGCCCCCGGCAGCGGCTGCGGCGGCGGCGATTTCGCAGCGGGGGCGGCGGCGGGCGACGCGGTGGCGGCGGCGGGCAACGGCGGCGCTGGCGGCGGCGGCGCGGCAGCGGCGGCGGCGGCTGCGGCGGCGGCGGCGGAGGTGGATTCGCCCCCAGTAGCTGGCCATCCAAAGACGACTGTTGCATACGCTGCGGTTCGGGTCAGGCTCGGGTGCTACGTATGTGTTGGGAGGGCGGGTGGGAGTGAGCGAGACGGCTTGCGGGCGGGGAGGGCGTTTTGATCACTGTTCCCTATTAGTAAACACCCCCTCCCCCAGGCGACCGGGGGCCAACCAGGGTCCATGCCGACCCCCCCCCCCCCAACACCATCCCTTGCAAAAAAATATCCCGGCAAAGCAACCTAACAGCGATGTGTAGGAGCATATCTGGAAGCATTCTCCTTAAGGTTCAGATGAGAATCCAGTTGTAGAATTCTGCTGTTCTCGCAATCGTAGTCGCATTCGCGATGACAGTCGCAACGGCAACGGCAGTCGCAGTCGCAGCCTCAGCCTGCCTCAGCCTCAGCCTCAGCCTGCCTCAGCCTCAGCATGCCTCAGCCTCAGCCTCAGCCTGCTTCAGCCTCAGCCTCAATATGCCTTCAGCCTCGGCCTCGGCCTCAGCCTGCTTCAGCTTCACCCTGCATCAGTTTCAGTCTCAGCCTCAGCCTGCCTCAGCATCAGCCTGCCTCAGCCTCAGCCTCAGCCTGCCTCAGCCTCAGCCTTAGCCTGCTTCAGCCTCAGCCTCAGTCTGCCGTCGGCCTCGGCCTCAGCCTGCCTCAGCCTCAGCCTGCATCAGCCTCAGCCTCAGCCTCAGCCTGCCTCAGCCTCAGCCTCAGGCTCAGCCTCAGCCTCAGCCTGCCTCAGCCTCAGCCTCAGAATGCAGACGCGTGTCGGTCTTCCCTCGCTGGCTGAGAAGCACCGCGAAAAGCCGAGGCTGCGGACGAACCTCGGTCTTCCCTCGCAGACTGAGAAGCACCGCGAGAAGCCCAGGCTGCGGACGTGTGTCGCGGCGAGCCGAGGGCCATTGCAATGCGGCCGGCGAAGGCCACCAGGGAGGCACGTTTTGAACCAAACGCGGCTATCAGAGGCAAAGGACAAGTAGGTCGCCAGTAAAGGGCCCGGGAGCTTCCAACGACTCTCTGCTATCAGTGGATGAACCTCCGAACGAGACACTGCTGTGAGACCACAGGCGCCGGATGATGACGATCTTGAGAGTGCTGCTTCGAGGAGGGAAAGAAAGAAGGAGTGAGAGAGATGGGATCGAGAGCTCCCGGAGGGGGGGATGTGCCCATCCGAGGGAACGGTGCACCCCCCCCCTCCTCAGCACTGGCGACGAGGATCAAGCTGTTTAGGGAAAGAAGAAGACCCCCCCGCCCCCTATCCTCCCCCGCGGCCTGAGTGGACCACCCAGGCCTGCGGAGGACGTCATAAAGGGTCGGGTACCCCGTACAGAAATGAAGGGAGAAAGGGGAGGGAGGAAAGAGTAAGGAACCTCCCTCGTCCTGCTCCTCCTGCTCCTCCTGCTCCTCCTACTACTGCTACTACAAGAATTAGATTCTGGCGGAAACGTTCAGTGCACGATGACGCCTGGGTCCGCCGTCTTGCCCTGCACGATGACGACACAGAACAAACCGGGAATCGGGTGGCGAGAGATCTGACGGAGACATCCAGTAAGCAAAATGTAGCCTGGGAGCGGAGTTCTGGGAGCTCGAAGAAAACGAAGTGGCCTACAGTTGGCTCTGGACATCTAAAATGTTGCCCGGGAGTGGAGTTTTGGGAACTCGAAGACCACGAAGTGGCCTACGGCTGGCTCCAGGAACCCAAAATGTAGCCCGGGAGTGGAGTTCTGGAAACTCGAAGACCACGAAGTGGCTTACAGTTGGCTCCGGGCATCCAAAATGTGGCCCGGGAATGGAGTTCTGGGAACTCGAACACGAAGTGGCCTACAGTTGGCTCTGGACATCCACAATGTACGCCGGGAATGGAATTCTGGGAACTCGAAGACCACGAAGTGGCCTACAGTTGGCTCCGGGCATCCAAAATGTACGCCGGGAATAGAGTTCTAGCAGCGCCAAGAGCGATTTTGCGAGGATGTCCCATGCGATTTGGGCTTCGGCGGCAGCCGCCCCGGGTCCCGCCTTGACCCCCCTGTGGAGTCATCTGCTGCTCTCTTTTGACACCACTAGAAACCTATCAGTCTTCGCTGTTAGGTAACAATGCAAAACGCACTCTGCCTCCAAATTCGGAACATGCGCAGCCAACCCGATGCGCCCCCCCCCCCCCACCATCCCTGTCAAAAAAACAAAACAATACAGAATACACTTGGCGGCGACGGCGGCTGCGGCGGCTGCGGCGGCGGTGGCGGCGGCTGCGGCGGCTGCGGCGGCGGCGGCGGCGGCGGCGGCGGGGGCGGCGACGGCGGCGGCGGCGGCTGCGGCGGCGGCGGCGGCGGCGGTAGCGGTGGCGGCAGCGGCTGCTGCGGCGGTTCGGCAGCGGGGGGCGGCAGCGGCAGCGGCGGCGGCGGCGGCGGTTGCGGGCGGCGGCGGCGGCGGATGCGCCCCCAGTAGCTGCCCATCCAAAGACGACTGCTGAATATGCCGAGGCTCGGGCCAGACTCGGGTGCTACGTATGTGTTGGGAGGGCGGGTGGGAGTGAGCGAGACGGCTCGGCGAGGAAGCCAAACTCATTGGTTTTACTATGGTTTTTGCCACATGTTGGCCTCCTGAGGGGGGGGGCTAATTTAGGACCCCCCCCTCCTGTGATCGATCCCCCCCAAGATGCCCCCACGAGGCACCCAAGAAGCCCCAAGAGGCCCCGAGATGGCCCCAAGACGGCCCCTTGTGGCCCCAAGAAGCCCCCATGAGGCCCCCAGGATGCCCCCAAGAGGCTCCCAAGAGACACCAACGGCCACCCAGAGGCTCCCAAGACGCTCCAAGAGGCCTCGGCGACAATGCCAAAATCATTGATTTGACACATTTGGGCCTCCTGGGGGGGGCACTGCTTCAGATGACTCCAAGAGCGCCTGGGAGAGCCCAAGATGACCTCCAAGATGGCTCAAGATATCCCAAGATGTCTCAAGATGGCCCGCACCCCTTCCAAAACCGCAGGAAAATTCATATTGTAGGCATTCTCGCCTTTTCGCTTCCGATGGCCATCCGAGGCTTCAAGATGACTCCAAGATGGCCCAAGAGGCTCCAAGAGCGCTCCCAAGGCTCCCAAGAGCACTTCAAGAGGGCCCCAAGAGGCGCCCAGGAGGCCCCAGGAGGCCCAAACAGGCGCCCCAGAGGCCTCCAAGAGGCCCCCAAGAGACTCCCAAGAGGCCCCAAGAAGCTCTCCGAGGCACCCAAGACGCTCTAAGAGGCGTCCAGGACCGCCAAGAGGCCCCCAAGACGTTCCAAGAGGCCTCTCCTCTGTGTGCTGCCCACTTCCCTGATCGAGGCACTTCCTCTGGGCATCTTCTCTGGATGGGCTGGTGGGGTCACGCGAAGCGTCTACAATTGACATTTAAAAGGGGGGAAAAAGTCCCCTAGCTATTTTCTGACTCTTTTTTAATTTTCCTCCTGTAGAGGGACAGGCCCGACTTAAGGATAGCGGGGAGGGCACGGAGACTTGCGAAGGCACCCGGGGGGACGGAAGGGGCGGGGCGCCTCGCGAAGTCCTCCCACAGCTCCTCGACCACCTGCTCGCTCATGCCGACCTCCTGCGCGAGCCTCATCCTCGGGGGCGAGCCGGGCCCCGCGAGGGCCCGCGGGGCCGCCCCGCCGACGCCCTCGCCAAGAGGCCGAGCCAGACGGCATCCATCGGCAGGTCGACGCCGCGCGGCTGCAATTCGGACAGCCTGCAGCCATTGGCCAAGGTACGACCGATCGCTGGAGCGGGCGGAGGCGTGCATGCTCGGCGCGTCAGGGGTTGACTACGCCCAGCCCGGCGGCGGGAGATGATAGGCCAACTTTCCACCACCACTGCCATAGGTAGGAGGGGAAAAGAGAGGATGGCAAGGTCCTCCTCCTCCTCCTCCTTCTCCTTCTCCTATGCCTCCTCGTCATCCTCCTCCTCCTCCTCCTTCTCCTCCCCCTCCCCTCCTCCTCCTCCTCCCTCCCCTCCTCCTCCCCATCCTCCACCCCTCCTCCTCCTCCTCCTCTCCTCCTCCTCCTCCTCCTCCTCCTCCTCCTCCTCCTCGTCCTCCTCCTCCTCCTCCTCCTCAATCCCTCAGGGCCCCATCTTCGAACCACCGAGAAGACGCGGACGTGCAGCGTCTTCTATAGCGTGCGCGCTGGGGCGGACCAGAGTGTACCCGCCTGCGGGGGCCCTGGGGCAGGTCGGAGCATCCTTCTCCCAGGGGCCTCCAAGATCGGGGGCGCGCAAACATGGATGAATGATCCGTGGATTTGGCGCGCGGTCTCAAAACTTATGGATCGAGGGAGGTGCCCCCCCCCGCAGATGCGGCCGGTGCCGCCTCGCTCGGCGGCGGCAATCAGCGATTTCTCATGGAAACAGGATCCGTCGCCAATCCACGCCCCCATTGGTCCATGCTCGCGCTCGCCTGACAAGAGGAGGGCGTCCAGAAGGGGGCTCGCAAGTCGCGGCCAGAGGCACGTGCGCGGACGAGGGGGGATCCAGGAGGCGTCTTGAAGGAAGGGGAGGAGGCCATGAGATCCGGTGAGAGATCATGGCCCCCGCCGTGATAATCGGTAGGTCGGGCGGGTCCTCCTACAGGCGGATTTAGGACGAAGAATGAAAAGAAGTCGAAAATAGTCAAAAACAGTCGAAAAATCATCCCCAGGTTTTCTTCTGCCCGACTTGAGCAAAAGAGTTCCGCCCACATCACAAGCACCCCGACAAGCGAAGCCGTTTAGGAAACGAAGCCCAAGGAAGGAGTCGGACAGGGCAAGGCTGTTCATAGAGGAAAAACGGCACAGACATTAACTGCTGGCGCTCCGCGCGTATTTCGTGGATCTGTGCCGGACCCCCCTCCCTGGCGCGCGGAGCGCGCCAGGGGCGGCGCCGGCGCCGGGTGCTCCAGGCTCCGATCCAAGAACCCCGCGCGGAGCGCCAAAAGTTCATGCTTATGGCGTTGCTGCTTCTTCGAACTCAAGAAATGCCCTGGGGCGTGAAAAGAAGACGCCGATCATCGGGGTCAGGGTGGTGGTTTCCCCCTGGATCCTGGCCGCCCCCTATCCGACTGCCTCCCTCTCGGGCGGCCGGCGCTGACGAGCGGCGGGCAGCACCGAGCAAAGCCAGCGCACGGCGCCCTCCCAACGCCCCTCCCCCCCCCCGCGAGGCGCTCCTCGCCACCCGTGAGTTCTCCACGCCGTCCCCGCCCTGCTCGGGCTCGGCGTTGCTGCGGGGGGCGCCGCCGGGAGGGGGCGGCGGGGCGAGGAGCAGGAGGGGAGAAGAAGAAAAAAAAGAAGAAGGAGAAGAAGAAGAAGGAGGAGGTGGAGGAGAAGAAAAAGAAGAAGAAGAAGAAGCATAAGAAGATGAGGAAGAAGAAGACGAAGAAGAAGAAGAAGACGAAGAAGAAGAAGAAGCGCGCGGTGTCGGTCTGGAGGAGCCAGACCTGGGAAGGCGGTGCGGGGGAGCAGGAGCCGTCGGGAGTCGTCCTAGACCGATGTGGACGGCGTGGTGTTGCTGGTCGGATGCTGGAGGCTGGGTGTCGGAGTGCTGATATGGTGTAGTCTGGAGCTCTATGGGTGGAAGCAGGAGTGGAAGGTCGGATGCTGTAGGCTAGAGGTCGTTATGCTGTGTGGGTGAAGGGCGGAGGTCGAGAAGGGGAGGTGAAGTGGGACGTCAGATGCTGAAGGCTGGAGGTCGGAGTGCTCAGCTGGTGGAAGCTTGTGGTCGATGGATGGAGGAGGATATGAAACATCAGATGCTGGAGGATAGAGGGAGGGAGGGAGGGGAGGGAGGGGAGGGAGGGGAGGGAAGGACCGGCCTCGTCTCAAGCCCAGACCCCCTTCCTCACGGTTTTCCAGGCTGAGCTACGGAGGCGCTGCCACGGGACCTCGGGGAAACGCGCAACGACTTCCCAGTCGCCTCCAGCGTGAGGGTCGCCTTCTAGCAGCTGGCTTCTCCACTCCCCAAGGCGCCAACACAAGAAGGCGCTGACACTACAGACACGTTTTGAAAACCACCCGCCCTCCATCCGTGCAGCTGTTGGAAATTTCAAGCTTCGGGAACAGAACCAATGAAGAACCATCTGGCCAAACGCCTGGCCCGCCCTACCGACACGTCCGGGGGTGGGGGAAGGCGCACAACAAGCGAGGCGGAGGGCGAAACAAAAAAAAACATCCCCATAATAACCACCACAACAAGCGAGGCCGTTTCGTAAACGCACCCACAGAAAGGGTCGAACAGGGCAGGGCTGTTTCAGAGCGCCCAGGGCCGCCTTAGTAAACGCCGAGCATTGGGTCCGGGGGGTCTTCCTCCCTTGAAGCACAAGCTCTCGGGCAGCGCCTCGCGTCCGCCAGTACTGCGCTCGTGGGATGGGGAGCAGGCGGAGGGGGAGGAGGAGGAGGAGGAGGAGGAGGAGGAGGAGGAGGAGGGGGAGGAGGAGAGGAGGAGGAGGAGGAGGAGGAGGAGGAGGGGGAGGGGTGGGAGGAGGAGGAGGAGGAGGAGGAGGAGGAGGAGGAGGAGGGAAGGGGGAGGAGGAGGAGGAGGAGGAGGAGGAGGAGGAGGAGGAGGAGGAGGAGGAGGAGGAGGAGGGAGGAGGGAGGAGGAGAGAGGAGGAGGAGGGGAGGAGGAGGGGGAGGAGGAGGAGGGGGGGGGGAGGAGGAGGGGGAGGGAAGGAGGAGGAGGAGAGGAGGAGAGGAAGGAGGCGAAGGAGGAGGAGGAGGACGAGGAGGAGGAGGGAGGAGGAGGAGGAGGAGGAGGAGGGAGGAGGAGGAGGAGGAGGAGGAGGAGGAGGAGGAGGAGGCGGAGGAGGAGGAGGAGGAGGAGGACGAGGACGGAGGAGGAGGATGAGGACAGGAGGAGGAGAGGAGGAGGAGGAGGAGGAGAGGTGACGCCGCTGAGGTCTCAGCGCGCTGCGCTGGAAGCCTCGGGCGCACTGCTCCCGCTCTCCCCCTCGGAGGGAAGGGCGAGAGGGAGGAGGGAGGGCAGGCAGGAGCGCGGAGGGAGCAGGAGGAGGAGGAGGACGAGGAGGAGGACGATGAGGAGGAGGAGGCGGAGGAGGAGGAGGACGAGGAGGAGGAGGAGGAGGAGAGATGAAGGGACCCTGGGACACACAAAGAAATATTCACACCACAAAACAGGATTCCCCATATTTCCCCGTACTTTCTGGGTGTTTGGCTTCCCCCCCTTCCCATATGTTCCCATATGTCCTACCGAACCGGCGATTCATTGTCAGGAGGGGAAGCTAGAAGGTGCCGATGACGCTGCTCCTCAAGACCTCTCCCGGGGTGCGCTCCGACCAGAAGTTCGGGGCGATCCCAGGCCGTGGCGACGAGGCCCTCCCTGGAAGGATGGGGAAACCAGGGAGAAGTAGAAGTATGGGTGTCTTGTCTCGGGTGCTACCAGAAGTGCCCCGGGCCCGACGTGCCTCCAGGATTTCCCAAGAGGCCCCCACGGCCTACAGAGCACCCCCATCACAAGGCCCAGAGGGCCCCAAGGGCGCCAAGATATTGAGCGACAAGCTGGGGGCACCTTGGGCTAGGGGCACCTCTAGCAAACCCCGACTGTCCTCCCCTGAGACACAAGGGGTGGACCACATGACACCACCCCACGTACGGCCCCACAGGCCTTGGCGTATACCAGGGAACCTGGCGTGGGCTTTTGCGTGGCACACGCTTCGGCGCCCGATGTACCGTAGCGAACCCCCCCTGAACAACGCCCCTGGCCGATGCTCAGAGGGGGGGAGAGAGCAACCCCCCTGGGCGATGCTCTATCCATGGTTTCCCCTCCCCACCACACCTCGACGCCTCCGGCTTTTGCCCGAAACGCCGAGACCCCGGCCTAAGGGGTGGGGTCGTCTGCTTTTGGTCGAGGGGGGGGGCCTGCCGGCGGAGGGGCAGCAGGAGAGGCCCGGGGGCCCGAGGAGAAGGGCGGAGTAACGCGGCGGCGGCGGCGGCGGCGGCGGCGGCGGCGAGAGAAGGCCTCGACGCCATGTCTCGCGACAGCCCGAGCAGCTCCCCCAGCCCGGCGGCCACCACCTCGGGGCAGGAACAAGGAAAGGCGACACCAACACCACCAGGGCGAGGAGATGCGAGGAGGCAAGGGGGATCTCCCTGGTGGTGTGGTCCCCCCTGTTCGGTCGGGATATCCCCAGCCCCCAGCTCGGGGAGGCATCGTGGACCTCCTCGCTGGAGGTGGCCCCCTCTGGTGGTGTTGGTCTCGCTTTCCTCCCTCCGATCGGGGCGGGGCGGGGGTGGGCATCCGCGTGCCAGGCAGCGGGGCGCCCGCGGCGTCGCTTCGCATGGGGGCGCGGACGACGGAGGGGGAGAGAGAAGGGTGCCCGCCTCGGGCCCTGCGGGCCCCGCTTTGGATCCTGGGGGGCCCCTGTGTTGCAGCCCTCGCTGCCCCCCCCCCCCCACCCACCCATCGCCCCCCATTGCGCGACGCCCAGGGCGCCTGGGGCAGCCGCCCTCTCGGGAGGAGGAGGAGTGTGGGGAGAGGAGAAGCAGATCGGCGGCGAGCTGGGAGGGGGTAGCGAGAAGGAGAAGGCCCTCTCGGAAAGCGGCGGGGCTTCTCAGAAGCCCTGCGGCCGTTTTGTCTCTGCCTCTGGCGAAGGCTTGGGAAACTTCTCAGAAGGCTGGGGACATCCGAGCCTTCTCTCACATCCTCCCCCCCAGCGCGCCGCCGAGAAGATGAAAGAATGAAGGAGGGGAGGAGGAGAGGGGAGGAGGAGGAGGAGGAGGAGGAGGAGGAGGAGGAGGAGAAGGAAGAGGAGTAGGAGAAGGAGAAGGAGGAGGACGAGGAGGAGAAGGAGGAGGAGGAGGAGGACGAGGACGAGGAGGGACCGTTCCCGAGGAGGAGGAGGAGGAGGAGGAGGAGGAGGAGGAGGTTGTTTTGCTGCCAAAACTAACCTGGCACGCATTGCCTCAGCTAGCCGTCAGAAAGGAAAAGGGGTCAGCGGGCACACTAACAGGTGCAGCTCTTGCCGCCCACTTCTGCTCCGAGCCCTCTCCATGTGAGCCGCACAACATGAAGGGCAGCCCCGTCTTCCAGAGAGGCCCGCATTCGCCAGTGCCGAGCCCTGCCATGTAAGTCGCTCCACGGTGGGGGCGACCCCGTTTTTCTGCAGTCCCGCGAAGAGAAAAATGCAGTGCTCTTTCCATGTAAGCCGCCCCACTTAGTGAGCGTCCCCGTCTTTCAGAAAGGCCCGCCTCGCCCCAGCTCCCGCCTCAGCCTCGCTTCCGCCGCCAGCAGAGAGCTCAAGCGAACGGCGGCAGCAGGCTGCTGCGCGCGGCTCCGCGCCACGAGCTCGTCCCACGTCTCAGAGCGCTCGCAGACTGTGGGCATGCGGGGCATCGACCACCCGCCCGTCGGCGGCCCGAGGGGCGTGCGCGGGGAGAGACGAGGCATCGGCCACCCGCCCGTCGGCGGCTGGTCTCAGCATCCCGCCGCCGCGGCCCTCGGACTTGCCCTTGCCCTTCCGTCCGTCCACCGCCGTGACGGCGTCGAGGAGGCGGCGTCGGCGGACGCGCGAGCGATGGGATGCCGCGCCCCGCAGCTGGGCCCGAGCCACGATCATCCGCGCCAAAGCAACACCCTGGTCCAGCACGGCCTTGATGCGTGCCGCGCAGCGGGCCGCCGCAGAGCCTCTGCGGGCGACGCGCGCCTCGACCCTGGCTCGGAGTCCGCGAAGCCGCAGACGGCAGGAGCCGAGCTGCTTGTCCTTGCGGCCCTTGCGGGCCAGCGCCAGCCAAGCGTCGCCGAAGGCGCCGCGGGCCCTCACCGCCTCAGGTAGTACACGACCCTCTGCAGGCAGAGCACGATCGCAGCTGAAGGGGTTCTGCCTCTCGTCGCCGATGGTCTGCGCCGCCTCCAGCTCCACCTGCGCTCCGATGACGCTCACCTTCGCCACGGGCATCGAAAGCGGCATGCCCTGGTGCCCCACGGTGCTCACCTCCTCGTAGGGGTCCTTCTGCTCGTCGCCGATGGTCTGCGCCGTCTTCAGCTCCACCTGCGCTCCGATGGTGCTCACCTCCGCCCACGGGCATCGAAAGCGGCATGCCCTGGTGCCCCACGGTGCCCACCTCCTCGTAAAGGTCCTTCTGCTCGTCGCCGATGGTCTGCACCGTCTTCAGCTCCACCTGCGCTCCGTGGGTGCTCACCTCCGCCAACGGCATCGAGAGCGTCCTGCCCTGGTGCCCCACGGTGCCCACCTCCTCGTAAGGGTCCTTCTGCTCGTCGCCGATGGTCTGCACCGTCTTCAGCTCCACCTGCGCTCCGTGGGTGCTCACCTCCGCCACGGGCATCGTGAGCGTCCTGCCCTGGTGTCCCACGGCTCTGACCTCCTCGTAGGGGTCCTGCTGCATGTCGCCGAAGGTCTGCGCCGTCGCCGCGAAGAAGCCGTTGAGGTCCTTCGCCGAGCCGCTCTTCTCGCCGCCCTCGGCGGCGCCGACCGCGCCCTGCAGCTCCGCGGAGAGCGCGGGGAAGGCGGGGATCTCGGGCAAGTACCCCAGCCCGATCGCCTGCTCCCCCACGGCTCCTGCCCTCGCCGCGGCGTCCAGGGGCGCCGTCTCCACCTCCGCGATGTGGTGCACGACGCCGTCCACGCCCGCCACGCCCCAGGCCAGCCTGGGGCCTGCCGCCGCCTGGGCCAGGGCCGCGCTGGTGGCCCCCGCGAAGCCGCCTGGGGGCGCTCGCGCCGCATGCCACGCGGCGTTGCGCCTGCAGCGTGCGCCCCCTGGGACCCGCAGCCCCAAGGCCGCCAGCCGAAGCGCGGGGCGCGCCGCCGCCTCGCGGTCCCGCCATGAGCCTGGAGCGCACCGCGGCGGCACGTGCGCGCGTGCCGCGGCCTCACATGCCGCCCGCCGCCGGGCCCTGGCCGCGCGCCGTGCGCCGGAAACCCCCAGCGCCAGGATGTCGTTCGCCCGCTGCTCCGAGGGCCGCCACGCATTCGGGCCGCACCCCGCAGCCATGCCCGCGCAGCCGCGGACAGGCGCCCGGCGCGCCCGCCCCCCTGGCGCAGAACCGCTTGAGCCAAAATGGCTACGGGGGGAGGAGGAGGAGGAGGAGGAGGAGGAGGAGGAGGAGGAGGAGGAGGAGGAGTAGGAGAGGAGGAGGAGGAGGAGGAGGGGGAGGAGGAAGAAGAGGAGGAGAAGAAGGAGGAGGAGAACCTCCTGTCGCCCGCCGCTGTCAAGAATTCGATCACGCGTCGGCGCGCGGACGGACGCGGTCGCCGCTCGGAGGAGGAGGAAGGGCAGGATCAGGAGGAGGAGGAGGAGGAGGAGGAGGAGGAGGAGAACCTTCTGTCCTCCCCAAGCTGCCACGAATTCGATCACCCGTCGGCATCTCCCCTGCCCGTCCGTCTACCCGTCCACTTCCCCGAGCCTATCGCCTACCCGTCTCCCCTCCAACCATCCTGGTATTCCCCCTCCCTGCCTCCGCCACTCGTCCTACTCTTCCTCCTCCTCCTCCTCCTCCACCTCCTCCTCCTCCTCCTCCTCCTCGTCCTCCTCCTCCACCTCCTCCTCATCCTCATCGTCATATCCTTCCTCACATTCCTCCTCATCATCATCCTCGCTCTACTCCCCAAAACCTTCCACATCGTCATCGTCGTCGTCGTCGTCGCGGCCGTCATCATCATCATCATCATCATCATCATCATCATCATCATCATCATGATCATCATCATCATCATCATCATCAACATCATTATTATCATCATCACTATCATCATAATCATCATCCTCCTCATCATCACCATCAGCAGCACCGGCATCGGCATAATCATCAGCGGCAGCATCATCGCCATCATCAGCATCATCATCAGCAGCAGCATCATCACAACCGTAAGCATCACCAGCATCATCAGAATCGTCATCATCGTCATCAGCCGCATCATAATCAACATCAGCATCATTATCGCCATCGTCATCGTCATCATCGTCAGCATTATCATCAACAGTAACATCATCATCGCCATCATCAGCATCACCATTGTCATCATCATCACCAAGAGAATCACTAATATCATCATGATCAGCATCATAATCATCATAATCATCATAATCATCAGAATCACCATCGTCATCAGCATCAGCATATCCATCCTCATCATCGTCATCGCCATCATATCAGAATCATCATCAGCATCGTCATCGTTAGCAGCACCATCATCATCAGCAGCAGCAACATCCTGATCACCAGTATCATTATCAGCAGCTTAGCATCATCAGCATCATCATCATCATCATCATCATTATCAGCATCATCAGCATCAGCATCATCATCAACAGCAGCTGCATCATCATCATCATCAGCATCATCATCAGCATCACCATCACCATCAGCATCATCAGCATCACCATCATCAGATGCATCACCGTCGTCATCATCATCAGCAGCATCATCATCGTCATCATCATCGTCGTCAGCATCATCATCATCCTCGCCGTCGCCATCAATACCATCATCAGTGTCACAATCACCATCATCATCATATGATCAGTATCCGTATCATCATCAACAGTGCCAGCATCAGCATCAGCATTATCGTCGTCGTCGCAGTGGTCGTCGTAAGCAGCAGCATCATCAGCATCATCAGCATCATAAGCATCATCATCAGCGTCAGCATCATTATCATCATTATCAGCATCAGCATCATCACCATCATCATCAACATCAGCAGCATCACAATCATCAGCATCATCGTGGGATCACAACCATCGCCATCGCCATCAACACTACTACCATCATAATATCCATCAACATCATCGTCGAACTCTCATCGTGAAGACAATCACCATTATCCGTCATCATCGTTGTCGTCCCATCATCGTCATCATCATCAGCATCATCCGTCAGCATCCCCATCAGCGTCATCATCATCATCATCATCATCATCATCATCAGCAACATCATCAGCACCATCAACATCATCATCATCATCATCATCATCATCATCATCACTACCGTCATCATATTCACCATCGCCATCACCATCATCATCATCATCTTCATCATCGTCATCATCATCCTTATCATCATCATCATCATTATCATCATCGTCGTCATCGTCGTCGCCATCGCTCATCGTCCTCATCATCACCCTCATCATCATCACAACTGTCGTCGCAACCATCGGCAGAATCATATTCGTCATCTGCGCCATCACCATGATCAATCATCGTGGTCATTGCGATCGTCTTCACCATCATCATGATCGCCATCACCACCACAAATCATCTGAATTACCGCCATCATCATCATCAGCATCATCAACATCATCAGCATCAACATCATCATCACCACCACAAACGTCATCCTCGCCGTTCGCTTGCGCCCTTGGAGCAACCCCAACACCCATTGCCGCGTCCCCCACCCACCTCTGGGGCACTCCGGCAGGGATCCTACGGATCGCTGGAGGTTCATTGCACTGCCACGTGCGCGTCTGCCCTCGCCGCCATGGCCGAGAGCTCGTTTTCCTTCCGCCGCCTTCCGCCACCCGTCCATCGCCTTCCGCCGAGGACGAGATGGCCACTCGATCGATCTGCGAAAGCATGACACATTTTGGAGCGTTTCATCTGTACCTTCATGCATACAGACATACTAACATACATACATGCATGCATGCATGCATGCATGCATGCATGCATGCATCCAGATCTACCTACCGACCTACCTACCTACAGACATACATGCACACGTACATACACACATACATCCACACATACACGTAATATACAAACAAATGACTTGTATGCATGTGCATGTAGATGTACACGAGTGATACATGCATTCGATTCTCGACGTCGGAGCTGTTCGTGAGGGTAAAGGCGGGGAACGCGAAAGCCTCGGGCCCCCACCAGGGCCCCCCATCGGGCCACGGCCTCTCCACCGGCCTCCTGCATCGGCCGAACTCCTGGCCAACGCCCACGTACATGGCGAGTTTCGGAAACCCTGAGCCCGAACACGTGTTCGTCTCCTGGGGGCGCATCCTTCACTTCCGCCGCCTTCCGCCATCCGCCGGCCTTCCGCCGCCTTCCGCCGCCTTCCGCCGGCGGAAGGCGGCCTCGTTCTGGTTCCCCCGACCTTCCACAGCCTTACGCCGAGGAAGAGATGACAACTCACTCGACCCTCGAGAGCAAGGCCCTTTCTGGAACGCATCATAGGTGTACGGTGGAGGTTGCAGATAAGGGTGCCATTGTTCGGGAACGCGCTCGAAGCGGCGAGGTTCCTGAATGTTGCAAGGAATGGTCGAGACCCAGGACAGCCAGGCTTGCGCCCATCACGACTTAAAAAAATCCCCAGACTCTAGACCCTGAGCTGCGCCCGCCAACCCTTACCACATAAGGAATGCCCGAAGGTCCCGCCTGGAAGTAAAGCTTCCTTTTAAAATGCCTCCCTCCGACGTGTGTGACCGACTCCGGAAACCATGAACCCAAAGACGTTTCCATCTCTGGGGGGGCGCATCTTGTACATCCGCCGCCTTTCGCCGCCCCTGCACGGGCTTCCACCAGCCGGGCCACCGCCGTTTCACTTCCGCCGTATTCCGCTGGCCCTCCGCCGAGGAAGACATGGCAACTCCTTCAATCCTCGAAGGCAAGGCCCTTTTTGGAACGCCTCAAAGTGGAGGGGCCGAACGGTCATTCATTGCCCTTCGGCGCGTACGGGGAGGTTCCGTGGTGCGGATTGTTTTTGCAATGTTGATGCGCTGTTGCTGTTGTTGATGAACCCTCACTCTTGAGAAACAACCATTGTTTTGTTGATCCCCTCTCACCGGTGCACATTCTGTTTGTGAACTGAAGTGCCCCCCTCGGAGCTCGCACCCGGCTTTCCATCAGAGAAAATGTTCCAGCTCAAACTGTGTCTGTTGCCCCATGGCTACAACAACATCAACTTCCGGGGGATCACCCTATCGCTCGAGTCTTCCTCGCCATCCATACAGGAGTCACAGATGGAAGGCGGGGGAGAAGGATGGAGGACAACAGGGATTAGCAAAAGGGGGGCTAGAAGCAGAAAGCGCGTGGCAGAACCAGACGGGCAAATCGGGCGGGTAGACCCGAACGGGCGGGTCGGGTCGGGGAGGCGGGCCAGGCGGCCAGGTCGAGCAGGCGGATTGCTGAAGAGTGAGCCCTGCATGAATCGCGAGGTCTTGGGCGATAGCGCGATTTTGAAATAAACCGCGGAAAAAAAGAGAGCGCGACTCCTGAGCGTCCACGGCGCAACGTTTGCACAATGTGCGAAGAAGTCCCACCGCAGAGCCCGATTCCTGCATTAGATTATGAGGAACTCCCGCGCGAAAACGCGATTTGGGAATACATTGTGAGGAAATATCAAGCGGGAACCACTGTTGTTGTAACCCGTGGATCAGCAGCCTAGTTCCGTGACACCAGACTTTCCCTGATAATAGCAAGGGTGAAAGTCCCAGGAGGAGCACTATAATTGTAAAAGACAGTGGTCACCGAGGAAGGATTAACAATCATGGGTAATTCTCAATGCAAATTCAGCGGTTCCCGCCTGATACTTCCCTACCGCGTATTCCACAGTTGTGCTCTCGCATGGGACGTCCTCCGAATGTATATAGGAATTGCACCCTCGCGTGGGACATCCTCGCAATGTACTCGGACGCCGCGCCCTCGAAGCTCAGGAATCGCGCTCTCGCTCTGGCTTTCGAACGCTTTACCTTGGAATCGCGTTATCGCTCGAGATCCCATTGCGATTCACGCAAGGCTCACGCTTCAGCAACCCGCCTGCTCGGCATGGCCGCCAGGGCCCGCCTGCCCGACCCGCCCGTTCGGGTCAACCCACCCGATCTGCCCGTCTGGTTATGTCACGTGTTTTTCGTGCTCCGTCCTTCTCCCTCCCCCTGCCATCTGTCCTCCCTTCAATTGCTTTGGGGGCTGCACCATCTTCACGTGACAGGTAACGAAGATATATCCCAAAGGGAACAGATCGAAGACGAAGAGAGCGGGGATCCAGGGTTTGGGATATACGTGTTGGATTCGCCCGAGACCTGCCCGCGACCCACCCCAAGACCCACCCCGCGACCCACTCGCAACCCAACGACCCCAGCTGCGACCCCACCCGCGACCCACTCACATTGCTTTGACGAAAAAATGGCAACTGCGGCGGACTCATTGCATAGGTTAGCACATAGCGGCGCCTGCGCCGGGCTTCAAGAGCCTCGCAGACTGGCGACGACCCCCCGCCTCCTCACTCTTATCTGCAAGTGCGTGGTGTTACGGATACGTACATACACACACACACACGCACCCATACACGCATACAGACATACGCGCATGCAAACAAACACACCTACCTACCTGCATAACTGCATACATGCATACATACATACATACATCCATTCATTCATTCATTCATACATACATACATACATACACACATACATACACACATACATACATACATACATACATACATACATACATACATACATGTATACATACATACATACCTACCTACCTACATACATACATACATACATACGTACACACATACATACGTACGTACATACATACATACATGCATACATACATACAACACACCATACCTACATACATACATACATGCATGCATACATACGAGAGAGCGTGATCCACCGCCGCTTTACTGTGGAAAATTGCCAACCTTTTCCTCCGGAGCCCGGGGGTCCCCCCCCCCCCCTCCGAAAATCCCCCCCCCCTGCTGGAACCCCCTCCCCCCCCCCCCCCCTCCCCGGAAAACCCCCCCCTCCCCTACCGGCTTCGAAAAAACCCTCCCCCCCCCCCCCCTCCGGATCCGGAAAACCGGGGGGGGGTCACTACGTTCGAACCCCCCCCCCCCCCCCTACTCACCGCCAGCAAACGACTCCCGGTCCCCACCACCGTCCGCATCACATCCCCCACTGGTGTTCCCAGCACCACTGTCCTCACCACCGCTGTCCCCACTGGTTCCACCACCGCCCCTACTGTCCCCACCAGTGGCCCCACCACTGTCGCACTGTCCCCGCTGTCCCCAGAACTGTTCCCACCACGGTTCCACTCTCCCCACTGTCTCCACGGCCCCAACCACTGCCCGACTATCCCCACTGTCCCACTGACTCCTCCGCTGTCCCACTGAGCTGTTCCACTGTTCCCACCACTGTCCCCACTGTCCCCACCACTGTCCCCACTGTACCTCTGTCCCATTGTCCCACCGCCGTCCTCGCCACCGCCTTCACCACTGTCCCCACCACCATTGTACCCTCCACTGTCCCACTGTTTCCACCTCATTCCCATTGTCCCCACACCACTGTCCCCACCACCACCGTCACCACCACTGTCCACTGTCCCCCCCTGTTCCCACCATTGTCCCCACCACTGTCCCCACCACTACCGTCCCCACCACTGTCCCACTGTCCCACTGTCCCCACCACTGTCCCGCTATCCCCTCACCACTGTCCCCACCAACACCGTCCCCACCACTGTCCGCACCCCCACTCGGTTTTCGAGGGGGGGGGGGTTCGAACCGGTAGTGACCCCCCCCGGTTTTCCGGATCCGGAGGGGGGGGGGGGGAGGGGTTCGAACCGGTAGTGACCCCCCCCCCTTTTCATGATGAGCGGGGGGGGGGGGGAGGGGTTCGAACCGGTAGTGACCCCCCCCCGGTTTTCCGGAGGGGGGGGGGGGGGGAGGGGTTCGAACCGGTAGTGACCCCCCCCGGTTTTCCGCCAGCAGCGGTAGAACACGCTCTTTCATACATACATACATGCATGCATACATGCGTACATGCATATAACCATACATACATGCATACATACATGCGTGCACGCATGCAACCCTACATACATACATGCATGCATACATACATGCATACATACGTGCACATCGACATGCATGCCCACAAAACACATGCATGCACATACACATGCATACATGCATACGTACATACACACACTCATACATACATACGTACATACGTGCAGGCATACGTACATACATGCATGCATATATATATATATATATATATATAGATATATATGTGTGCATGCATACATGCATGCATATGCACATTCATACATGCATACATGCATATCTACATGCATGCATGCATACCTACATACGTGCATACACACACGTTGTAAACATAATCGTTGGCATGATGGTTTGTACAAACTGGCTCCCACTGTATATTCGCACACATTCGACCTCAAAGGTCCCGAAGGCTACAAGGATGGAGGACGGGTGGTCTTCAAAGTGTGGCTTTCGCCATAGCGCCGCGTTCATTCGATTAAAAGCTTCCAACAGCAACATATACAAGGAGTGAGGGCACGATGTGTTCAAGATGGAGTTCTCGCCTGCAGACATTTCGAAGTGTGCAACGTTACGAGGATGGGCATCGGCCTCTTTTCAAGATGAATCTCTCGCTGGATACATACACAGCCGTTGTGATCAGAACATTAGAAGCTTCGAACGGTCACAGGGGTGCTGCAGGGCGGCTCCTTTTCATCGCCAGGCTCTCGCTGGCCTCTTCCAAGGCCTTGGGATCCTGACAGATCTCCCGCAACGATAGGGAATGGTCGTATAGAGACTGACATGTGATGAAGGCCAGTTGGGCAGGAAGGTGCACTGCAGCGTCACTACGGTCAGGAACCTGTCTGCCTCGCGTGTAGCGGCGGCGGCCCTGGCGACGCGGGATGCCCTGCAGGCGGACAGCGCGTCGCTCCGCGCCGCGGGCCGGGACAGGACAGGACAGGGCCTGCGTCGTGCACCGCGCGGATGCTGCGGGGTGGGGGGCCGAAGCGCCTGTGCTCCTGGACAGACGAGACACGGCACACGCGGAATCACAACCGAGGAGGAGGAGGAGGAGGAGGAGGAGGAGGAGGAGGAGGAGGAGGAGGAGGAGGGGCGGGAGGCGGGGAGGAGGCCCGGGGAGTCTGACCCTCGGGGGCCAGGGCGCTGCCGGCGTGTCGGGCCGAGGCGCGGCGGGCCGGAAGGAAGCGGCGCGGCATGCCGAGCCAACGTTCCCGACCGCAGTGCAGCATCGCTGGCGCTCAGTGGGTTTGCCCTGGTCCTCCTCCTCGGCAGATTAGCAGCAGAAGAACCCCCAACCCTTTGGGAGGGAACCTTGGTTGGGAGGGTCATCAGCATCAGGGGTGGGGGATCTGTCATGCAGATGTATCAAGCCAAATCGCCCAGATCGATGATCCCTACTGCGAAGGCGGGGAACTGCGTGAGACAACGTTTTCACCATGTTACTAGAGTAGGGGTTCGCTTTACCTTCGATGGTGATCACCCTCCTCATCCTCATCCCGCACCCCTCTCTCCGCATCTGGCGGCAAGCCAGCGGTGGCAGGGTGGGCGGGGTCACACCTCAGACAGGGCTCTCCGCCTCTTGGAAGATGCGGGGGGGCATGGCTCTGAGGAAGGCCGCCCCCCTTCTAGAAGCCTCCCACCTGCCTTCCTGGAAGGCTCTCTGCGGCCAGACAAGCTTGAGACGCCTCAGGGCAAGTGGCTGAAAAGCATGCTCGTCTGCACGGTTTCTCCCGGGGCCGTAGGCGACCCGAGGAAGAGAAGGAGGAGGAGGAGGAGGAGGAGGAGGAGGAGGAGAAGGTAGAAGAGGGGGAGGGGGAGGAGGAGATGATGAAGGAAGGGGAGGAGGAGGGGAAGAAGAGGGGGAGGAGGACGAGGAGGAGAGGAGGAGGAGGAGGAGATGAAGGAGGAGGAGGAGGAGGAGATGAAGGAGGAGGAGGACGGGTCGCATAAGCCCTTCGGAGAAACCTTCCATGCTCGTCGTCAAATGGACACAGGACGAGCCAACACATGTTTTCTACTCCTGCGCCTGGGCTCCTCGAGATCGCTGTACAACTCCTGGCCTGCGAGCTACCTCCTCCTCCCTCCTACCTCCTCCTCCTCCTCCTCCTCCTCTCCTCCTCCTCCTCCCCTCCTCCTCCTCCTCCTCCTCTCCTCCTCCCCTCCCCCTCCCCCCTCCCCCTCCCCCTCCCCCCCCTCCCCCTCCCCCCCCTCCCTCCCTCCCCCTCCCTCCCTCCCCTCCCCTCCTCCTCCTCCTCCTCCTCCTCCTCCTCCTCCTTTCCTCCTCCTCCTCCTCCTCCTCCTCCTCCTCCTCCTCCTCCTTCCCCCCTGACCCACGCCGGCGTAGAAAGAAAAGAAAACTTGGCTTCTACTGACCCGGGTCCATGCACACCTGGGTCGGCCAGGCCTTGCAGGATCCTGCGCGATCCTCCAAGATCCTGCAGGACCCTGCGCGCCAACCTGGGCCAATGCGCTCCTGACTCTGCAGGATCCGGCAGGATCTGGCGCTCTGGCCGACCCCCGTCCGCAGTGGCCACCGTCGCCAGGCTCCCAAGAGACGAGCAGGGCCTGTCCTGGCGCCTGGCCGCCCTCGCGGAGCCGGGGCGGCGGAAGCACACGCGGGGCCACGGCGCGCCGCACAGGGGAGGCGGCGGGCGGAGGCGGAGAACGGGGAGAAGAGGAGGAAGCGGCGTGCTAACGCCGAGGGGCCGGGCCTCCAGCCAACCACTCTGGCCTCTGGCAAAGGCTCTCCCCCCCAAGCAACAAAAAAAACAAGAACGAGGTGACCCCCGCGCGAGACCCCGGTGCGGGGAAGGCTTCTGAAGCAGTCGAGCAAGGAGAGCTGTGCTTTGCGCTGCAGTGTTGTGCTGGGTATTGCTTTGCGTTGATTTGCTTGCTTGGCGTTGCGTTGCTTTGCTTTGCTTTGCTTTGCTGTGCATCGCTTTGCTTCGCTTGGCATTGCTTTGCATTGGGCCGCTTGGCATTAGTTTGCTCTGCCTTGCATTGCATTGCTTGGCATTGCTTGGTACTGCTGTCTGCCATTGCTTGACAATGCTTGGCATTGCTTGGCATTGCTTGGCTGTGCGTTGCACTGTTTGGCATTGCTCGGCGTTGCTTGGCAGGGCTGGGCATTGTTTGGCATTGCTCGGTGTTGCTTTGCTTTGCTTGTCTGTGTATATAATGTATGCATATATGTGCATATATGTGTATGTGTAGATGTACATATATATGTATGTGAATATACACATGAGAGAGAACGCGTTTCGTGGACGCCTGCTTGGGAAAGATCCCTGGACACGTCGGAACTGGGGGGGGGGCCTGAAGCATTTGAAGCGCCCAGGGGATCAGAGAGGGGGGGGGGCCTGTCAAAGAGGGCTGCTCCCTGGGTGGCTGCGAACTGCGCCATTGTCGCCACTTTCGTGGGCTCCTGGGAGGTCCAGCGGAGTCGGGGGCCACACAGATCCAGCCGAGACCTCGCGGCTCCCTGGGAAGCTACGAGCTGCGCAACAGTCGCCACGATCGCAGGCTCCTGGGAGGCACGGCGGAGATGAGGGCAACGCTGATCGTGCATATCTGGCGATGTGTTCTTCTGTATGGAGCGTTCATGCGAGTATTCGCCTCGCGTCGAGAAGGGGTTGGGTACGTCTCGGGTGGTTGCTTAAGTTCACGGCAAAGAACCTTCTTTTGAGGTACTTCAGAGCTGCTTTAATTGATGCCCGCTCACCCCATGCCTGCATTACCTCGGACATCACAAGGCCAGGAGAATAGCCCTCTCCTCTTCCATCGCGAGGCCGCGCCTGTCTTCCACGAAGCAGAGCGTCACGAGGAAGCCGACGGCGGCGCACGCCGCGCACATGTGGAAGGCCACGGAGTTCCCGTACGAGTCCGACACTGGCTTGAAGCACGAGGCGCCCAGGACGGCGCCCAGCTTTCCCGAGGCGGCGCAGAGGCCGTTGAGGGAGCTGCGAACCTCACGAGGAAACGTCTCGGAGGGCAGGATGAAGGTGGTGTTGTTGGGCCCGAAGTTGCCGAAGAAGTACGTGAGGCCGTAGAGAGCCACGAGGAGCCCAGCGCTGTCCTGGAGGTCATCTACGAAGATCCCGAGGCTGGCATACAACACCGCCATGGCGACGAACCCCTGCATCTGGATGTCAAGACGAAGCCAAGACGAGGATGGATTTCGGGGGGGATACATCGAGAATCTGGGAGATCCGGCGGCTCCGGAGGATGTATCAAGCGTCGCGGCCTTTCCAGAGCGCTCTGGAACGCTCTGGAAGCATTCCGGAACGCTCTGGAACGAATTCATCCTCGTCCTCACCCCGTCAGAAATGTTCTTGCGCCCAATGCTGTCCATGAAATAAACAGAAACATAGTAGCCCGGCAAACCGATCAGGGCAAGTATCGTTAGCTGCAGGCAGAGGTTATTCGGCAGCCCGTCTCCGATGACGGGCGTCAGCCCTCCGCTCGTGTGGAACACGTTCTTCAGAACAGTCGGGGCAAAGAGGGTATTGCCGTAGAACGTGATGTCAAAAAGGAACCAGCCACCAGCACATCCGATGATCTTCGGCCAATACAAAGACGAAGCCAGGACGAGGATAAATTCGGGTGAGGATAAGTCGAGAATCTCTGACATCCGGCGGTTCTGGAGGACGTATCGGTCGCCGAGGCCTTCTCAGAGCGTTCCGAAAGGCTCTGGAACGGATCTATCCTTCCTAGCCCCGTCCGAGATACCTCCGATTGCCAAACACTCGCGCGACGGTGATTTGCGGTTTGAGATCCTCTGGGCTCTGCACTGCATGCAGCCGGTCCTCCGACTCCGGAGGCACCGTCTTGAACGGTATCAGAAGGATTCCTGGCAGTGCCCCTACACCCAGCATGAGCCGCCAGGAGATGTCTGGCACTGGCAAGTCCTCTGTCCTGCGGTGCTCGTACGTGCCAAAACCGTACAAAAATGCCATTCCCACGAGTGGAACCAGCAGGGTACCGACGCCCTGCATCGAGAACACTAGAGCCGTCGTTCGGCCCCGGCTCGCGGCCTCGGAACTCTCTGCCGCGATGGTGGCCGCCAAAGGGTACACGCCACCGACGCCCACGCCAAGCACGAGGCGACTGAGGCTGAGAAAGGTGAACACGCTGCTCCGGGCATCGCCCACAGGCACCGCAAAGGCAGACACCAGGGCGCCGAGGATAGTCAGCGCCATCGTCAGGCTCAGCGCCCGAGAGCGCCCGATGCAGTCGCCGACGTAGCCGAAGGCGAGCTGTCCCAGGATGGACCCCACGAGGCAGGCGGTGCTCGCAGCTGTGACCTGCGACTTGCAGTTGTCGCCACCGCAGTACTCATTCTCCAAGAGAACGTGGGCGAGGTTGATGCTCACGAGATTGTAGGCCGTGGAGAGGTTGCTGCAAGCCGAGATCACAGTGTTCCGCGACCGCCTTCTCGACACAGCACGCGCTTCGGAGCTCTCCGCCAGGCTCAGGCCCACCGCCATGATCGAGGCGAGCCGCTGGCCACATGCACGAAACCAAACTTGATCCAAAATGTCTACGGACGGCATCGCTTGGCATTGCTTAGCTTTGCTTGGCATTGCTTGGCATTGCTTGGCGTTGCTTGGCGCTGCGTGGCGCTGCTTGGCAATGTTTGGCGTTGCTTAGCGTTGCATTGCACGGCTTGGCACTGCTTGGCGTCGTTTGGTACTGCTTGGCGTTGCTTGGATTTGCGCTGCATTGTTTGGCATTGCTCGGCACTGCTTGGCATTGCTTGGCACTGCTAGGAAAACAAGACCAAGGAACCCAGACACAGCCTCCTAAAAACAGTAGGGGAACCATAGACCAAGGAACCTGGGCAGAGCGACTTCAAAGACGGTAAGGAAACATGAGCAAGGAGCCTGGGCAAGGATTCTTCAAAAACGGTAAAGAAACAAGATCCAAGAGCCTGCGCAAGACTGGCACCTACCGGCTATCCAAGAGCAAGTCATAATCCCTTAGACAAGCCTAGTGAGGTAAAGCTGCTGTGCCCGTCGGCAGCCGCAGCCGTCCACGCCAGACGAACGTGCTGAATGCCCTCGTCGTCTTTAAATATCATGTTGGGGCGCACGGCGTTACCGAGCTCAGATCGCCGGCCAACAGGAAGGAGGAGAAGGGAAGGAAGAAGGGAGCGGGGAGGGGAGGGGTAACGGGGAGGGCGGAGGAGGAGAGACGAGGACGCGAGGAGTACAAGGAGAGCATGCCGCTGTTCCTCCTCCTCCTCCTCCTGCTCCTCCTCCTCCTCCTCCTCCTCCTCCTCCGCCTCATCCTCCTCCCAAAAAGTTACCTGCAACTGGGGCTGACAACTTTCAGCACAGAATGGAGAGCCAGAGAGAGAGAGAGAGAGAGACAGAGAGACTGAGACAGGCAGACAAAAGAGACAACACACACTGACAGACGGAAAGAGAAAGAGAGAGAGAGAGAGACGGAGATAACAAAAAAACAGAGAGATAATCAGAGAGAGAGAGGGAGGCAGGCAGACAGGCAGGCAGACAGACAAACGGACAGACAGACAGGCAGACAGACAAAGAAACAGAGAGCCACACACACACACACAGCGGAAAGCTGCTCGCGCCTTGCGGTTCTCCTCCTGGGGGGGAGTGGGGGGGCCCTCCGCTCCAGCCACAGCGCTACCCTCGCACGTATCCGCTTCTCGTGCCTCGGCCCCCGACGCACCGCTGCCCCTGCTCCTGCTCCTGCTCCTGCTCCTCCTCCCCCTCCTCCTCCTCCTCCTCCTCCGCATCATGCTCCACCTCCTCCTCCTCCTCCTCCTCCTCCTCATTGTCCTCCTCCTCCTCCTCCTCCTCCTCCTCCTCATCCTCCTCCTCCGCCTCCTCCTCCTCCTCCTCCTCCTCGTCCGCCTTCTCCTCCTCCCCCTCCCCCTCTCCCTCACCCTGCCCGTCCTCCTAGCCATCCACACCCCCACACCACACCGCCGCATCCTTCCCCACACGGCACCCTTCTGTCCACGGCCGCCCCCGCGTCGTTCCCTCCTCGTGGTGGACGTCCGACTCCCCGTGCCCGCCTCCTAGGGTTGCTGCCGCCACTATCTCCCCCCCCTACCTCTTTTTCCCTGTCCTCTCCCTCCCCCCCATCTCCCCCCCGCACCCTTGCACTTGGAGGGGGCTGTGCACCCCTGAGGAAACGCCCCAGGCGCACACCCTGAGCATGGCCAGGGGGGCCCGGCGCAGATCCGAGAAATCCGCACGGACCGTCAAACAGTGCATGTTTATGAGGAGTGTCCTTTCTTCGGGCACCAATGCCTCCCGACTGCCTACCCGAAGACCCGAAGACCCGAATTTCGGGTTGGGGGGGGCACGGGTTCCGCATGTGTTTGTTCAATGTTCCCGGACCCCCCCCTGACTGGAAATGGAGTGCTAACTCTTCCTTCAAGTTGGGTTGGGGTGGGTTGGTGGGTGGTGACTTTCATGCAGGAGCATGGGGGAAGAGGGCTGAATAAAAAGGGGCGCAACCTGGCGGCATGATTTGGAGGGGGACGACGACAAGGAGGCGGACAGGCGGACCTCGTGCGCAACAGAGCGCAGCGCTGGACATTGCAAATTTCCTCTCGCAGGAAAGGCCAAGAGGCAGCCTTCATTTCTCAGAGAATATTTGAAGCCACCGTGCCTCAGGTGAGAAACCAATACACGGTCCAACTAAAAGCACGACGCTGGCATCCATAAGCCAACCGACGTCTAACAGGCGTAATCCTCCTCCGTCGCGCCCTCCTGCGCTTCATCATCATAATCATTAGCATCATCATAATCATCATCAGCATCAGCATCAGCATCATCATCATCATCATCAGCAGCATCATCATCAGCAGCATCAGCATCATCATTATCATCATCATAATCATCATCATCATCAGATTCATCATCATCATCATAGTCAGCATCATCATCATCATCATCATCATCATCATCATCATCATCATCATCATCATCATCGTCATCAGCATCAGCATCATCAACATCAGCATCATCAGCATCACCATCATCATCATCCGCAGCATCATCACCATCATCAGCAGCATCATCCTCATCATGATAAGCAGCATCATTATCAGCAGCATCATCATCGTCAGCATCGTCATCATCGCCATCATCATAGGCAGCATCATCATCCGTATCATCATCACCATCAGCATCAACAACAACAGCATCAGCACCAGCACCAGCACCATCATCAGCATCATCAGCATAAGCATCAGCAGCATCATCAGCATCATCGTCAGCATCGTCATCATCACCATCAGCATCGTCAGCAGCATCAGTATCATCTTCATCATCGTCACATCCTCATCATCACATTATCTTCACCACTACCAACATCACCATCGTCATCATACGTGTCACAATAATAATCATCATCATCATCATCATCATCATCAGTATCAGCATCACCATTATCGTCATCATTGTCAGCATTATCATCAACAGCATCACCATCAGCATCCTCATAATCATCATCCGCAGCAGCATCATCACCATCACCATCAGCAGCAGCTAATAATCATCAACAGCATAAGCAGCAGCCTCATCAGCATCATCAGCATAATCATCAGCATCAATAGCATCATCAGCATCATCAGCATCATCATCACCATCATAATCGCCATCATAATCATCAGTATCATCGTCGGCAGCATCATAACCATAGCAAATCAACCTCATCATAATCGTACTCATCCCCGCCTCCTCATCCTCCTCCTCCGTCTTGTCCTCCTCCTCCTCCTCCTCCTCCTCTTCCTCCTCCTCCTTGCGATCATCATCAGTCAGCAGAAGCATCATCACAACCCTGGGAAGTATTACTATCATCACAACCCCCTCTTCCTCCCCAGTATCCCCTCGACTCTCGTCCTCTGCAGCCTGGAGGCCGCACACAGCGGGCTGCCGAAGCAGCACACGCTCGGCTATCTCACTCGCCTCTGTTTTTCAGCCCCCCCTCCTCGCGAGCAGGCAGGAGCCCCGCACACGTAGGACACGAGTCTCCGCTCCGCCAGCGGGCCCCACACGAGGCCCCCAAAACAGAGCTCAAGCTGATGGGACTGGTTTCCACCACCACCACCACCATAAGTTTCAGGGGGGAAGGGGGTGGAGGACGAGGAAGAGGAGGAGGACGAAGAGGAGGAGGAGGTGGTGGTGGAGGAGGAGGAGGAGCAGGAGGCTCGCAATTACGAACCAGTTTCACGGGCCCCCTGGAAACCACGCCTGCCTCATCGCAAACTGGCGCGGCGCACATGCGCCGGCGCAATTGCGCACGTAGTCTCCCAAAAACTCCTGCGCCTCACCAAGACCTCCCTGCTGCAGACCAACAAAGGGGGGGGGGACGGCAAGGGAAACGGCGACGGCGACGACGACGACGACGACGAAGACGACAACGAATACGACGGCGACGGCGACGGCGACGACGACGACGCCTGAGACTTCGGCAGCAGAGGCGGCGGCAACGGCGGTAGCCGCAACGGTGACGGCGGCAACGCCACCAAGCCGCGTTGACGACGACGACGACGACGACGACGACGACGACGACGACGACGACGACGACGACGGGCAACGCCAGCCGCAACGACGACGACAGCCGCCAGGGAGTACGCACGCAACGCTTCCCCACGGCGAAACCCTGAACGGGTTGGCCCGCACGCCCGCGCTCTGGCCCTGGCGGCTCCGCCTCGGGCTCTCCGAGCGGCTGGAGCTGGAGCTCTGGGCAGGGCGCCGGCGACGGCTGCTGGGGCCAGCAGCAGCAGGCGGGGGGGGCGGCGACAGCGCCCCGCGCCAGCGCCAGCGGCGCGCCGAGCGCGCTGGGCGGCGGGGCGGGGGGGTGCGCGGCAGCAGCGCCGCTGCGGGCCTGGCGCCGGCTGGGACTGGCATGGTCCAGGCGGCCGTGGCGGCCAGAAGGTGCTCACGAATCTCGGGGGTGCCAGAGTTAGTCAGCTTCCCAAGATTGCTGCCCCCGCCTCCGCCCGTCAGGGAGCGGATCGGTACGCCACGCCAGTCCTCACCCCGCTCGTCCCGTAGAGTTGTGGATGCCACGACAATGGACACACTAACAGTCCTATCATTGAATTTGACATGTGTTCAAAATGTCGGGAAAATGGTCTAAACATGATCTAAGCATGTGCTTGACATGTTTAAAACATGTGCAACACATGCTTTAGACATCTGGAAATGATTTGGCAACATGCTTCCTCTCCGTTGATCGTCCTCCACAACCGGAGGAGGAGGAGGAGGAGGAGGAGGAGGAGGAGGAGGAGGAGGAGGAGGCGGAGGCGGAGGCGGAGGCGGAGGCGGAGGCGGAGGCGGAGGCGGAGGAGGAGGAGGAGGAGGAGGAGGAGCCACGCGGCCTGGCGCCTGTCAGTGCAGACAGGGGATCCCACAGGGTGGGCCGCCGCCAGCTGTCCTCCCCGCTGAGGGCCCTGCCGTCGGCGGCGGGCGTGCGGGGTCCTGCCCGAAGCGCTCGCTGCCGCCACCCCTGGAGGCCAAGGGCGAGCTCGAAGGCGAGCCCGTGCGAGACTGGGCCTGCGCCCACGGCGCACACCCGCTTGCGGCAGGGGGCAGCGGCAACGGCCCCGTGGCAGCGCGCAAGTGCAGCGGGCACTGCCGCAGGAAGCGCTCCAGCGGCGAGCCCTGAAAGCGAATCACCCTCCTCCTCGTCCTCCTCATATCCTCCTCCTCCCCATCCCCCTCCCCCCCTCCTCCTCCTCCTCCTTCTCCTCCTCCTCCTCCTCCTCCTCCGCCTCCTATTCCTCCTCCGTCGCCACCGTTTCTCGCACACACACACACACACACCTCGTCGCGAACAGGGACGAGCCCCGTGAGCGGAGGGCACCAGACTCCGCTCCGCTGGCGAGCCCTACCCCCGCCGCCCATCGATTCTCCCGAATCGATGGGAGGCGGGGGTCGTGTTCGGATTTCGCCTCTGGGTCGACGACAAAAAAAAAAAAAAAACTGCACGGGACGCGTTTCCCCGTTTTCGGCCGGCGGCCCATGCAAGGCCCCGCAGACGTCCAAAAAACGGGTCGACGCGGGATGAAAAACCAGTCCCGGGGAAAGGGTCGGGACTTCCCGGGACCCCGAACTGAAAAGAAGCGACATCACATCGTATGTCTGGGAGCCCCGCCGCCCATCGAGTTGCCTGAATCGTTAGGGTGATCTGGGTTCCTTAATAAGCGTGGGGGGGGGTACCCCCCCGACGGGGGTCAACCTCGCCTCGTCGTCGCGCCGCGACAGGGGTCGGAGCGCCTTCGGTGCGCGGTGGCTGCCCGCGGCGGGGGTCGATGTGGGGCTGTCGGCGGGGGTGACGCCCCCCCGACGCTTATGAAGAAACTCGGAGTAAGGTGGGAAAGCGAAAACCCACCCCCATTCCCAGTCCCGACCCCACTCCAGAACCCGCGACCCAGGGGGTCGGGACTAGGGCTTGCGGTGGGATTTTGGGGCCAAAGAATGGAGAAAGCCCACCCCCACCCCCAGTCCCGACCCCTCGAATCGCCCGCTCGGGGATGGAAGTCGGGAGTGGGGGTGGGGGCGACTTCTCGCCTTCTGATAGGGTTCGGACCTCGCCGCCGAGCGGGCGGCCGCGTCGCCAGCGGACAGCTTCTCCAAAGATCC